>OY986046.1:28732860-29332860 GCA_963920215.1 Nineta flava | reverse complement strand
TGCATAGTGGAATTTCAACATTTGGGTTTATCGACGATATGGTTATAAGCGGCGAAAATGATTATGACCACAAAACACAATTACTGAAAACGCTTGAGCAAATACAAGCATTCGGGTTCAAACTGAACATAAAAAAGTGCAATTTTGGCAAGAAATCGGTCAATTTTGGCGGTCATATAATCGATAACGAAGGCATCAGACCTCAACCTGATAAGATTTGGGAGGTTTTTCTTGGGATCCGTAAACTATTACGGGAAGTTTATTCGGTCAATGAAAGAAATCAGAGGCCCCTTAGATGACTTGCTTAAAAATGATATCAAATTTTAGTGGCTAAGTATTCACCAAGAATCATTCGACAAATTGAAAACCATTCTTTCATCAGACCTGGTCCTAACGCATTTTGATCCCAATAAAGACATCGTGCTTGCAACAGATGCATCAAAAGACGGGGTGGGCGCAGCACTGATGCACCGTTTCAAAGATGGATCCTTGCATCCCATAATGCATTTCGCCACCACATTCAACGCAGCGGAGAAAAACTACTCCCAAATTGAGAAAGAAGCTCGTGCGCTTATATTTGGGCTAAAGTGATCTCACTTTTATATCGCAGGAAGACGCTTTACAGCCCACGTGGACCACAAGCCTTTGTTGGTCATTTTCGGTTCTAAAGCCGGAATTCCCGTCTATACTGCCAATAGGTTGCAGCGCTGGGCACTAGATGGCCTATGATATAAAATTTGTTTTCATCGGTACCAACAGCTTCGGGTACGTTAACGTTGTTTCTCGGCTTATGTCGGAGCAAACAAAAGCCGATGAAGATATTGTCATAGCAGTTGTTCATGAAGATGAAAACGAGCAATTCCTTCAATACGCCATTCAGTCAGCCCGGCACCTACCGATAACGTTTCAAGAGATTCAAGAAGCTACAAACGCTTGTCCAGTACTACAGGAAGTTATCAAGCTGGAAAAGACTGATCGTTGGCCTCAGGCCATGAAGCAAATAAGAGACTTAAAGGTGGCCGCTTACTATCAGTGCCGGAATGACTTAAAAATTGCCCATAACTGCCTCTTCAGGGCGAACAAATAATTATACCCACTAATCTTCGTCAAGAAATCATTACGGAGCTTCATAAGGGTCATCCAGGAATTAGTCGGATGAAGTTACTGGCTGCAGACAAAGTATACTGGCCCAACATCTCCCGAAATATTGAAGAAGCAGTAAAGACTTGCGAAACCTGTGCAAAAGCAGCAATTAAATGTACATTGAAACCTTGGCCAATCCCAACTGCACCATGGACCAGAGTCCATCTAGACTACGCTGGTCCTAGCAATGGATTTTATTTCCTAGTCATCGTAGATGCGTATAGTAAATGGCCAGAAATTATCAAAACCACAAGCACAAATAACACCAAAACCGTGGAGATATTTGCTGACGCGCGGTAGGGTCTGTGTGAAGTTTGCGTTACGAATAATGGGCCACAGTTTGTATCGCAAACATTTGAAGAATTCTGCAGAAGCCTAGGCATTAAGCATATATCAACCGCCTTTTATAGTCCAAAATCCAATGGACAAGCAGAGCGGTTCGTCGATCTCTTAAAGCTGGGCCTGGAGAAAGCAGAGGGTAATTTGGACCAAAAGCTACGGGAGTTCCTTTTCACTTACCATTATACGCCTTCGTACAATTTGGGTCGAAAATCACCATTTGAATTAATGACTAACCGACAGATGCGTACCAAACTGAATCTAGTTAAGTCAAGCCTCTAGTTGCATCAGCTCTAGAAAATGATGGGAAGATGGAAGAAAGGTTTAATTCGCACCATGGAGCTAAGTGGAAGGAATTTGATACGAACGACGTAATCTTCTATCAACTAAAACCAAATGTAAATAAATGGAAGTGGGCGCCGGGAATAGTAAAATCCCGAATAGGTGCTGTCATGTACATCCTGGACATTACCACACCAACTGGTCATCGTACAGTTAGAGTGCATGCCAACCAAGTCAAGCGCCGTTATCTCAAAAATGAGATAATCGAACTGTTCGATTTGCCAGATGTGTATGACGATCAGCATATTGCACCAATAGGTGAGGTCCAACCGACAATTATTCCAGAACAAGACCACCAAGAAACTCTTCAAGAATTCTGATCACGAGTCATCCTCTGAGGACAACCCAGTCAACAACGACGAACAGAATGATCAGACAGAAGAGGAACAGCGGTATCCTACAAGGGAAAATCGAGGTGTAACATCGAAATTTGATGACTACGTCATGTTTTAAAGGGGGAAGAATGTGGTAAACCCCTAATACATACAGGAACTCTTATTGTATATAACTCTATGGAATGTGCAGTGTAGATAACTCTATGGGAGTGTACGTCATATAAGAATAACACCGCCTGAATTAATGTCATGTTTAGGGATGCTAACGAACTTCACTATAATTCCGTTAGCTGTCAAACAACATTGTATAAATTCATTGTATAAATAATTATTGAATATAACTAATTATTTTATATCTTTACTTAGATTTGTAAACCTCTATTCCACTGCTCAACGCATTATATCTTTACTTAGATTTGTAAACCTCTATTCCACTGCTCAACGCATCCGAACTTTCGGTTTACAACAGTAACCACTAGGCGAGTTAATTGCTTAAATACTCGGTATATACTGAAATTATGAAAAATAGTTTCAAACCAAAGTTGTTTATAGTAAAAAAAAGGAACATTTTTGTCTTAAATTTTTGTTCTACCTCTTACAGTCTCAAAAATAGGCAGTTTTGCCCATTTTGCCCAAACATGATCCGATTTAGCCCATTCGTTGTAACTTAAGTTTCGTCGGTACTAAACTTAATATACTATGGTATATATTCTATACCGGGTATAAAAATCGTATCAGAATAGTTTTTGATACTATCTCTCGGTATTAGCCTAGACTATAAGTTATCAATAATATTAAAAAACCTGTTATATATATTAACATAATAGGTTTACATGATGTTTTCTTTGTTTAGTTATATAAAAGATATATGATATATCTCATTTGTGAGTGTATTTTTAAATTTAATAACTTTTGTTTATTATTATATCAGTCACTCCAGTTCTTTGGTATACTATAAGCACACTAAAGTAATGCATGAATTTTAAGATCTTGAATTTTTAGATTCTAAACTTTTTTTGTTTTCAATTTTTAACGGGGATACGTGTAGGGTTTTGTTTTACAGACTCGAAACATATTCTTAAAAGGTTTTAATGACAGATTTTAGCCTTTTTGGAAAAAATTACCCGAATAAAAGTTTTGTTCTTAGAGGTATATCTTATGGTGATCTTATTTTTCACCCTGACCGTGATTATTAACAACAACAAAAATCGACCTCTATTGATTGACCACCAATAACACCTTTTTATTCTTGATAAATTTTTTCTAAAGATTATGTTTCTCAAAAAAAGCAATCTTAGCCAATATAGACATAATTACCTAGTTTTAATATTCTGTTTTCGTCAGCTATCCCATTTTGTAAAAAAAGGTTCCCCTTTGAAATGCACAAGATGATCTTCTAATAATCTTGAAGGTCATGGTTAAGTTGAAAATCAAATTTACTATAAGGTGTGCCCCTCCGAAAAAAATAATTTTCATCATTTTTACAAAAAAAGAAATCAAAATTTCTTTGAAAAAATATTCAGGTACCTAATCTCAAAATCTGAATATAAAATATATGGTTAAATTAAAATTTCGATGTTTTTTTTTTGCGTGTAAATATTATAGCAAAGATACAGTTGTTATAGTGTAAAAAGAAATATATTTATAGAATTATATTTATATTTGTTTAAATAACAAACATTTTATATCCGTGGGAGTGATAAACAAAGTAAGCCTTTAAAAAATATATGTAAAGTAAATACATGTAAAGTGTTAAATTTGCCTCTTACATATAATAATTAAATAATATGTTGTATCTGTCCACTACATTTACTACAAGAATAATAAAAATTGTGTACTAATATGGTTCAGGTTGGAATCATAGGTTCCAACCACAGGAGGAAAAATTAAATATTGAAACACAAACAATTTGTCCAAATTCCTTTCGGTTACGTATGACCCGAGGTTCGAGAGGCCTGAGGTTCGATTCCTGGTTGACGAGTTAATTTTTTCATATCAGTATTTAATTTAATTAAATTTTCAATGACAATGAAATTTGTCGGAGTATACGCTAAAGTCTTCTACAGTTTGTTATACGCAACCAAAAGGAATTTGGACAAACATCGTTATGTTGACGCGAAAGTATACACAAATAAACAAATATTAAATAAATAGATCACTTCAACAGAAGTAATACTGTCTAAATAAATAAAAAAATTAGAATATGAAAAAATTGGCTACTACGTCACAATCGTCTCTGGTGTAGCGGAAGCATACTGGACTAGTTATCCAGAGGCCCGAGGTTCGATTCCTGGTTGACGAGTTAATTTTTTCATATCAGTATTTAATTTAATTAAATTTTCAATGACAATGAAATTTGTCGGAGTATACGCTTAAGTCTTCTACAGTTTGTCATACGTAACCGAAAGGAATTTGGACAAACATCGTTATGTTGACGCGAAAGTATACACAAATAAACAAATATTAAAAAATTTTTGAAGTATAATTTGTAATATAATTTAAAATGTATTTTTTTTTTTACCGACTAGTAATTTCTTATTACTTTTTTTTTTGTTTTGAACACTTTAGATTTGACGAATTTTGATTTTTTTTTTTAAATATAAGACTTTTGCGATAATGTTTTTATTTTTGGTAATTCGCGGCTTGTTATCATCTAATTTCTGACCCGGCGAACTTCGTACCGCCTTATAATTAATAAATGTTGTGTTTAGTTATTAGCCGAGTCTTCTGTCTATCTATCTATCCATCTATCTATCTATAAAAATAGGGGATGGTTATAGAAGGGTGAAAATTTAGGGTTGTATGTATTTTTAAGCCAAAAAAAAAAAAAAATTCAAAAAAAAAAGAAAAAAGTTTGGGGTGGACCACCTTTATCACTTAGGAGTATGAAAAATAGATTACGACTGATTCTCAGATCTACCGAATATACATATAAAATTTCATAAACGTAGATCAAGCCGTTTCGGAGGAGTATGGCAACTAACATTGTGACACGAGAATTTTAAGTACAATATTACAAACTTACCTAGGACTGCGGTTGAGTTGATATCAGAAACTTTGTTACTAACCAGCCCAGTTACTTGTACTAAATTACATTTAGTACAATTTCACATATTATTTTGAAGTAAATATGAAGTCCTTCTCTCTTAAAATCTTTAAACTTTTCCATGTCTAAAAGACTTTTGCAGCTGGTACATTTGAGGTTCTTTGCTAATTCCCTCAATGTAACTATACAGTTTTCATCGGGAATTTCAGAACTTGTTTCATTGAGTGTAGTTTCAATTTTTTTTTGCCTCAGACATACGCACAAGAGCTTTAACTATTTTATCACTGTTTTTTTTACGAATCTACCATTCTTCAAACGGGAATTCATTATTATTTTATTGCACTATCGAATATAAAAAATAACCTTCAAAAAATTTACAGCAAGTCAACAGTATAAAAATGATCTAAGTTAGAATGACATGTTGCCGGATTGGAGAAACGACGCAATGAACGTATTTTTGAATTTCTACGTATGCAAGCAGCGGAAAAATATATCACTGATCTATTGTAGTTTACATAATGGAATTTTTTTTTAAATTTAAGCATTTAAACAATATTTATAAGATAACTAATACCACTTGCTTATGTTATTTTTGTAGAAATATATTTGTTATATCTTCAATTACTTATTCTCAGTTTTTTAAAAGAATCTAAAGAAAATTACTATTGATATTTATTAAAACGTGTGTGACAACATCAATCGGGGTATGTTTTATATGATAAACATACAAATTTTAACTGTCAATATTTACAAATTTAGTACCGTAAGGACCATTAAAATATTCTACGTGTGGAAGATACTTTTAACTACATATATTCAAAATTACAGAAGAATCTGAAGAAAACCGATTTTCTTGGGAACGTCCTTAATAAATGGCATTGGTCAAGGGGGCATAGAGAAAGAAGAAAACACAAAATATAAATTATCTCTTTTAATATTAGAACAATCGAAAAATGTATAAGGAGTAAAGTTATAGAAAATCATGTTTGCTACAATTCACTACCCTATCATTTTTCCCAAACTGTTATGTGAACAAAGATATTTATAATTTTAACTTTCAATCTTTAAGTGTAAATATTTCTGTTAATATTAGTGTAACAGAAAAAATGATAAGAAACAAAATTATAGTACAACTAATTTACTATAACTTTACTTCTTATAAATTGTTAGATTTTTCAAATATTAAGGGAGATATGTCAAATTTATATATATTTTACCTAAATATTTAATAACTAATCCTTAATATATTTTGAACAAAACTAGAAACTAAATTGATAAAAAAATCTTTAAGGACGTTCCCAAGAAAATCAGTTTTCTTCACATTCTTCTGTAATTTTGAATATATGTAGTTAAAAGTATCTTCCACACGTAGAATATTTTTTAATGGTCCTTACGGTACTAAATTTGTAAATATTGAGAGTTAAAATTTGTATGTTTATCATATAAAACATACCCCGATTGATGTTGTCACACACGTTTTATTAAATATCAATAGTAATTTTCTTTAAATTCTTATAAAAAACTGAGAATAAGTAATTGAAGATATAACAAATATATTTCTACAAAAATAACATAAGCAAGCGGTATTAGTTATCTTATAAATATTGCGTGTGTTCGGCCGAACTCAGAAGTAAGAAATCTTAGTAAGATGTTCTGAGCATCTGAGTCAGCCAGTTTCGGCCAGGACACACTTTCTTTTTTTTCTTAATCAGTGTTGCCAGATATCTCGTTTAACAGTAGATCTACTGCTTTGTTAGTATATCTACCTTTTTTTTTGAATAAATAAAAAAATTTTTGAATTTGTGTCATTTTTTTCAATTTTTTATAATAATAATAAATTTAAAACTCCCCAGTCGTGCAAATACAAAATCAGTCATTACAGAACATATTCCATTATTTGAAATAATAGAATATGGTTCTGTAATTACTTTAAGGTATTATTTTATAATGGGATTTTAAACAATAAGTAATGCAATATATGACAAATAAAAAGAATTAAAATTATTTAATATTTGAAGAAAAAAAATTCTATAATATAATAAATACTAATGTAATATAATTTTAATTATTCTGAATAAAAGTATTTATTTCAAACTATTTAAATTGGAATTTTCACTTTTTGAATCTACCGCTGTATTTTGGTAGATCTACCGTTTTTCAAGAAATCGGACTGGCGACACTGATCATAACCTATTTGTTTATGTATTATATTCAGAACCATGGAGGCTATATAAAGGAGATATAAGTCATACGGGAAAATTGACAAAATATGGCAACGAAATGGGAGAAGTTATATTTACTTTTTATGCCGCTGGGGTCGCTAGTTTTTGATAGATACTCATCCTTACCAAAGTGAATATAGTATAATAAATAGAAGTGAAGTAAGCCAAGTAACTATTTTTATTTTGAAGTGATCATTTTGAAGTACACGATTTGGTTAAAAAAATTTATTAAATAAAAAACTGTTTAAAAAACATTTAAAATGGGAAAAGTATGTGCAGTAGACAATTGTAAAAGTGGTAGTGCTTGTGACAATAAGCAACGGGATCAATTGGGTTTAAAAAAACAGGACTTTTAAAGTACCAAAAGCTAGTATATATATTCCAAAATTAATTAAATTGTATGACATTATATTAAATATTAATTTTCAGCATTATTATTAATAAATAAAAGTTTAATTTAATATCTGATTCAATAATTTCTTTCATTTTTACAATTCCAACATTACAAGTTACTATTTAATTATTTGATGTTTTTTTTTTTTATTTTTATGTAATTATTTTGCGAATTTTAACTATCACTTCAACTTCAACTAAATCCTTATTGAAAAATTGAAATTACTTATCATTTATTTAAAAAAATATTTTATTGAAAAAATACTTTGGCTGGAAATAATTTTTATAATACTATAAATACGTAATGTTATTCAATTAAAACTCGCGCATTATACTCTCTGTTTTGTTTCCGGTGCCGAAGGAACGCTACTGACATCTTATTTTTGCCAATTATTTGTTTACATGGAGTTATGTGTCCTTGTTTAGGGTCTATGTTCAGAACATTTCTCATGTGTTGACAATTTTTATTATTGTAATAAGTAAGATAAAAATTTAATAAAATGGATAATTTTATAAGGAGTATTTTAATGGAGGAACTTCTATATGACCCAGCCGATTTCTTAAAAAGCGGAAGATTAAGAAAAAAAGCGGTAGATTCAAAAAGTGAAAATTCCAATTTAAATAGTTTGAAATAAATACTTTTATTCAGAATAATTAAAATTATATTACATTAGTATTTATTATATTATAGAATTTTTTTTCTTCAAATATTAAATAATTTTAATTCTTTTTATTTGTCATATATTGCATTACTTATTGTTTAAAATCCCATTATAAAATAATACCTTAAAGTAATTACAGAACCATATTCTATTATTTCAAATAATGGAATATGTTCTGTAATGACTGATTTTGTATTTGCACGACTGGGGAGTTTTAAATTTATTATTATTATAAAAAATTGAAAAAAATGACACAAATTCAAAAATTTTTTTATTTATTCAAAAAAAAAGGTAGATATACTAACAAAGCAGTAGATCTACTGTTAAACGAGATATCTGGCAACACTGATTAAGAAAAAAAAGAAAGTGTGTCCTGGCCGAAACTGGCTGACTCAGATGCTCAGAACATCTTACTAAGATTACTTCGGCCGAACACGGCCAATGTTTAAATGCTCAAATATGGAGGTTAGATATAGAAGGAGAGTTATCTGTTATGGCTGTTACAACTAAAAAAGTGTCCCCGAAAAACGGAAAATTAGGGTTCAGTGAATGGCCACAATGGCGCTCGTGAGAAGGTGGTCTTGCTCTGAAGATAGTTACTGTAGAACGAAGTGAAGTTGCCAACCGGAAGTAGTATAAAATATCACAAAATAATCACACAGACTTGAGTAGTTGACTTATTTTCCATAACCTAAAAACTTTATTGTGAATTGACACTGTGATTGAGTTATACCATTTTTATAGATAGCAAAGAGTTTTTATTATTGTAGCGTGTTTATATAATTTCATGTTATATGGGAAAAGTTTGTGCAAAAAATTGTTTAAGTTATATATAATTTTCTATTTTTTTATATTTAGTGTTTTTTAATGTGCAATATTAAAAAAAACTGTTAAAATAAAAATTTTAACTGAATAAATATCTTTTCTATATCATAATTTTTTGGTTTTTGCTTTTTATTACAGACCACATTGAATCCCATTTTGAATGTTATCATTTATTTTATAAATAAAAAATAATATACATTAAAAAATATATATATACAGTTTAATATAGAAATATTCAATTTATGCTTCATTAAATTTTGAGCAAACAATTTTTTAATTTCTATCTTCAATAAAAATTTGATTATTCTAGTTTTTGAACAAAATTTATTAATTGAAATATATATTACTTTAAGTTTCTTAATTATAATTTTGTTATTAAAATACTTTTCAAATTGATTGTGACTTGAAAATTGTCACTAATTCATTGTTTATTATATTCATGGATTTTCTTAAATAAATACCCAGCAAACATACAAGTCAGAAAGACTTCAAAAAGAAGTTTTTTTGAAGACTTCATTAGGAAGTACAATTATGACGGCATAATGGCCTCTTTTTTCGGAATTCTCAATTGAGAGGTCTTTAAGACATCTTTTTTTATGGTTTCGCAAGAAGTCAGAAATAGGAGCCCTTTAAGTAGTATTTTTTTCTGTCTTCGTAAAAAGTCGGAAATAGGAGCCCTTAAAGAGTCTATTTTTACTGACTTCGCAAGAAGTCAGAAATAGGAGCCTTTAAGTAGACTTTTTTTCTGTGTTCGTAAAAAGTCAGAAATAGGAGCCCTTTAGAGTCTTTTTTCTGACTTCGCAAGAAGTCAGAAATATGAGCCCTTTAAGTAGACTTTTTTTCTGTCTTCGTAAACAGTCAGAAATAGGAGCCCTTTAAGAGTCTATTTTTTTTGACTTCGCAAGAAGTCAGAAATAGGTGCCCTATAAGAGTCTATTTTTTCTGACTTCACAAGAAGTCAGAAATAGGAGCCCTTTAAGTACACATTTGTCTTCGTAAAAAGTCAGAAATAAGAGCCCTTTAGGGCTTTATTTTTTCTGACTACGCAAGAAGTCAGAAATAAGAGCCCTTTAAGTAGACATTTTTTCTGTCTTCGTAAAAAGTTAGAAATAAGAGCCCTTCAAGAGTCCATTTTTTCTGACTTCGCAAGAAATCAGAAATAGGAGCCCTTTAAGAGTCTATTTTTTCTGACTTCTTGCGAAGTCAGAAATAGGAGCCCTTTAAGAAGTCTTTTTCCCAAGTTTTTTATATTTTTACTCAATTTAGCCCACGCGCATTTTTGTTATAGTTTTTACTTCTGTATAACCTAGAATTTAACATTCTCTTAAGCTTTTATTTGGAGAACTTGTAAAGGTATTATTACAATTTAATTTATTTATTTAGTGTTATCAAGTATTTAAAACCAGTTTAAGTGCGTTATTTGATTATTTTTAATTGCTTTTATCTGTAAGTATCTTAAAGGTTAACGCATATTGTACTTAAAATTCTCGTGTCACAATGTTAGTTGTGACACGAGAGTTGCCATACTCCTCCGAAACGGCTTGATCTACGTTTATGAAATTTTATATGTATATTCGGTAGGTCTGAGAATCAGTCGTAATCTATTTTTCATACTCCTAAGTGATGGGGTGGTCCACCCCAAACATTTTTTTCTAAACGTAAGAAGCGAGAAATTCTTAGTCAGTCTAAAGCTAAGAAACTGAGACGACTTGAACTGAAAAAAAATTCGTTACGCAGGAGCTGCATCAACTTAGCGAATTTCCTTAGAATACATAAATCACTCTCTAGCAGTCATAATTTTAGTGTGATCAAAATGAAATATAATATCTGATATGACTTTAGTATTTGCAAAAATTAAATTTATTAATAGACAAAATAGAACGGTATAACGATTATAGTTTATAGTTACTATGGAAACGACAATCAGAATTTTTTACAATAAAATATATTTCATATATTCGTATCAAACAAACACAAAATATTAAATATATCTCTTAATATTAGATAAATCGAAAAATGTATAAGGAGTAAAGTTATAGAAAATCAAGTTTGCTACAATTCATTACTTGATCATTTTTCTCAAACTCTAATGTGAACAGAGATATTTAGAATTTTAACTTTCAATCTTTAATTGTAAATATTTCTGTAAATATTAGTGTAACAGAAAAATGATAAGAAACAAAATTACAGCAAAACTTAGTACCTACAACTTAACTCCTGATAAATTTTTCGATTTTTCAAATATTAAGGGAGATAGTCAAATTTTGTGTTTTCCCCTCCCTCTAAACCCTCTTTCCCCTCGTCCGATTTTACCCATTAACGAACTTGACCTTTAGAATACCAATAGCGACTCAAATACCAAATTTCATTCCAATCGGAATAAAACTGTGACCACTACAGACATTTAAAAAAAGTGCATATGTACATATGTATATATATATATATATATATATATATATATATATATATATATATATATAAATTTTAGCGATAGTGATTTTAGACATGTAATAGGTAGGATCGATGGACATTTGAAGAAATTTTTACGAAATTCCAACATTGGTGCAAAAACAATAACTGCATTTCCTTTGGAGGAAATTCGCTAAAAACAGAACTATTGAAGTAATTGTGGAATGAGCGGATTAATTAATTACATATCTAAAAACTATGATAATAATAATAATATATAACCAGATAAGACAAAAGTCGTATATTTTGATATCGAAACCACCGGGTTTGCTACAAATGCACACATTTTACAAATTGCAGCTATCTGCGATTGTAAAATTATCAATGTCCACGAACATACTAAGACCAAAATTTTACCGTCAGCCAGCGCTGTTACTCAACTTTACCAAAAATATAGACTTGTTCTATAAAGATAAAAAAGTTGAAACTTACAAAATTTTGAATGCTTTGGAATCTTTCGAACAATTTTTATATAAATTATCTAATGGGCAAAAAAGTTGTTTGCTAGTAGCTCATAATGCCCGGTTTGATGTTCCACGACTTTTACGAGCTATAGCGAATGCTAAAGTACCCGGAATTTTAGATTTGATTTCAGGGTTTGTGGATACGTTGACTTTATTCCGAACCGTTTTAGTTGATAGAAGTCCAGGACAATTTAAATTAGACACTTTAAGTAAACATTTCCTAGACCTTAGTGTCCATAATCAGCAAGAGTTTCACGATGTCGCAATACTAAAAAATTTGATAAACAATTTGAATTTCCAAAAAAATTTATTAAATTCGTACAAAACTTGTGATTATTATTTGCAAGAATTATCTAAGTCTGATAAAAGTAGAATCAATTTACGAATGTTGGCTGAATTAAAAGATCTTATTTCTATTAACATATGCAAAAAACTAGCTTTAAATGATATTTCATGTGATAATTTAAAAAAAAAAGTATAATGAAGGTGAAAATGCTATTATAAAATTATTTACGGAAAAATTAGATGATAACAAGCCGCGAATAACCAAAAATAAAAACATTATCGCAGTCTTAGACTTTTTAAAAAAATAAAAATTCGCCAAATCTAAAGTGTTAAAAAAAAAAAAGTAATAAGAAATTACTAGTCGGTAAAAAATAATAATATATTTTAAATTATATTACAAATTATACTTCAAAATTGATAATTATTTATTATTTATTACGTTAACTTAATGCTTATTAGTATTAATCAATAAAACAGAATATTTGATTTATTATAAAAATTAATTTTTTATTTACAAAAAACTATAGCTGACCTATCGGAGGAACAACGCACTGAACGTATTTTTGAATTTCTGCGCATACAAGCAGCGGCAAAATATAACACTGTACTTCAATATATATGTGTACTATATTTCATTTGATGGAATTTTTTTTAAGTTGAACACGACAGCTCTTTGGAAACGTCCTTAAGTATAAAAAAGTACAATTAATCTAATCTCAAAAACTAATACCTTAATTACTAATTGATAATTAATATCTAAAAAAACTTGAAGAAAAAAAATCGATATAAGAAATTTGAATATTACAATTAACAAAAGCGTAATGATTACAACTTCAATGAATCAGAAATACGAATGTCAAAAAAAAAACCTAAAATGTATACAATAATAACAAAAAAGGTACTATTTAATTATAACTCCATCTAAATAGCTGGTACTAATAATTAAGCATTATAGTTCAGTAAAGTTAAACATGAAAAGGCGGTCGTGCTTGCAAAAGGTCCGGTCGTTCTGAATTTTTGATATGTTGTTAGGACCTAAACCAATATTAAAAAACCAGATTTGCAATTTCCAAAGTGTTGTGCTAGCGGCGGAGTACCCAAAAAACCATGAAATTTTCGGACTTTTTCCAGTTTTTGCTCAATATCTCTGTGAAGGAAGAGTCTGACTGGTATAGACACTCTATACAATTTTAAAGAAGACTAAATTTTTAACGATTTGAGATCAAAACAAGCTCTATACAGCTATTGGTTCCTAAGATATAGTTCTTAGAAAATAGGCCATTTTTTCCAAAAAGTGAAATTTGTTCGAAATGGTCACTTATTTCGTAAAATATCTTCTAAAATACGCATCCCACGTCAAATATTATATATAATGAACTTGTAGTAAATTTAATTAACTTTCATTTGAAATCAGACTGGTACCTGTATGCCCAGCAGTTCTCTCAAAAACGGCAGATAACCAAAAACAGTCATAAGTTAACAAGCGCAGATAACCATCGCAGCGCACATATTTACCAGATGTTTGTATCCATATTTTCGGTAAAAGTAGGCACCAATTGCAATCAGAAGGAAGGAAACAAAAGATCGAGGTCGTACAGCAGTTATCAGAACATGAGAAAATGACACACACTTCTTCTTCCATGCTTCAAGGGGCCACGCTTGTTTTTGAGAACAACAGTCTCAAAAAATAGCTGTACTGAGTGCCCTTTGTTGGAGCCCATCTCCACTATGACTATGTCATCGACAAAACGTTTTTGGAAATTTAGTGAATTTTCGTTGTTCTCACATCACGGATACAACCACCCTTAATTTGCTGCAGAAGGTGTGATAAAGAAAACTGGCATTCATCACTGTTTTCCAACAGGTAATCGTACACACAATCCATCGCTTCTTCAGTATTACCGGTTCCGTTAGACGATACCCTCTCTTATTCCTAGTAGCAGGTGGTAATCTAAACAGGCTCCTGTAGCACAATCTGTGGTACGCCCCGTCTGCAGCAACCAGGTCGTCAATGGCGAGGAGGCGCTCATATTGTGCTGCAGGAGCCTGTTTAGATTACCACCTGCTACTGGGAATAATAATCATAATAATAATAATAATTTATTATACCAGAAATGATGTACAAATGTAATACATATTGGTTCGTCATATATTCCTAACATTATAGGTTGTTAGAAAAAAATTCATCCACATTATATGGACAATGATCGAGCAGTAAATTCTTGCAGGCGGTTTCAAAATTCCTTTGGTTACATTCAAACTTTATATGATATGGTAACTTGTTGAAAAATTTTAAGCCATTGTAAGATGGACCATGTTCGAAGACATTTAAGTTGTGCTTGGGTACTCTTAAGTCGCTACCATGTCTTGTATAATACGTGTGATTAAAGTTATTTTGATCTACCGTATGAATATTCTTCTTTATGTGGGCGAGACAATGGAGAATGTGTATACTGGAGAGCGTCAAGATTCTCATATCCTTAAAATATTGTCTACAGGATATTGTCTACAGGATTTATGAAAATTTGTGTTGATTGAGAGGCAGACCCCCATAACAAAATTCCATATTTAAGTCTGCTATGAACCAATGAGTAGTATATCATAGCTAATGTTTTTTGACTTAGATTCTCTTAAATTTCTAAAAAGAAAAGAGTGGTCGTGGAATAAGAGACGGAACGTCCTGCTAGTAATACTGAAGAAACGATCGATTGTGTGTACGATTACCTATTGGAAAAGAGTGATGAATGCCAGGTTTCTTTATCACACCTGCTACAGCAAATTAAGGGTGATTGTATAACTGATTTCAGAACAGCGAAAAATCACCTCCAAAACGTTTTGTCGATGACATAGTTATAGTAGTGATGGGCTCCAACAAAGGGCACTCAGTACAGCTATTTTTTGAGACTGTTGTTCTCAAAAACAAGCGTGGCCCCTTGAAGCATGGAAGAAGAAGTGTGTGTCATTTTCTCATGTTCTGATTACTGTTGTACGACCTCGATCTTTTGTTTCCTTCCTTCTGATTGGAATTGGTACCTACTTTTACCGAAAATATGCATACAAACATCTGGTAAATATGTGCGCTGCGATGGTTATCTGCGCTTGTTAACTTATGACTGTTTTTGGTTATCTGCCGTTTTTGAGAGAACCGCTGGGCATACAGGTACCAGTCTGATTTCAAATAAAAGTTAATTAAATTTACTACAAGTTCATTATATATAATATTTGACGTGGGATGCGTATTTTAGAAGATATTTTACGAAATAAGTGACCATTTTGAAAAAATTTCACTTTTTGGAAAAAATGGCCTATTTTCTAAGAACTGTATCTTGGGAACCAATAGCTGTATAGAGCTTGTTTTGATCTCAAATTGCTGAAAATTTAGTTTTCTTTAAAATTGTATAGAATGTCTATACCAGTCAGACTCTTCCTTCACTAAGATATTGAGCAAAAACTGAAAAAAGTCCGAAAATTTCATGGTTTTTTGGGTACTCCGCCGCTAGCACAACACTTTGGAAATTGCAAATCTGGTTTTTTAATGTTGGTTTAGGTCCTAACAACATACAAAAAATTCAGAACGACCTGACCTTTTGCAAGCACGGATGTAGATCTTAACTGGACTATTAAGATAACGTGGTATTTTATAATACCTCGAAAAAAAGCATAACGTATGTCGGTACTACCAATTAAAAAAAAAAGTCGTATTATGCTGCGTGAAGTCACAAAAACACGATATAGCGCTAGCGCTATGATATAACGCATGTCGGTACTTAGGGTCCTGATTGGTTGATAGTACGTTCTGATTGGATGACACATAAACCGCGTAGCATTTCAAAAAGTATATATAACAGCTTTATTTGAAAACCAAACGTTATCAATATTCCAATGAGGAAATACAAATTTTTAAAATTAAAAAGTAACTTTTTCAAAATTAAAAGGATTTTGTTTGAATCTGATATTTATATACGAAATTTTGTTTAAAGAAATTTAGCCCACTTCTAGACATTCTAGAAGGATGTAGTTTTTTGCATTCAACCCAGACTAACTTGAAACTTATAAGAAAAATGGGAAAACTTTCCCAACGCAAAATCCCCGAAAATGGAAAATAAACACAAAAAATGTTCAGTCTCGTCTAAGTATAGTGTTTTTTATAAAGAAGTTTAACATTACTTAGGCAAAATAAGAGTTTTAGCAAATCGAATATGTGATTTCGGTTGAACAATTCGAATAAAAATTTTCATCCATTACTTAGATTGTATCAATATGAGTACATTTATTTAAATATTTAAATAAAAAGTTTTCAAAAAAACAAACATTTTATTTTATGCATTATTCGCTTTCTTCGAAACCACTATGACCCGACAATTTAACATTGTTCCGTTATGCCAGTTTCAGAAGTTCCTCGAGACAATCCTTAACTACCCTTGAGGCGATCTCAGTTCCAGACAAGGCTTTTAAAGCAGCTTGACTGTCCGAAAGTATATAAACGTTCTGGTTTATGTAGCCTCTACGCAGGTATGGCGTAGACTTCTGCTTGGAAGACCGTGGCATATTTCCCCAAGTTAAGGCTTATGATTGCATTAGGTCTCTCACCGTAGATTCCCGCCCCGGCCCTTTCTTCAGTTTTGTATCCGTCTGTATACCAGACGATTCCTTTCTTGAGGTACCCCTTCCGACCACATGGCCCTATCATAGACTACAGTGAAAGGTTTTGAGAAGGAGTATGTCTTGGGAATCATATCTGTGCCCATTTCAAAGACGGGGTCTGAGATAATTGATGTTCCCACGATCCTTGCATATCCAACCTGATTTTTTTAAACCCAGTTATTTTTGCAAGACAGTCTATAGGCGCTGGATCTCGCTTTAGCTATTATTACAATGCTTAGCGGAAGCAGCCCTAGTGTGACTTTCACAGCAGCTGTCGATGTACTGCTCATGGATCCAGTAATGCACAAGCAGGCCAGCCTTTGGATCCTGGATAGCTTTTTGCATGCTGTTATCTGATTAAGTTTTGGCCACCACACTAGAGCAGCATAGGTTATAATGGGCCTAACTACTGTTGTGTAAAGCCAGTGGATCATTTTGGGTTTTAGACTCCAGACTTTTCCACATGCTCTCTTGCAAAGCATGAGAGAAGATTTACGCTTATTTGTTATGTATTCCAGATGAGAGTTCCATGTTAGTTTAGAGTCCAACATTACTCCTAAGAACTTGGCTTTCCTTGTGATCTGTAGTCTTTCAGAGGATGGGTGGTTTTATGCTATGCACCTTCCTTTTTCGTGTGAATGGAATTAGAGCGGTCTTTTCAGGGTTTATTTTCAATCTCTGATTGATACACCATTCCTGTGTGAATCTTAAAGCGTTTTGCATACGCTCCGAGATTGTGCCTTCAAAGGGTCCTTAGATTGCAATTACAATGTCGTCCGCATACCCCTATGTGTAGTATCCTTTTTGGTTTGTCAGTAAGCTGTTCATTGTCAGGCTTCACAGGAGTGGAGATACGACACCACCCTGCGGACATCCCTTTGTGGTTCTCACAGTGACAGACTCTCCAAGAAGGGAAGTTTGTATTCTTGTACCTTTCACCATAGAGTTTATCCACCTGCAAAAGGTGTCTTCTATTCCGTGCCGAATTGTAGAATCAACCATGGAATTGAAAAAGGCATTGTTTAATGGCTCCTCTTTGTCAAGAAAAACGCACAAGGTGGTTGTTTCCTTTTTAATCATATCTACAAAGTGTAATAAGTCATCTCAGAGATGCCTTTGTTACTCTTTCACTCGAAATAATTGGACGAGTACGCATGATCCAGACTAACCCACTCCATTACTCCAATAATTGCCTTATTCACGAGTATATATTAATAATCCCACGGAGGTTTTATATCTACTATTAAGCCCAGCTGCACATGTAAAATACCGCGCATGTGTGAGTTCGTCTGAATCATGCGTAGTCGTCTACTTATTTCGAGTGTAAGAGTAACAAAAGGCAAGCTATATATATTTTTCTCGCTCTATGCCGGTAGACCTAAAAGTGTAAACTCAGGGGCAATATATTTTTCAATAGACTTACAATACAGGTAAAATCTCAGGTATATATTTATACTTTTATTGAGATACAATCATAATGTCTTATGTAGAAATTTATAAAAAACGTATAAAATTTATAAAAAATTGGCACAAGAATATGCAATTATTTTTTTACTTTTTAGTGCATTTTTTGTTATAGAATATTTTATTTTTGAAGTCGGGTTTCCATTTTGTCAAAATAGGTTTTATTTCTCGCTTTTTAGTGACTTTGAAGTTCTAAAACTTATTTTATTTGTCTAAATATGGGTAGACCAACTAAACGACCTACTAACTTTTAGTGCATTTCTTTATAATACATTTTTTTTTATCCGTTTTTTTTTTTAATTTTTAGTGCTTTTTTTCATAACAGATTTTCAGTTTTTTTTACATGCATTTTGTTTTATTTTTTTTTTTTGTAAAAATTTTTTTTTTTAGGGTCGGTTTTTTTTTGTAAAAAATTTTTTTGAAGTCGGTTTTTAAAAAAATTTTCTTATATTCCCATTATGAATGAGTATACCCTTTCAAAAAAAAAAAAAACAAACAAAAATTTCGCAGAAATCGGTTATCACATATAAAATGAGGATTTACCTCGATTTCCCGAGGATCCCCTCATCAGAATGCGATTTGGTGCCAATTTGAAACCAAACCCTTTAAAACAAAAAATTCAAAATCGGTTCATAAATGACGGAGTTCTGAGGTGACACACATAAAAAAAAAAGTATTAAAAAGAATATATATAAAAAAAATAAAAAAATACAGACGAATTGAGAACCATCCTCCTTTTTGAAGTCGGGTTAAAAAACTAGACTTTGACTTGATTATAACAATAAAATATATTATTAATTTGTTGTACCATAATATTATGTTATTTTATGCCTTTAATTGTTATAAAATTTAACTTTGTTTCTTAAGCTACAAGTTACCATATATATCATATTTATATATATATATACATATATATATATATATATATATATATATATATATATATATATATATATATATATAAATTTTACAGATGCTGATTTGCGACATCTACTAGGTAGGATCGATGGACATTTGAAGAAATTTTTGAAATCGGTACGAGACCAATAGCTGTATTTCAAGAAATTCGCTAAAAATGAAAATCATTTTCATTTTTTATTTCTGAAGAAGAAACTGTGTTCCGAAACTAGTCAAATAAAGTGATTTTACGAAAATTTCAAATATTTGTTTTATTTAATAACTAAAATAGTTTATGGATGAATACATACATATGTACTTTCGGCTAACTTCATAGAATATTTTGGGTAAATAATATACTAAAAAATACATTAGTTTTATTGCATAGCAAAGTCCTTTTTTTTATTGCATAGTAAGTATACTCCCGTTCAATAAAATTGAACTCTGAACCGAATCAGTCTCTCACAATTTTGATTATTCTTGTAGTAAATGTTGTTTACTATACTTACATTTCTTTTTTCACACTTAAAATATATACTAGTTATCTTTGTTTATAAATGAATATTTATATAGAGAGTTACAAAAGTGAGGAGTTTTATGAAATTAAGCAAATTAACATTTCAGGTCTGTTTTATTGAATGGGAGTGTACAGTAAATAAAATAAACCAATACATATATATATATATATATATATATATATATATGACTTTCAAGACTTGTTAAGACTCTCTGGTTATTTTAAACATGTATTGATACTGACGCGAGAAAGTTATTTTAACTAATATTGTTAACGTAAGTAATTTACGTTTTGGATAATTACTGGTTTCAAAATTGAATGATCCAATTGGCTGGAAAAGGATGAATTAAAGTTAATTAATTCGATAATTCTAAAACGTAAGTAATTATCGTCTGTATAATTACTGGTTTCAAAATTGAATCAACCAATTGGTTGGAAAAGGATGAATTGAAATTAATTAATTTGATAATTCGGAAACGCAAGTAATTATCGTCTACTAATGATTCGCCGAAGATTGATAGTATGAATTGGACATCAGTAGCGTGTATACTAATAATTGATCATTGAAGTTTGAATATTTACTTTGGGATCGTATCGGCGGTTGCAACAAAAAAACCGCGAAGAGTCAGAGGGAATGCCTTCAGATTCGTTCCCTGTCGGAAGCGAGCTGAAAACTTGTTAAGTGGATGAATCGACGATATGAATTAAAGAGAAGCCGCTTTGTACGTTTTTTATTGTTAGCCCATCGTTAAAATCTATGTACAAAATTTTATTATTATTTTACAGTTTAGAAGAGACTAATGGTATCCTCGGGTCATGGCCGTGGTTAATCGCCGAGCGGATGAATGCTCCGAATTCCCAAAAATATGTAACGTTAACTGAATTTAGGACTATTAAGTGAAACTTGAAAAAATTAAATAAACAAAACAAAACGCACAACTGCGTTATTCTGAACTATGTACCCAATGGATTTAAATTAAAATTAACTAAATGTATAATTTCCGATAAAAAACTTGGCGATCAACGACGTCCTTTAGCGACCATGTGTATCCTTGAAAAATACCTAAATTTAAGATACCAATGTTTTAGATAACTATTGAAAAGAAAACGAAACAATGCTTGCAGTAAATATTTACACATAAATTAAATTTTAGAAAACAATATTAAAAAGAAATGATTCTGGAATTTTGACCCAAAAACGCTCGATAGCCTAACTATTTGAGAGGAATTATCCTCGTGTTAATTTCTTCACTTAACCTTTAAATTAAATATCGCATGATGCGTGTTTAAATTGTAAATAAGTTTTTTATTGCACCATAATTTTATGAACAAAATATATTAGTGTTGTATCACGAACCGAACCCAGCAAGCAAGTAAAAAAATTTCTTCACACTCACGTCTCACTAAGCCGGCTTTCGCTGACTACGGTCGTTCACCAACCGCTAACGGAAATTTACGATTATATTCATAGTAAGTACTAATCAAACGTCATGACATCTATACTATACGTATTAATTGGAATTAAATTTAAAAAGGAATGTAAATGTTTTAATTTCGTTTAAATAAACTTAAACGTTCGATTATTCTGAAGTACACTGCGATGCATCAATTGTTAGAAAGTTGTTTTAATAATTAATGTCGAAAAACTAACACATCGCAATACCTTTGATGAGCTGTTGAGTTCCTATTACGTTTTTGTGGCTCTATTCATGACCTTAATTATAAATAAGCCATCGACTTTATGATGTTTTATCTTCGTTTTACTTTTATGCTCTATTGATGATCCAAAAGATTACATTCAAGAAATAACAAAAGAAATAATGATTTGGTGGGTTTAATGGATTTATAATTCCGCACCAAACATTAAAGATAAATTAAAATGTTTTTAAATACGATAATTTGTAAAACGGTTTGAATTGAAAAATTGGCATCAAATTTAGAGTTCTTTTACATCACATACAGAATTAAAATATTTCGTTCCATAAATATAATCTCTGGGCGACCTTAATGAAATCAGTGTATGAGTTTTTCTCATCACCTACCGTTTAAATGATAGATTTTAGTCATAACTGTGGGAAACAGCAAAATTTTATAGCATATGTTTAATCAACAAAATTGTCTATCCTTTGGTGAAAATCTGACCAAAATCATTTCAGCCATTGCCGAAAACATACAGAGAGGCAGACAATAATTTCAAAAACTAGAAATAGTTAAAATCACAGACAGGCACTCCAATTTTAATTATATAAATGAAACCAAATCTATGAAGGTACAAGTAGTGTGGTCGAATTTCCTTGAAAAATTGGAAACACCACTAATAAAAATATGCAAATATGCGACCAAAATTAAAGCTAAGAATTGTGAAACCATCAATGTTTTGGTCAAAAGATAAAACCAATAAATCAACCACTTGCAAGTTGTCAACTTTTGAACAACTTGCTAGTAAAACTGAAAGTATGCAGTCTAAATTGAATGCGAAGATAGTGCCCCACGTTGCTTATCGATCGGAGCTAGTACAATGTTTTTATATTCGTATACTTTACGAAAAACTTAATTGATCTTGAGCAATCCACTAAGTCTGCTACTCACTGAAATATTTATAGATAACTTACAATATAGATTCAATCATAGTAAACTTCGAAAAGTTCGCTTATTGGTACAGATACATGGACGATATTTTGACGATATATATTAACGAGATAATTTCATTTTTCATTTCAGTTTTTATTTCTGATAAAGGAACTGTGTTTCTAAACTAGTCAAATAAAGTGATTTTACGAAAATTTCAAATATTTGTTTTATTTAATAAAGGCATGACAAATGTTGGTAGATAGATAAAATTTATTCATAGGTCTTCCGAAAAGTGTTCATTTTAATACCTTGCAATATTATCATAAAGAGCAAAATGTTAATTTTTTCAGATCGTCAAAGGGGTAAGATAACCTACTATCAGAACGTATGCATTCTTTCGGACAGTCAAGCTGCGTTAAAAGCCTTGTCCGGAACTGAGGTCATCTCAAGGGTAGTCAAGGATTGTCTAGATGAACTTCTGAAACTGGCAAAACGGAACAATGTTAAATTGATCTGGATGCCGAGTCACAGTGGTTTCGAAGGAAACGAAAAAGCAGATACCTTAGCAAAGAAGGGAGTCGGAATGCCCTTCATAGGCCCAGAGCCTATTTTAGGAATTCCAAGGACTGCATGTAAATAGGTGGTCAACGAGTGGTCAAATACTTAACACCGTGATCAGTGGGAAAAAGTACCGCGGCAAGAGCTCGGGAAGGTATAGTCTAGTTCACATGTACGATTTTTCAAAAAATTTTTGAATAGTCTCCGAAAATTACGACCAAGGTGTCATTCGATCCGGATTATTGTGTAGATCATTTAAGGAAAGGTTCCAAAAGGGGCCGAAAAAAATAGCAAAAGTTATAAACAATAAACTAAAAAAAAAAGTGGGGGTTTAGTTTTTTTTGAATATCTCGAAAAATATTCAAGATTTTCGAAATGTTAAAAAAGATTTGAAAAGATCATTAAATTTGCTAAAAAAAAGTCCGCACTCCCGGAACTGTATCTCCAATATTTATAATTTTTACAGAGCCCTGAAAATAGTGCCAAAAACGGGTAGTCTGACTTTTACGCGCGCTGCGTCACTCTGACGCAGTAACTAAAAAAATTATTTAAACATATTAAATATGAATATTAAGGAATGATAAAATTCATGTACTATTGGGATACATGAATGAACAATAATCCGCGGTTAAAAAATTTTTATCCCAATTTTTTCATTAGTTATGCTTTTGTTAATTAACAACTTTTTCTGCAGTAAATGTTAACAGAAAAACCGCGATAATTATTGAACTAAAGCCTTAGGATTTTTTGCACTTCGTCGAGTTATTCTTAATAGGCTAACAAATAGATCCCCGTTGGAAAAATTCAAAAATTTGCATTTTCCAATTTTATATTAACAATTGAAAATACGTCAAAATTTAAGATTAAAAAATTATTATCAATAAATTTTTTTTTTTTTTTCGATATCTCGAATGTTTCAATTTTTAAATGTTAAATGCTACATAAAAATATTTTTTAAAAATTTTTTAACACCATTGTTTAAAAAATTGTTATAAACAAATGCATTGTTTATGAGCTAATGAAAAATTTTTTTTTCGTAATTTATTGGTTGATACAATTTATGATTTTTAGTGAAAAAACGGTTTCTTAAAAAAATTTATTTGTTGCTAAAAAATGCGTTTGTTAATTAACATTCTATTTTCGCAACTAAATATTAAAATTAAGAAACAATTTTTTCTCTAAAAATCATAAATTCTATTGTTCTTTCGGATTATAAAAAAAAAAAATTTCTTTATTCATTTTTTATTTGTTTATTTAATAAACAATTTGTAATAAATAAATTTTTTTTTTTCGTATCCTAAGGCTTTAGTTCAATAATTATCGCGGTTTTTCTGTTAACATTTACTGCAGAAAAAGTTGTTAATTAACAAAAGCATAACTAATGAAAAAATTGGGATAAAAATTTTTTAACCGCGGATTATTGTTCATTCGTGTATCCCAATAGTACATGAATTTTATCATTCCTTAATATTCATATTTAATATGTTTAAATAATTTTTTTAGTTACTGCGTCAGAGTGACGCAGCGCGCGTAAAAGTCAGACTACCCATTTTTGGCACTATTTTCAGGGCTCTGTAAAAATTATAAATATTGGAGATACAGTTCCGGGAGTACGGAATTTTTTTTAGCAAATTTAATGATCTTTTCAAATCTTTTTTAACATTTCGAAAATCTTGAATATTTTTCGAGATATTCAAAAAAAACTAAACCCCCACTTTTTTTTTTAGTTTATTGTTTATAACTTTTGCTATTTTTTTCGGCCCCTTTTGGAACCTTTCCTTAAATGATCTACACAATAATCCGGATCGAATGACACCTTGGTCGTAATTTTCGGAGACTATTCAAAAATTTTTTGAAAAATCGTACATGTGAACCAGACTAGTACTGCTTCAGAGTGCAACAAAGTGGCTATCTCTCGATGCACTGAGGCTGAACAAGATGCAACTGCGGAGGGTTGCCGGTTTCATTATCGGGCATTATCCCCTGCGGACGCATCTGCACACAATGGGACTTCATAACGGGTCCATTATGTGCAGATTGTGTGGCGAGGAGGAAGAAACATCCAGTCACATAATCTTTGACTGCGAACCTCTGGGTTACAGCAGATACAGGATATTCGGTGCATCTCACCCCGAATATATGAACCTTCGGGAGGACCTGATAAGCAAGCTCTAGGCTATTGCCAACATTTGGAAGAAGCGAGTCACGTCGGACTGAGGTAAAAGGAGGAGCACAATGGACCATAAGGTCGAAGTAAAATAGTATTTACCCCGATATTAATCAATCATCAAGATAACCTAAGATTACTTCCCCGGTGGCACTTGAATGCATCAAATAATTGGAGAAACCATCTAAAATGAAGTATACTACATTAGTCTGGATTACGAATCGCTTAACTATAAGTAAGATATTGAAATGGCTATTACCTGACGGAATCTTTTAAATTTTCTTTCGATATTTAATATTGACGAATAAAATATCGAAAATAAATAAATATTAGTGCTTTTAATACCAAAAAAAGTTTTGAGTGAATTTTTTGTCGGTAAAACCCACCATGTGTTAACTTGTTATTCAAAACACACAAAAATTTTTATGATGTTTGGGTGTTGTATGAATTGAATCAACCAACGAAAATATTGAGTCGAATAGGAAACAATACGGTTACAAGTTATGCTAGAACACCTTTAATTGTCGAATCTGTAGATGTCGCCATTGAATTAATATTTTTGGTTGTTCGGGATACCGACATTGCGTATGATGCTATTATGGGTCGGGATTCTGTGCTTTATCACGATATTAAAATAGTTATGGATAGTAATGGTACCCGTTTATTAAGAATTACTGATCACACGACATACCAACGGGTTAGATTCAATTGTCTGTCTGAGGATTGGTTATCTCAGGTGGATACCGATTTGCCTGCTTATAGTACTATGACAACAATTGGTAATACTGTAAAACCTTTAAGTACAGCTGAATTGAAGATTAGGTTTAAAAGCTATGAAGTTGTAAATTATTATTCCTTTGGACTGGAAACTTTAGCTATTGTAAATTCGTTAAAACATTTTCGAGTTTATCTGCTAGGAATTAATTTTAAAATAGATACTTATTGTAAGAAAATAAAGGCAACTACAAATTAAATTTAAATTCACGCGTTGGTGGATTTATATGTAAGACTTCTCTTTTACTATTGAATATCGCCAAGAAAAATACATAACTTAAACAAATACATAACTTCGTGAATTTGCATTCCATTGATAAAATGCCAGTTCCGTTCCATACTATATATTGTGATTGCTTAGGACATTTTAAGTCAACTAAAGAAAAATTTAAACACGTCCTCCTGATTACTGATGCGTTTACAAAATACATCTTTCTGGTACCGTTGCGAACACTGACAGGTAGTGGAGATCTATACTGCTTTAAAATCAAGGTTAACACTTATCGGTACTCCGTCGAAAGTTATTACAGACAGAGGAAGTCATTTCACGGACAATACAGTCGTCAGTCTGTTCAAAGATTTGAATATACAACATCACCTAATTGCTACTGGAGCCCCAAGAGCTAACGGACAAGCAGAGCGATATGTTGGCACAGTTATCAATCCATTGACAGTTGTAATGCAAAGTAACAGAGAATCAGAATGGTCGAGCGGAATTGATAAAATACAGCCAACTCTCAATACCATTGTACAGAAATCTACAGGATTTACACCATTGCATTTGCTAGTAGACTGGAATGGCAATATATCCAAGGTTCAAGCGATTACAAATACAATACCTACAATTAACAATGAGATAGATGTAGGGATAGAGTCACGGCGTATGAATGATTGAAAAATTTAAGCATTTATCAAAAGGAGCGATTCGATAAATTAAGACGACCAGACCGGAAATATGCTATAGGACATTTTGTATTCATTCAACAGCAAAATACAAAAGCCAATAAGCTAGCCTCTAAATTTAAAGAGCCGTTAGAAATAATGGCGGTTCTACATCCTCCTTTTTGAAGTCGGGTTAAAAAGTAAGTTAAGAGGTTCACGACAAATGATTTCGGTAGATAAAATCAGTTTTTGGTCTGGTGATATTCATAATACCAATACAGAAATTATTGGTGAGTTGATTACCAAAGTTTGGATACAGTATAATTTGTAAACGTTCTGGGAGTAATGTCATTAATATTTCAGACGTGTAATATTGTTATGTTTGGATTATGACAAACAACAGAATGTGATCACTGAGCACGGTGTGTTGTTATATTTTGATCATGACAAACTACTTTATCTGATCACTGAGCACAATGTGTTGTTATGATGATTAATGTCTTATGACGTATAATGTTGTTCTGTTGGTTTGTGGCAAACTGCTGTATGTGGTCACTGACCACAATGTGTTATGTTAGTTTGTAACAAACTGCTATATATATAGTCACTGAGCTCAATGTTATGGTTGGGTTGTGACAAGCTACTGTATGTAGTCTCTGAGCACAATGTTTTGTTCGAATTTGTGACATGCTGCTGTATATAGTCTCTGAGCACAATGTGTTGTTTGGGTTTGTGAAAATCTGCAGTATGTAGTCTCTGAGTGTAATGTATTGAAATAATATAGTTATGAGGTATACAGAGACATCTGTCTCTATGTATGACAAACATACATACACTCACAAGGAGTAAAAAGAACAGAGTAAACGGGCAGTACACAACGAGTTCACAATGAGATACGCTAGGAAACAGTGTACATATAATAAGGAATAAAGAATAATTGTAAAGTAAAAAGAAAAATGAGTTATATTGGGAAATATTGAATCATTTGTATTAGGTGATAATTTCGCAGAATATTTAGAAAGATTAAAACAGTTTTTCATACTAAACGGTATACAAGATACAAAGTTGTATTTTTATTAATGTTTATTGAACAAGAAGCATATTCGGTGCTAAAAAAGCTATTGGTACCAGATGATCCAGCAACAAAAACGTATGAAGTATTGACTGAAATTTTCGTAAATCATTTATGCCAAAAATAAACATAATAGCTAAATAAAAATTATTAAAATAATCAAAGAGAACTCAAGGATTATTGAAATTACATTTCAAATTTTGCCCCTATTCCTAGAACATTTGTTTGTATTTTATAAATACGTATTTCGACTACAATGTAGTCATCAGTATGAATTAGCAAATGATAACTATCTCTGGGATATGGATTCAGAGATATGTTGGTTGTTGCTAATTTGGTGCGTGTCTCACAATGATATTGAAAAAGTTCTGTCTTTTATATTATGACCTGAGGATTATTTGAGTTGACTGACTAACGGATTAGGTGTGTGAAGAGCTCCATCTTTTTATTGACGGTATTCCTTTGTGACCATGCGGCGTTGTTTTTGTCACTACAGTAAGGCTGTCGAAGCTGACCTTGATATTCAGGTATTAGATTTTTTGAAAATGGTTTAATTTTATTAAATCAGAATTTGGAATTGTGTCATTGTCTAAATTCATTATCTGTTTTCTCAATTTGTATATGTAGATACTTTTAGTTTTAGATTCGATTTGTCAATTTGGTGGTTGTTCTCAATAACGTGCGCAGCTATACACGATTTTTCGATTCTCCAAAATCTCACATGAGCCAGATGTTCTTTAATTCGAATTCCAATTTGGCGACGATTTTAACCCACATAAATTTTCGAACAGATTTGACAACTGACACCATATATGCCCGATTGTTTTTAATGACGAATTTTATCCTTAGGGTTGCTCAGTAACTGTTTGATTTTATTTTTACTAAAAAGCGCTGTTTTAAGGTTGTGGTCCCTTAATTCTCTAGTGATTTTATTTGTGCATGGGCGGAAGTATGTTAGTTTGCATCATTTAGTTTGTTCAACGTTGCCAGTCTCTGGTGTTAGTACGGTGAAATTGTTTCGTAAAATTTTAAATCTAGTTCTGCGGACCAAATTATTTGAAATGTAATACTAGCTAAAAGTTACAAATTTCATAAAACACAACAAGAACCAGGTCAGTCTATATTAGATAGTGAAATTAAAAGCAAATGCACAATTAAAAGCAAATGAAGCTCTCAGAGATAGATTAGTTTTTGGGGTTTTAAATAACCAATTAAGGACAGTGTTATTAAAAGAAAGTGAATTAACGTTTGAAAGAGCCTGTACAGTAACAACAAGGTGGGAATTGGCGAAGAATGAAAATAAAAAAGAAGAATTTAGCCAGTTAGCAGTTAGAAAATCACCAAATAAAAATTAGTACTACCATTAGTACTTATGGTAGTACTAATGGTTATGGTAATAGTAATAATACATTGAAATTTAGAAAAAGCTTATGTACAAGATGTGGTGGTACTCATTAATCAACAGACTGTACAGTTATGGATTGGAAATGTTTTAAATGCCAGAGTAAAGGGCATTTAGCCAAATATTGTCGGTCGAAAAGTAATCAACGAAGTAGAAGTTTGTCAAAAATGGATATAACAACTCGATCAAAGCAGTATGTGAAGAATTATTAGAGTTAAATATGAAGAAAGTTCAAATGAGCATCAAAAGTTTTATTAGTAAACCAGAAATAATCGAAGTATTAGTGGAAAACGTATCAATGCGTATGGAATGTGTTTTGGAGCCTGTACATCTATAATTACTGAATCTAAATATAATGAATTTTTTTCAAAAGTAAAATTGTTAAAGGGTAATGTAAAATTATTATCTTTTTCAGGAGAACCTGTAAAAACTTTAGGAAAAATATCGATCAGTGTGAGAATGAAACGTGAGTTAAAGGAGTATAAGTTAGAATTGTACGTCATCCAGAATGAAAAACATACTTTACCTTTAATGGGAAAAGACTGGATGGACGTTTTAATTCCGAATTGGAGATATTTTTAATATTAATAAGATAATTAAAAAATGTAAAATAATGTAAAAAATGTAAATGAAATAAAAAATGTCCGATCAGCCCACACTCAAACAATAAAAAATTTTAAAGGTGAAATAATATTGAACGATGACGCTATTCCTATTTTTCATAAAGCGTACACAATTCCTTTTAAATTACGCAATGAAGAAAGCGAAGAAATTGATAGATTGTGTGAACAAGGTTACTTATACCTGTAAAATTTAGCGAATGGGCGAGTACAATCGTCATAGTAAAATAGAATGATAAAATTCGTATGTGCGTTGACTGAAAAGTAACAATTAAAAAATACAAAAATGGTACACTAGCCGTTACCGCGAATAGACGATATTTTAACATTAGCAGGTTGTAAATATTATTGTGTGTTAGAATTAGAGGGACGTATACCCAACTTAAAGTGTCAGAAAATTCACGCAAATACCTTACAATACGCATAAAAGGTTATATCAAAATACAACTCTTTGTTTGGAGTTGCCAGTGAACCATCAATTTTTCAGTCCGTGATGGATCAAATTATGATAAATATACCAGGAGTCTCGTGTTATATACATGATGTGTATATTGGGACATCGTCATTGGAGAAATGTAAAGCTAAATTAGAGTTAGTGTTAGCTAGATTAAATGAATATAATGTTATAATTAATGTTTCAAAATGTAAATTTTCTGAAACATTTATTTACTGATCGTGCCATAGTACGTGTCATTTGACTCGATATTGTTTCATAAATTGTAATTATTAAATACTGTATCCTAAATTTGGTATGTTGATTTGCTTACGTAGCAGTGTTATTAATGAAATATATGATGATAGCCAGTACTCCGGTCGAAGCACACATTTCTATTAACAATAATTAGCATAGAGCTGAAAATTGATACAGACGTTGGGTACACTATTACAAATAAAATTTGAAAAGTCCCCATCGATCTTCCATCAGGGAAAAAAATTCTTCAAGGTCAAAGGTCGAAATTATTAGTTTTTTGCATTTTTCTGGCAAACAGTAAGCTTTAACATAAAATAATTCAATTATCTATAATAATCCTTCTTACACTTTTTTCCTAAGAATCGCCATTTCTGAGATATAGCGATTCTAAAAGTTGAAGAAGTCTTATTTTACATAATATGCACACATTTCCGCACTACCTGTGAGGCAGTGTACTTGGTGCGTTTTTTAACGTGCTTTCTTCGGTAGGCATACTCCACGATCTATTGTGATTCTGTTTAATTAAATAATATTCTATTAAATACAAAATGATACTGTTGGAAACGATTAAAGTGACATGAGTTATGATGATGATATCATGATGATTGTCAATAAAACAGATAGATGTTAATCTTTGCGACTTTTCAGTTATAATAATTTTCTTAATTGTTCTAGTATCTAAAGCTGGACTTATACAAATATTTTTTACTTCTTCCAATGTAAACTGACAATCATCACTATTTTCAATGTATGAAAAAATTTCTTCCATCGCAAGATTCGTAGCTTCAACTTCAGGGCGACCGACTTTATCTCCAGTGGTGGGTCTCAAGAAGGAATTAAAACCGATAAATTCGACCTTTAACCTTGAATACATCTTTTTTCCCGATGGAGGATAGATGGGGACTTGCAATAGTGTACTCAACGTATGTACCAATTTTCTGCTCTATGCGAATTATTGTAAACTTACACTACTTTTTCAACTAAATTGATCGGATTACAGATGACAGGAATAGTGATAACGTGTCCCGAGAAAGTGACACAGATCAGAATTATTATTAAAGGGGAATAGACATTCTGTACTCTGAGATGATAGTGTTAATTGGCCATGTGGAGTGTAATATAATTTGGAATAATCATATATTTGAATATAAAATACGTTGTGATATTATTATGAATGCTAATAATTACATTAAATTCTATGATCCGACGATTTTGGGTCGATGATGATTTTAAACACAATTTACAAAATCATGGAATTTAATGTAATAATTATATTCATAATATTTTATATTAAAAAATAACACGTGTTTTCACAAATAAAAAGTTTAATTCCTTCCAAAAATCTCGAAGTAAAATGTTTTTTTTTTTTAAATTTTGAAATTTATGAAAATTTCCCGTTTTTTTTAATTAATTTTTTTTCCATAAATTAAAAGGTTTTCTTTTACAATTTTACCCCCATATCAACAAAAACATATCCAAATTTATAAAAATGTAGTTGAAATGCAAAAAAATTCCTCGGTTATTACTCGTAATAAATTGGAAACATTTGGGTAACATCAAATTTTCAAATTGGTTGTGGTTAAATATTTAAAATTAAAACATAAATAAGCCTACGAAGTTTAGCTTAAATCAACTGCTCTGGTGGCAGCGGACCTTCATCACCTGCAACAACCAATTTTGCATCAAAGATGTTCAACATAAAATTGGTGTCAGCGGTGGGAATGCAACAATATAAATAATGCTTTTAGAGAGAAAAAAACCGGGAGAAACAAGTGAAAATAACAACTAACAACCGTTAGTTAAGTTAATTGCTTAAATTCCCAGTATACACTAGAAAAAAAGTTTCAAACAAAAGTTGTTTATTGATAAAAAAATAAATTTTTGCCTTCAAATTTTTTAAAATATCTGTTACGGATTTAAAAATGGACATTTTACAGTTTCAAAGATGGGAAATCACAATCCAATTTTGCCCATTCACAAACTTTAACTTACTTTTTAGCTCCAGAACAAACTCACAAAATTTCAGCTCGTTATCTGTTTTTGAGTTATCGTGCCAACGGTCAAACATACGGGTAGAAAGACGGACATGCGGAATGAACTAATTAGGTCATTTAATGAACCTATACCTATACCAACAAATTTTTTCTGTGATAAATATTTTCAACCTTTACAAAGTCTAAAGTTAAAATACCCATATAAAGTTAAAATACTTTTTTAAACGAAGAAAACATAATGCAATAATTTTATATTTTTGTTTCATGCATTTATGCTCACATAGTATAACTTATCTTTTAAACGGAACAAGGTAGAAAACTCTGTAAATACAAAAAATGTTTATCTCATAAAAACAAACAACTTTTGTTCGAAACTTTGGTGAGACATCTCACCGTTTTGGTGTTAATACGAGACAAAAATGTGGCATAGTTTTGTATGTACGCCAGAAATATTGGGTACATAAAAACAAGTTTGAAACAAAAGTTTTAAAAAAAATGTAATAACCATTTTTTGTACTTATTTCCCTATCTTGAACCGTTTAATAGATACGTTATTCCACGTAGCAGGCATTCATGGTAAAAAATATATAATTAAAATATGTTTCCCTCTTTAAACTGTGCAAACAATTAAATGATTAAAAAAAAAAGGTTCTTATAAGATTAACAAGAAAGTCAGAATATATTTACAATTTTTTTTTGAATACTATATAACTTGTTTTTGTTCAGAGTTATAATAACAGAATAGACCAGTATATTTTTGCATAGAATATCAAAAACTACTCTGATTCTTTTTGTTGAACTTCTTCTTTTTGCACTGATTGTAGAAATGCATTTTTGCAAGGTAACATTTAAAAACGAAAGATTTTCAGTTTCTAGATAATATAGTTATAGATCTAGATTATATTTTATATAACAATATTTTGAAATTATTAAAACCGGTTTGCTTTAAAAAAATTGGGACCGAATTTCCGCATGGCAAAATGCATTTCTACAATCAGTGCAACATATAGGAAAGATTTTTCAAAAAAATCACAACAGAACCGTTTTTGAAACTCATGCGCCAATTCTTGCTAGCCTACTTAATTTTTTGTAAAGAAATTCTTCAAAAATGGAACAGGAAATAATGACCTGGTAACACTTAAGTAGGCTACAAACGAGGAACATTGCGCAGCAACATTGAACTCCTACAAAATATTTTGTCTACAGACGTGCAACCAAAATTGGGAACTAAAATTATTACTTTATCATAATAAAAATTCAATCACTTGACATCTTGTCTCTATCTATCTCATTTAATTTGTAGTTTATTTATCTACTAATTAACTAGTTTATTTTTATGTATCTCTAGTTGTTGTATGTATTTTGTAAAAAATTTTTACAAAAATATATTATAATGATAATCAATACAAAAAATACAGTATACTAAAAATAATAAAATATATAATATAATGTAACCAATCTAGGTAATAAAACATAAAAAAATATTAGGAAAACATAAAATTTTAGATATGTTGCAAATTTCGCTACAGACGAGCAATTTGTACAGGAACATTAAACTCCTCCCACAAAATATAAAATAATTTTGATTTTTACAGCAACCAGTTCAAGGACATGTAATTTGTTCTGCAACAGCTATACAGAATAGCAACCAACTACCGAACATTCATTTGTCCTTAAAATGTTCCAGCACAGGTTGCACGTCTGTAGCGAAATTTGCAACATATCTAAAATTTTATGTTTTCCTAATATTTTTTTATGTTTTATTACCTAGATTGGTTACATTATATTATGTATGTATTTTGTAAAAAATTTTTACAAAAGTATATTATAATGATAATCAATACAAAAAATAAAGTACAATAAAAATAATAAAATATATAATATAATGTAACCAATCTAGGTAATAAAACATAAAAAAATATTAGGAAAACATAAAATTTTAGATATGTTGCAAATTTCGCTACAGACGAGCAATTTGTACAGGAACATTAAACTCCTCCCACAAAATATAAAATAATTTTGATTTTTACAGCAACCAGTTCAAGGACATGTAATTTGTTCTGCAACAGCTATACAGAATAGCAACCAACTACCGAACATTCATTTGTCCTTAAAATGTTCCTGCACAGGTTGCACGTCTGTAGCCCCTATTAGGTATGTGACATGTAGAGCCTGATGGTATCTGATAACCACAGCCAAGATCTCACTCACATCATCTACAGAGGGCGTAGATTTTATATGTGAAAGCTAATTGAGTGGTAGAGAGGAGTCGGTCAATCTATTCTAATAATACACGACCTTGTTTCGTGATAAAACTATTTCAAAAATACGCGCCTATTATTGTTAGTTAAACTAACTCAATTAAGTAACTTTAATGTATGTTAAGTTGGTAATTAATAAGTTGGTAACACACTAAACTTGTTTACTACTCAAATGTCAAAATATAATTTAATGGAGTCGTAACTGTTTTAATGTGAATAAAAGGTCTGTAATTTTTATATTAAATATTAAGGTGCAATATTTTAAATGTTCGATTTATCTGAATAAATAATAGTTTTTATTATTAATACAATCAATAACAGATAATTATATGAAAAATAATAGTTGACTACGTTTTACTCGAGTTTATTATTGAACTTTTTATAATTTATTACATCAATAATTATTCATGTTCACTATGGTGAGTAATAAACAATTTAATATATATAATTTTTATTGGTTTTAAGACGATGGGGTATCCCGATTATCGGGTACGATTAGTGTCCGCGATTGTTGTGCCAAACGCGGGAGTACCTTATCAGCGCCCACTCGAAACGTGCGACGATCGTAGTGTAGACCACCCGTCGGTGGCACGAGTGATGTGGGTGAGAGAATTCGCTCTACGCAGCTGCACTGGGGGTATTTACGTCTTCTAGGGGGCTGCTTGAACCCAGTATCCAAGGTTGCTCCGTATATTGCAGCGAGTGTGACTCTCACAAAATGTTCGACGTGTTAACGAAAATCGAGGTACCCGATCGTCCGTATTTATTGTTCTCAGTGTGATGGAATTGCAATCCGTATCTTCTTGCCTATTCTAGGTAAATGTCCAACCCTACGATAGTGGATGAGAGAGAGGAAAAAATTAATTAAAAATCTACACACCGAGTTTTGAGGCCACCTGATGTAATCGGCGCCGCAAGGTAGTATCCTTCACAAACCAGGTATGATATACAAAATTGTTTGTCCATGTGGCGTTAATGTACAATCCGGGTGAATTTTCTCCGAAAATACATATTATGAAGCTCGTAGCGTGAATGTATGTTATGCAGATACAATACGTTTCTTTTTCTTTAATAATCGAACCCTGTTCTGAATCCACAACCATGCACAACGATGCTTAATATCACTCGTTCGATGGTTTTACTTTATATCTTTCATAAACAATTTTTCGGCCGATCTGACTCGTATCGAATCCAAAGACATAAGAAGCTCTTTGTTTTTTCTATACCGTCCATAACAAATTTTTGCATATCATCCTGTTGTTTACGATTTCTAAATAGTTACAATTCCGTCTAATTAGCGCTATAGTAATAGCTGTTCACGCGGTATCGTGTAATAATGGGTTGCGCGTGACTTGCTTTTTTTGTACTTTTTTTTTTAAATAACTATTATATAGTTTTTTTGTTTTGTTTTTAAATTGTGTGTATTTTCTTAATCGGTTTTCCCTTTATTTTTAAGTTTTACATAATCCATTTTTAATTTTTATATTTTTAATTTTCAATTTTCCTCCCCTCTCGCTTAATGTCAATTATCGTATTTATAATTTTATTCATTCAATAATTTTATTTTGTGCAGACCATTCCAACAACCAGATCTGTCTTTTTTTGGGTATATACCTTTTTTTTTAGGTATATACCAAGTACTTGGTCAAGGGTCAAGGTTACCTTTATTTCCAAGATAAGGAAAAAGGATATTAATTTGCCGAAGTCACTCAGACTCATCAGACTTTTTTACTAAAAACGATGGAAAAGGTTGATGATAATTACATAAGAACAGTAGTACCCTACGGTAGATGTACACTATGTAGGTGAGATCTATATTCACGTACGGGGCAGTAGCTTGGACCAAAAGGGTCTAGCTTGGCACTACGAGGAGAACCCAAGACAAAGTGCAATGGCTGGCCTGCCTATGCATTACAGTCAACCTAAATAAGAACTATCGAAATGGTGATATAGCGATCTTCTCCGACAGTCAAGCGGCCATCAAAGCGAGTTCCTCAGCGTCATCAGCTCACAGATGCTATGGGAGTGCCTAGACAAACTAAACATGCATTGGGTGGTCTCAATGCATGTGGAAATAGAGGGGATTGAGATAGCGGATGATCTGGTGAGGAAGGGAGCATCGACATTCTTACGGGGCCAGAGGTCGACATACCTTACATTCTGCGGACTAGGTGACTTTAATCGAGAGGAGATCCGAAAATAAGACACCAAGAGGACCACACTCAGAAGGATCCTTTCGAGGCTCAGGCAGGCAAAAAATCTTCTAAGGTATTATAACCGCAAAAGATACAAAACCTGCATTGGTCTGAGCAAAAATAGACTGTGACTTCTGACAAGGTTACTTATTGCAGACTCAGGGGACATTTTAGGAAGCTAGCCTTGGGAAATGAGGACAACTGCAGGTTTTGTGGAGAAATGGAGGAAACTCCAGAACACCTCCTAATAGACTGTGACGCCCTCATACACAAAATAATAAAATGTCTGGGAATCTACCAGATTCGTGCAGGGCAGCTACAACCCCCAAATCCAAGCCAGATCCTGTACTTCCAGAAAAAACAAGATGACGTGCTCCATGACGAGACCACTCCTCGTTAGGCATCAGAGTGAAAAGCACAATAGACCATATAGATCGCAGTGCACCAAATCCCCCCCTCCCCCGCCATATTATCATTCATTTGTTTATCTATAAGTATTTAATTTATTTGTGTAAAATATTTAGTTTTTAATCATTAAATTATTTTATTGATACCAAATATAATTCTGTTTCATATAATAATGTTTTACTTCTGATTCATTTTAAATCCTTTCAGTCATTCATATTTCATAGATATACAGTTTCTTTTACTATACGGAATTACGATGACAAATAAGTTTCATTATCATACACATTCTTAAGAAACATGCAATGAATTTCGGGATAGTTTGAATAACTATTTAAAAAATCTCAGGGTGTCTAGTAATATTTTGGCAAAAAAATTTCCTGACTTTTCCAGGGTTTCCAGACTTGAATTCTAATTTTTCCATATAATATTTTGTTATTGATAGGAAAATTAAGAAAAGTATAGATTTGGTCATTTATATTCATTTTTTATGGCTAATATGATAAAACCTATACATTCTTTTTCATCAGTAACATACATAAAATTTTTTCAAAAACCTCAAAACAGATAATTATTAGTAATATTTTTTTAGAAATAAGTTATTTTAAATATGATTATGCGAAATTCCATGAAATTCACTGGAATTTTACGAAATTCCCTGACTATTCCATAAACTCAAAATTCCCTGACATTTCCAGATTTTCAAGACAACTAGACACCCTGAATCTTTTGGGATAATTTTGATTCTTGATCTGGGGAAACCGGGTGCTCCTTTATTGCTTTATTCCTTCTTTCACATACAATATTATCCGTTTGTGGAATGAATCAAAATTGCTTTCACTGTTTTTCTGGAAAGTACAGCGTATAGCTTGGTCATTTAGGCTTCAGTTCATCTGACAATTCATTTTTACTTTAAAACTTGATTCGACTCTAGAATTATAAATTGGCATGTCATAGTTTTTTTAAATATTCTAATCTTTCTTTAAATGTTATTGGTAGAGTCAAATAAGCTTCAAAAAGGGGGTTTCAGGCAGGTTGCTCGGAACCGAAATCATTCAAACGTTGGATGTATGAGATAAACATATAGACTATATAGTTACAGAAACATTGTGCCTCTTTTTGATAAATTTAATCAAACTGTATTTTAATTATAAAAATATTATTTTCTAATTAAATACCGACGGATTTATCCTGCTTTTCTTTAAGAAATAAACCATATTTGTCGGAAAATTTTTTGAGTTTATAGTTAGATAGGTAAGTGTTTAAGCTTTCGATTAAGCCTTATAAAACCTAAAAAATATTAATTTGTTTAGTAATTTAAGTAAATTAGCAAAAGGTAAAACATATGATAATTCTATAAAAAGTTAACGTATCGGAATATTTTTTTTTTAATTAAAGACCATTACAGACCTTAAAGACCTTAGACATTGGCTGTAAATCAAAAATAATAACAATAATCGATAGAGTGCCGGTATAGGTGCATTTTACTGAGTGAATCACGGGTAAAATTAACCGATTCATCTACAGCCACGCAGGCTGTATATCAATCATAATCTATATATAAATAGGCAAAGACAAAACAGTTCACTACCTTTTTCTCCTCTGTTTGCCAACCGATTTTTGTTTGTTTAGTGGCTATTGACGAGCTTTAGTGTTATCAATTAAAAAAATTTTGAAAAAGTTGGTGATTATGGTCGAATTTCGACCCATGAGCGAGCACTAGTAATAATAATAATATATAGTCGAGACAAATAGATAGTTCATCCACGCGGGGCAAGAATGGATTATCTGGACCCAGGGCTGTATATCTAGTATCCATTCTCCCTCTTCATACGCTAAATTTAAACATATAATAATATAATACTATTTTCATTAACTAACGAAAATTATAAATAGCCAAACTATACATGTGGCTCCGTAGTTTATATAGCATTATACTATTTACAAATGCGCACCTCCAACTTTCCACACTAGTTCTCGAGATCGGTTCATCGTACGCAAAAATGATTGATACCAAAATTAGAGAATTTTATTATTTACAAACTTTTTGATAAACTCCAATGCTATGAAATGCTAAAAATGCTATTTTCGTGGTCTTTGACCTTGAATATCTCGACTCGAAAACAAAAGTTTATGCAAAAAATTCTCAGCTAACCTTCATTCCGAGATGGAACCGTTATTTTGATTGGAGTATATAAAACTTAAGGATTCAATTAGTGACAAAAAGTCCATTCGCCACCGTGTCCCGTGAATCACCAAGGTTAAGTGTCAAACTGACTTAGGTCAAGTGTCTGAAAATCCAGATTTTCTAGGATTATCAGGTCTGTGGCCACTCTGATAGAAAAAATAAAAGTTTTTAAATACATACCTCGTGGGAATGTGATCTAGAAGCTGCAGGAGATAATGCTGTAAGGTACATAAGCACGGTGGGATCATTATCAGGACATCGTAATAATGCTTGCTGTGGATGTTCTGCACAATGACGATTAGCATGAGTAAATCTAGCTCCACAGCCTTGTGCAGGGCACATAAATGGTTTTTCGCCAGTATGTAATCTTTGATGAGTTCGTAATTGACCACTTTGAGTAAATGCACGTAAACATCCTGGATAATCACAGGCGTATGGTCGTTCCCCTAAAAAAAAAATTTAACATCTTTTCATCTTCAATAAGTAGTTAACGATTGTATATATTACCGTTACACAGATTGGTGTGTTCTAAGGGTTCATTTTTCTAAGGGTTACAGGTAACATTTTCTACGGATGAAAGGAATATGCTACTATTTTATATGATGTTACATGGAGGGAGGAGGGGTATAGATGCAATTGGGCTACCAGGTAACATTTTTTACGGATGAAAGGAATATGCTACTATTTTATATGATGTAACATGGAGGGGGGAGGGGTGTAGATGCAATTGCGTGCTACGTAACACAGATAATATCTAAGAAAAATTAATAAAGAAATGGACAATAATAAAATGTTAGTACGCCGGTCAAAATCAACAATAAATTCGCAAAACATGATATATCTCTGATAGAATTTAGTATGTTGTTTGGACCCCTTAGGGCTATGTATATCCAAGTTTACAACTCTCAAAAAGTTGTGGAAAAATTTTTACAGGCGAAAAACCGCGAAATTTTTGGACTTGTTTCAGATTCTGCTATATATCTCCTAATCCATGCATTTTTCTTCGAAAGCATTCTATACGTTTTTTAAGAGCATTAAATTTGTGACAAATTAAGCTCAATCGGAACTCTGTAGGTCAATTTGTTACCGAATTACGGCACTTTGAAAATAGGCCAGTTTTTCAAAAAATTGCAAATTTTAGTTTTAGATCTGCTTTGGACCGAAATTGCGTCGAAACCATTGGTCCTGCGAGTAGAACTTGCAGAATATAACTTGTAGGCAATTTAATTAGCTTTAAATTAAGCGCAGAGCGGGGTCTGTAAACCTCGTAGTTCTCTCGAAATCTCAAAACCCATAAAGGTCAAATCGCATTTTTCCAGAAATGTTCCATAACCTTTCCTACCTTTTGTTTTTCGGTTTGGCAACCAATTGACCTCCAGAACTCACGTTGGGCTTAATTTGTCACAAATTTAATGTTCTTAAAAAACGTGTAGAGCTTTCGATGAAAAATGCATGGATTAGGAGATATAGAGCAGAATCTGAAACAAGTCCGAAAATTTCGCGGTTTTTCGTATGTAAACCTTTTTCCACAACTTTTTGGGAGTTGCAAACTTGAGTTTACATAGCCCTAATGGGTCCAAACAACATACTTAAAAATCAGAGATACATCATGTTCGAAGAAAGCTATTCTATACGTTTAAAATGCATGGATTAGGAAAATGCATGGATTAGGAGATATATAGCAGAATCTGAAACATGTCCAAAAATTTCGCGGTTATTCGCGTGTAAAAATTTTTCACAACTTTTTGAGAGTTGCAAACTTGGATATACATAGCCCTAATGGGTCCAAACGACAAACTCAAAAATCAGAGATACATCATGTTTTCCGAATTTAGCGATTTTTTGTGTTAGAAGCGTATTGATGATATGTAATACAAATGATTGAAGTAAAGTTAAAAAAATTTAAATAATAGAAAAGCTGCTGTTATTATAATCTATTATCATTCAGTTAAAAAAATTTTATTGGTTTAAAAAGTTACGTAACACAAAACAAGCAGAATATTGGAAAGTGGAAAATGTCTACATAGTATTACATAGAGGGGAGGAGTGTAGATACGTTAAGTGGTTTATGAATAGAACCGAAGCTAAACTACACACTAATAAAATGTATAAACACCAAAGACTAATTGAAATTTTGGCACTAAATCTATCGAAGAGAGAAAGAATTTCATAATCCTACAGATATTTGGTGAAAAACATTTATCATTTCACGCATTTTTAATGATTGCAAAGTATTATATTTTATTTGTTTGCAAAAATTCAATTTATTATTTGTGGTACAATTTTAATTAATACTAAAAAGTAACCCCAATAATTTCCAATTTCCACAAGTATAGTTGATTGGGTAGCGATTACATATAGATACCCAAATATGACACGTTGCAGCTGTACGACTCTTCAGAAAAATATCTAGGTATTCTATGAAAAATACACGTTTGATTTTTGGTGGACTTTTCTATACTTATGAACGTTTGGCTAAAATTTGTTAATAAGATATTATTTTATTCAAAATGAAATAACCTTTTTTATAATAACAATTTTTACAATAAAATTCGTGGACGCTTCATAAACCTATTTCCAACTTCCCAGTTGCCAGTCCCTGATATGCATTTCGAAAAGAGTAAAAGATAGAACAAAATTTTCAATTTCAAAGTTGTTATTTACAAAGATACTTATCACTTTTGTTCGTAACATTTTTTTCGAAAACCAGTTATATTTAGCATTCGATATTTGTCGAAGTTTTTGAACAAATATTTTGAACTATAGTTTTTGGTATTTTTATAAGGAATAATTTTGAAACTCAAATGCTTAACTTTATTGATTGTAATTGCTCAAAAAGGTTAGAGGATACAGATTTTAGAAACTCTAAAATTAGTTAATTTATTTAAATTATTAATTTGAATTCTTTTTATATTATAGTTAGTTATAAACAATATCAATAAAAAGTTGATGTGTAGCTTCAAGCAAGTGTAACTCAATATATTTAGAAAAAAAAAAGTATTTCTAAAGATAAAACAAGCTCAAAAAATACTACTAGTTATTATAGTAGAAATGGCGAACGTAAAAAATGATGCCCATTTAATTAGGGGATGAAGTTTTCAGAAAAGATAATTTATATAGCGACTGCAATCATTTGCCCATGTAACCCTGCGAGAATCAGATCTGACAGGGGATTGCTCCACCTCCAAATCTATTATCGCGCATAACTTTTATTTTCTATAATAATTAATAATAAATAACTTCAAGCTTTCCAAGAATGTATATATGTTACCAGATTCTAAGGAAATATACCAAAAAACAACGAAGATACGTAATTGCCACTGACCTCCACCATCTTATATATGGACTATCTATCCCATAGTATAAAAATGACCCAATTTGGTATTAGTATGAAAATGCATCAACTAGAGCCATCTATGCTAACAGCAGAAATATACAAACTATTATTTTGTGATAATAAAATAAAACAAATGAAAGTATCATAATAAATTTTTCAAAGTTTTTTGATTTTCTGATTCAATAATATTTATAAAATTAGTTTGATTTTCGTAATTAAAAAATATAATATATTTTTTATTAATCAGAAATTTTTATTTAATAAATATTAATTTTTATTTATCCTTGTAAAATTTTTAATAGTTTATAATATAAAACCTATTTTGACAAAATGGAAACCCGACTTCAAAAATCAAATATTCTATAACAAAAAATGCACTAAAAAGTAAAAAAATAATTGCATATTCTTGTACCAATTTTAGTTCACCTAAGCAAAAATTTTTAAATATATATGTACAATTATTGTTATTTTTGGAGTCGGTATCAGTATAGAGAAATTCACATAACTTTTGGACACCGCCTCCAAAAATAACAATAATTGTACATATATATTTACAAATTTTTTGCTTAGGTGAACTAAAATTGGCACAATAATATGCAATTATTTTTTTACTTTTCAGTGCATTTTTTGTAATAGAATATTTGATTTTTGAAGTCGGGTTTCCATTTTGTCGAAATTGGTTTTATTTCTCGCTTTTTAGTGTTTTTGAAGTTCTATAACTGATTTTATTTGTCTAACACATTATTTTTTTATCCGTTTTTTTTTTTTTTTAATTTTTAGTGCATTTTTTTATAACAGATTTTCAATTTTTTTTACAAGCATTTTGTTTTTATTTTGTAAAAATTTTTTTTTGGGGTCGGTTTTTTTTGTAAAAAAATTTTTTTGAAGTCGGTTTTTAAAAAATTTTTCTTATTTTTCCATTATGAATGAGTATATTCTCTCAAAAAAAAATTCGCAGAAATCGGTTATCACATATAAAATGAGGGTTTTCCTCGATTTTCCAGGGATCCCCTCATCAGAATGCGATTTGGTGACAATGGTACCAATCGGAAATCAAACTCTTTAAAACAAAAAAAAAAATTCAAAATCGGTTAATAAATGACAGTTCTGAGGTAACAAACATTAAAAAAAAAAAATACAGACGAATTGAGAACCATCCTCCTTTTTGAAGTCGGGTTAAAAACTAAAATAGTTTATAATAGAACAAAAACATTTTATTGAAAATTATTTTAAATATTATTAAAAAAACTCATTGGAAAGTTAAGATTTATTTATGTTGAATTCTCGCGCGGGTTTTATATATGATTAGTTCCCCCTAATAAATTACACTAGTATAGATGGCTCTAGTGTATGATAAATTGTACTACTTTTTTATGCTTTATGTATGGAATAAGGTAAAAGAAAGGAACACTAACTTATATGGCACTTCAGCTGCAAAAGTGTCCAACTAAAAACGTTAAACAGTAGTTCAAAAAGAAACCTGAATGGCGTTAATAGGCAATAAGGGTTAGATGTATACATGTAGAGTTTGACTAGAAAATCTGCGCAGTATGCCTACTTGGAAACTGGGAGGTTATGGGTTCGAATCCCGACATCGGCAGTTTGTCAATTATTAAGAAAAAAAAAGCGGCGGTTAATTGACTAAACTGTCGGCGTATGGACAAGAACGAAGTAACCGGCTATGCATGAGAAGGTTTTCTGCAGTTTCCTTCACGAACTCCAGATGAATATCGGCATAGTTCCTATCATAGTCGGCTGCAGCCGCATATCCTACCAATTCCTAGTCTATACACAAAAATTCCTTCCACTCCACTCACATCCTTAGGCATCACAATGGACCTTATGGTCGAAGTGTAGCCCGTCCAGGGCAGCCTCTACAATCTATCTATCTATGACTAGAAAATATAGATACGATTTTAGGTATACCTGTCAATCAGATTATTACACATAAAGCTGATTACAATTATAATGAAGCCGAACCTAGTGAGGCTGTCCAGTCATAAATTACATTCTCCGACAAATGAAAAAAATGCTTAAATGTGAAAATTGTTTAAAAACTTTGGAGTCAAATAAAAATGACGGGAAACTGTTAACTCACAATGATGTTTTTACGCATGGATTTTTTCTAGGGTTTCACCGAGGCTACGAGGTAAGCTCGCTTCGCCTCGGTCCTCGGTTACGAGGCACGAGGCACGAGGCGAGGCGAGGTTCAAAATTTTAATCCTCGTTACTAACCGAGGCGAGGCGAGGTTTATTTTATAGGTTTATATTATTATTTATATCGTCACAAAAACCTCGCCTCGGCCGAGGCAAATTTACAAAAAAAAATTTTTTCATTTTTATATGCAGTGTCAGTGACAGTGAAAAAATGTATGTAATGTTAATACATCTTCCTCATACGTATAAAAATAAAATAAAATGTTGTATCTATAAAAAACATTTACTACAAGAATAATCAAAATTTTGAGGGTCAGTTCATTTTTATATATAATACTGTAATACTATTTATAATAATATAATACTATTTATAATGTAATACTAATTATATAACGTATGTTTTCATTATTGCTATTTCAATGAATAAATATACAATTAAATTAATAAATTTAAAAGAATTGAAAAAAGATTAATTTCCTTTATACTTACAGTAACTTGTATATGGGTTTCGCATTGGAAATCGTGGAAGCATTTTGAAGAACCTCTTATATAGTTCTTAAAACATCACGGGATATCATCTTTTCATAATATTTTTTTTAGGTCAAATTTTTTTGAATTTACTGTTTTCATTCGAGGAGTCAAAAATTTAGAGACTAAGAAACTTATATCCCGTGTTTTAAAGACATTTATTTTCTAACAAGTTTTTTTAACCATATTATGTACATTCATGCAAAATAAGTCAAATTTAGTAAAAATTTTACCTCGGGCAAGACGAGACGAGGCGAGGCGAGGCGAGGATGATAGCTAACCCAACCGAGGCAAGGCGAGGCTGGTCAACATTCTACCGAGGCCGAGGCGAGGCGAGGTTGATATTTAAAAAAGCGAGGCGAGGCGAGATGATACCAAAACCTCGCCTCGCCTCGTGCCTCGTGAAACACTAATTTTTTCGGAGGAGTTTTTATGCAATTAGAGAATTCATTACTACTGGCTAAACAATTTGCAGTGTGTACTCAGATACCTGTAGAATAATCATGAGTTCATTTAGAAACTAAAAAAAAAAGTGCTACAAACTGTTGGATGTAGTGAACACTTGGTAAAAAAAAGAATACTTTTTTATATTGTGATGGGAGCACTTTTTTATATTAAAATTAGTACCAAAAGTCAGTTATTCTGTTAGAAACTTTCCATTGATTGAATTTTTATGTTTTATTGTTTAAAGAATATTTAAACTAGTTTGGGTGCAAGTTTTCAATCGATTGTTTTACTGAGCAAGTAAAGTTAAAAAAAAATACAGACGAATTGAGAACCATCCTCCTTTTTGAAAGTCGGGTTAATAACAAAATAGAGAAAATCTCTATTTGATGCAACTTTACATGCAATTTTCATATAACTTTATATGTCAGTACCGTATTTACGTATGTATAATATATCATTTCTTGTGACTGACGGGTTTGACAAAGAAATATTAAACAAGAAGGAAATTATAAATGAAAAAACATGCGATTTATAATTTTCTTGTGAATTTGATCGTAGTAACAGCGTAGTAATGTAATTTTTGGTTTTGTAATGCGATTGAAAACTTTCATAAAAATCTCACGTGTAACATCGGGCTTATTTGTAACCGTTATTTGTTATGAAAATTAAATGTAATGTATTAACTTTTAACTCTTACCTTTTTTATACCGGGTATATAATATATACCAGGGTACATTAGGTTTAGTCCCGAGTTTGAAATAAAACGGTTTAAAATATTGATCGCAGAAAATATGTTGGTATAGGTATTCATCGAACGACCTAATTAGTCCATTTGCGCAAATCCACCCGTCCGTCTGTAAACATGATAAGCTCAAAAACGAAAAGCAATAGCGAGCTAAAATTATGTATGCATGATCTAGAGCTAAAAAGTAAGGTCAAGTTCGTGAATGGGCAAAATCGTCCATGAAAGACAAAAAATGTCTCTTTTTTTTAAATAAACAACTTTTGATTGAATCTTTTTTTCATAAATTCAGTATATAACAGGTATTTAAGCAATTAACTCAGTTATTTTCACTTGTATAAGTATGTTTGTTGTTTTTTTTTTTAATTTATATCTCAAAACCAATTTTCCATTTCAGTAAAATTTACAACTAGGATGGATAAATACACACATTCGTTGTTTTTAGGTACTAAGAGCCATAAAGTAGCGTTCATTTTCAATATTTTATAGTATGATTGTGCCTTATTCATTCGGTTTTTGGGAAATATATTTTGAATAAAAGTTGTTAGTAAATTTACAAGCAATAACTTTTACCTGAAGCATTTTTTCGGATACCGAATGAAGGCTGAATATTGCTGTAATTTATGTTCTAATTAAATAAAAAAAGGAATCCTATAATAAGTATACACAGCCCTTTGTGTAACAACTAACTGACTGACTTACTCACTCACTCACGTATACAAATTCTTACCCACTTCTAGACATGCTGGATAGATGCGGTTTTTTTCCTTTGACGCAGAATAACTTCAAACTTACGGCAAAAATCGGAAAACTTTAAATTTCCCAACACAACCCCATAGAAAATGGTAAAACCCCCAAAGTTACCTTTTTTACTTCCATTCATGCTAGAAGGGTACGGTTTTTTGCATAATGTTAAGGACACGGAGCCAAGGCCAAAGTTCCCTTGCGAGCGAAGCGAGTAATTTTATAAAGCTACATGGTCAGAAATAATTACTTAATTGCTTTATATACATTAATTTGTATAATTATTTTGAAAACCAAAATTCCCAAAGGAAGATTCGAATTCTACCTGCCTAGCTGGCAGTTTAAATCGATATCGATTACGCTACTGAACCGTTGAAAATTTGGTAAAAAATACAATAAAAAACTAAAAAAGCTTTAAAAAATTTAATTAGTTTTTTCTCCGAATGGCTTGCTAGTGCGCTTTCTTACTTTCACAATCGATAACCATTAGGGGGTAAATACAATCCTATAAAGTCGCACCCCGAAAATAATAAAAATATTTAAATAAAAACCTCAAAATTTACGTAGAATTGAAGGGATATCTAATAAAAATGATCAAAATTAAACCCTCTTAAGTTAGAGTAATTATCAAAAAAAAGAAGAATGGATCAAAAAATCGCAATTCAATGATCATAAATTAAAAAAAAAAATTAAATTAATTTAATTAAAGGATTGTGCGTGGGCACCGCCATTGGTTTGTGTAGATTATTCTGGTAGTCTATATGTGCATTTGTTGAGTACATTCGAGAAATGGAAGAATCGAGAAGGCTCTGGAAAGATCTATAGTATATATAAAGAAATCGGACGGCTTAGTAAGAACAAGTTGTATGTGACATGTGATACTGATACAAGCGATTGTTACTAACTCGGGGTGTTTAAGGGGGTGGCACTCTTTACCTGCCAAAATTTTTGTCCGACAATACTTTTTCCATTTTTTCGATTCAACTGTCTATCGAATGCAATTGACAAAATAAGATATTCATAAATTTTTTCAATGTAAAAAAATCGACGTATTTCGGGAAAGTTAGCAAAAATTCCTGCCATTTTTCAAAATTTTCGCAGAGAAAAAATGTGGTAGACTCCACATAATGAAATCACACAAGAGTTATCAAGGAAGGTATTTATGAAGCATGCCGTATGTTAGCCAGCCCCCAGACTACTACACTTAAATATAAATTGTTGGTTCCAATATATGTATTATGAAGAACATGATGAGACCCCGGTGTCACCAATGCTTATTTACAAAAAAAAAAATTTTTTTCGCGTTAACCAACCCTTTGCATTAACTTACGCTTTGCGTTAAGTAGCGATTCAAGCGATTCACAAATATTTACACCAAATTCAAATTTTTAAAGTTTGAATTTGCAGAACTGTAAATTCAAACATTGATATACAAGATATAAAGTCTGTATATACCCGGGTAATTAAATTAACTCAGTTAACATGACTTTTTTTTAATCTTGGTATTTTAATTTTATTATTTAAAAAAATTTCTACTAAATTCTTCAAATTTTGACCTCTAGTATCATTTGAATTGTTGGGTGTCGGGGGGGGGGGGGGGGGGGTATGGGCTAAGCCCAATCATTTCAACTTCCCGACTCTCTTCAGAAAGTCAAGATATCTGAGTAGACTCTATGAGAGATGTGCTGCGGTCACTAGACCTTTGGCCGTTCGAACGCAAGAGCTTTTAGAGAGTCTTCATTTCGAATTCGCTAAGGTAATTCCTTGACTGATCCCTAAGGTAAGGTGCCGCTTTGACCTGGCTGGTCACCGTAAAGAAGACACCAGTTCCCAGTTCTATCGGACCTGTTTTCAACAATTGATCAGCGAATACAATGACTCTCTTGTGCGTGTATACGGAGCATTTATACGGTGCGTGTATTTTGGTGTTGGGGAGCGCTATTGCTATTGGGAATTGGGATTGCTATTGGGAGCTCACACACTTGGTCGCTTTCCCCCCAGACATCCGTGTACACAGCTGAATTATATGCAATTTTCCAAGCCTAGCGATATTTTGAAGAGTTTTCGAACATCACGACACACTCCCGTTCAAAAAAAAAGAACCAATAACAATTTCAGTTAATTTTTTTACAATTCATAAAACTCTTCACTTTTTTTATTGTCTGTATAATGTATAATATTATTATTATATTCACCAAAAAGTATTAGTGTACTTTGTTTATTGTTTGGTATCAGTGAACACTCCCGTTCAAAAAAAATGAACCAACCTAAGCCATATTAGTAGTCTACAAATTTAATTATTCTTGTAGTAAGTGTAGTGGACCCCAAGCGACTTTTTCCTGTCCCCAAAACTGAAGAGATCCATGAAAGGACGGAGATTTGCAACGATTGCGGAGATAAAAACTGCATCGGAGGAAGAGCTCAAGGCTATACCAAAAAGTGCTTATGAGAATTGCTTCGAAGATTGGAAAAAGCGTTGGCTCAAGTGTTTATATCTGAGGGAATTAATTTGAAGGGGACAACATGAGTATCCTTACTTTTTCAACACATCTCGTATATTTTATACATTGCCACGCCTACTATACTAAAAATAATATTTAGGTGTAGAGTAATATTATACATTCATCTGTATTTATTAATATTAAGTAAATTGAGATCAGTGACACTAAACAACTATATGCGAATCCTAGTTGTCGTACGGTATATAAGACCACGATACATTTGTTGATTGTCACTGATCATATTTCACACCTCTAACTAAAATGATAAATGAACTTAGAGTGGGGGAAACATTCATATGTTTCATTCCCTTTATTTTGGAAATAGACTGATCCACTCAAACTATGGCAATATTCGAGGGTTCAATACAAACGAATACAGTTCTAAACACTATAACTGCTATAAAATCCTTTTTAGTCTGATTTTAACATTGATTACAAAAATGGTGATTATCAGACTTTTGCATTCGATTTTTAAAAAATGTTCCAAATAAACGTTGTTAGCATTTTTTTAATAAGAAACCACTGTAATTTTAAATTTTGACCTACTTTTATTTATCCCGTATTCGAAATAAAATTTAGTGGTGTGGTTGTGGAAATAAATTTATTAATCAATTTAAAAATATATTTTAGCCTCCACTCCCGAAACAACTCCACTCCCGAAATTTTAAACCTGTTTTACTTCGTCGTATAAACTATGCTGAACATCAAATGAATTAGACACAAATCAACTATGAAATTTTGTAAAAAGAAAGCCACTTTTGTGGCCATGTGTAATTTTAAATTGAAAAACCTTCGTAATTCGGAAAGAAGGAACAATTCAACCTTATGCTCATGGAGAATTTTTTTTCTGAAAGCTTCATTAAATTTCAACTTTTTGCCCCAATTTCTAGAACAATTATTTGTATTTTATAAATACGTATTTCGACTACAAGGTAGTCATCATCAGTATGAATTAGCTAATCGTAACTATCTTTGGGATATGGAGTCAGAGATATGTTACTCGTTGCTAATTTAGTGCGTGTCTCACAATAATATTAAAAAAGTTTTGTATTTTATGTCTATTGTCTATTGTGTCTCACGAAACAATTCCACCGTACTAACACAACGGACTGACAACGTTGAACAAAATAAAGGGTGCAAACTAACATACTTCCACCCATGCACAAATAAAATAACTAGAGAATTAAGGGATCATAAACTAAAAGCAGCGCTTGTTAGTAAAAACAAAATTAGACAGTTACTGGGCAACCATAAGTACAAAACTATCAATGAAAAACAATCGGGTATATATAGTGTCAGTTAAGTCAACACTGTTCCAAATTTATGTTGGTCAAAGTCGTCGCCAAATCGGAACTCGAATCAAAGAACATCTGACTCATGTGAAATTTGAGAGAACCGAAAAATCGTGTATAGCTGCGCACGTTATTGAGAACAATCACAAAATTGACAAATCGAATTTAAAACTACTGAAATCGGTACAAAACCCCACAGAATTAGATGCATACGAAAGTATCTACATACACAAATTAAAAAAACAGTTAATGAATTTAGACAATGACCCAATTCCAAATTCTGATTTAATAAAATTAAACCATATTCAAATTTTAATACCTGAAAATCAAGGTTAGCTTCGATCAACATCCTCACCTTATTTTATTGACAAAAACAACACCGCATGGTCAGAAAAGGATACCGCCAATAAATGGATTGGATTCATCACACACTTAATCTCTTAATTGGTCAGTCAACTCAAATAATCCTTCAGGTACTACCTCAGCCAGATCAAATAAAAGACAAAACTTCATATCCAAGAGATAGTTACGATTAGCTAATTCAAACTGATGATGACTACCTTGTAGTCGAAATACGTTTTTATAAAATCCAAATAATTGTTCTAGGAATTGGGGCAAAATTTGAATTTTAATTTCAAAAAACCTAGAGTTCTATTTGATTATTTTAATAATCTTTAAACTAAATTAATATTGTATACAATCATTTTATATATTTAACTGGACAGCATCGAAATTTTAATTTAGGTATATATTTCATATTCATTCAGATATTGAGATCTATACAGAATGTTCATTTTAAATAAGGCAACTGAATATTTTTTCCAGGAAATTTTGATTTCGTTTTTGGTAAAAATGATAAAAATTCTTTTTTGCGGAGGGACACATCTTATGGCGATTTTGATTTTAGGCTTAACCATGACCTTCAAGGTTATTTGAAGATCAACTTGTGCTTTTCAAAAAGGAACCTTTTTTTAAGGGGGAACAAAACGGGATAGCTGACGAAAACACAACATTAAAACTGGGTAATTAGGTCTATATTGGCTAAGATTGCTTTTTTTGAAAAACATAGTCTTAAGAAAAAATATATCAAGAATAAAAAGGTGTTACTGGTGGTCAATCAATAGATATCGATTTTTTGTTTGTTAATAACTTGGAAGGTCATAGTGAAAAATAAGATCACCATAATATATCCCTGTAAGAACAACACAACTTTTATTCGGGCAATTTTGTCTAAAAACGCTAAAATATATTCATCAAAAAATTTTAAAAATATGTTTCATGTCTTTAAAACAATACCCTACACATATCCAAGTTACAAATTGAAAACAAAAAAACTTAAGAATTTTAAAATTTTGACAAAATATGCCTCGTCAGCAAGATTAATGTTATACATTGCTTTAATATGCGTATAGTATACCAAATAATAATAAACAAAAGTTATTCAATTTAAAAATATACTCACAAATGAGATATATCGTATATCTTATATATAACTAAACTAAGAAAACATCATGTAGAAGCAAATTTATGTCACAAATATATGTGTCCCTATATAGTGTATATGCTTATCTCGTACATTCAATGTTTGAATGGTTGGACATGCATAAAAATATAAAAATAATGGTACAAGCTTGTTTAAGAGTTGATGCTTGTGCAATCGATTAAACATTGGATGTATGAGATAAGCACTATATAGGGACACATATATTTGTGTCTCTTTTCGATAAATTTAATAAAGCTGTATTTTAATTATAAAAATAATATTTTCTAATTAAAAACCGATAGATATTAAACTGGTTTTCTTTAACAAATATACCATATTGGTCGGAAAATTTTTTTTAGTTTATTGTTAGATAGGTTAGTGTTTAGTTTTCGATTAAGCCTTATAAAACCTAAAAAATATTAATTTGTTTATAAGAAAATTAGCAAAAGGTTAAATATATGATAACTCTCTAAAAAGTAAACGTATCGGAATATTTTTTTTTTAAATTAAAGGTCTATTAAAAATCTATATGTTAAAAGAAAATTAAATTTAAGTCATTTCTTAGCTGTTTTTTTTTTTAAATTTGTTTATAGCGCGTTATAAGCAAATTGAAAAATAATGGTTAAAATACAGATAAAAAAATAATTTTCTTTTTCATTTTATAGATATGTTTAAGACCTTTCATTTAAAAAAAAATTTATTCATCTAAAATGGAGTGCACCCTTTTTATTTATAAAAATCGGTGACTCAGTATTTAAATAATTGTCGGGGGCCTAATTTTTTTTTAGGGCTAAAATTGGGCACATTATTTTTAACATAAAAGGCTTACTTTGCCATTGTTTAAAAAAAATTAAGTAATTTTTAGATTTTTTATTTTAATTTAAAATTTTTGCGTTTTTGGGAATTTTTTCCTCGAATTCTAATAAACCGATTTTAATGTTTAAGGGCTCATTTGTTTTCTTTTTTTATATAGAATTGAATAATATTCTATGTAATTTTTAAAATTTTTAGTTTTAAAAATGATATTAAGAAAAAACGCTTTTTTGTTATAAACAAATTAAATTTTGACCCTGTTCCGTCACGAGTCGGACCGTAATAATTTAGGGTCATATTCAGGACGTCAAGATGAAACGATTAAAAAAAAATTGCGGTTCCGAGCAACCTACCTGAAACCGGCTTTTTGAACCTAATTTGACTGTATTATGTATACCTATTTTTAATACATAAAACAGGTTTTTTAATATTATTGATAACTTATAGTCAAGGCTAATAATACCGACAGATTGTATCAAAAACTATTCTGATACGATTTTTATACCCGGTATAGAATATATACCAGGGTATATTAAGTTTAATACTGACAAAACTTTAGTCGGGCAAAATGGGCGATACTGCCTATCTTTGAAACTTTAAGAGATAGAACAAAAATTTAAGACAAAAAATGTTCCTTTTTCTACTATAAACAACTTTTGTTTGAAACTTGTTTTCATAAATTCAGTATATACCGGGTATTTAAGCAATTAACTCACTTAGTAGCCATTTTCACTTGTTGATATTGAACTTTTTATGTTCTTTACAATAGAAATATTCGGGATTATGGGTATATGTTTATAATGTTGAATCTAAGAACCCTTCGTTTAAAAACGCATTTTGGTGGAAATGCGTAGAAAATAGTCAAATTTGTGATTTTTATAAAATTTTAAATATTACATTTTAAAATATCAATTTTATTTTAAAAAGTAAAAAAATCTTTTATGTTTGAAAAAATATTTTGTTTCTTTTTTAAAATGTAAAATATATATATATATATATATATATATATATATATATATATATATATATATATATATATATACATATATTATGTATATATATATATATATATATATATATTATGTATATATATATATATATTATGTATATATATATATATATTATGTATATATATATATATTTTACATTTTAAAAATGAAACCAAATATTTTTTCAAACATAAAAGATTTTTTTACTTTTTAAAATAAAATTGATATTTATATATATATATATATATATATATATATATTTATATATATTATATATACATACATATATATACATATATTAGGGTGTTTCAAAAAGAAATTTTTTTTTAAATTTTCTTCCAAACAGGTTTAAAAGTTTCATTTAGGTATACAAAGACGCCAGTTAAAATTTAAGATTTTAATATTGACATTAAGGGTTAATGATTATCGAGAACATTTACAACTATCGCTTATTTTTCTTGATAGTTGTCCAACAGACACAGCTTCCTTCAATCGTCCCGGTGCCATGCATCATGCTCAATGGATGTCAAAAGCCATCTACAGCTTAAAGATGTTTTTATTTCGAGACGAATTTAGTCTTACGATCCACGAAAAAAAAAGCTTGAGACAAGTTCGTATTTTTGTTATTTTATTTTATATAAAAGCTTGGTATACTTCGACTTCCGCTATTTCGACGCCAAACAATGATTTAAACTATTAGTTTACCAAGTTTAAACTATATTTAAACTTGGTAAACTATTTACCAAGAAAATTAATCAGAGGTTAATTGATTAAATTGATTGATTAAATATTATCAAAATTTGATAATATTGAAAAGTTGTCATGAAACTTAATTAATAAAATATAAGTTATTTAAGATCTATTTAAGTTGGCGTAGCTCCTGCGTAAGAATTTTTTTTTAATTTATGTTGAGTTTTTTTTTTGTATTGTTACATCAAGTGTTATTATCAATTAATATAAAAAAAACTTGATATTAATTTATCATCATTTTGGCTTATCAAAAATTTTCATTCCAAATGAAAATTGCTTATAATAAAAGTAAAAGATTTCATAAAATATTATAAAAAACGAATTGAAAGATTTTTTTAAAATTATTTCTACATAAAAAAAAATTTTGACAAAATGGAAACCCGACTTCAAAAATCAAATATTCTAAAACAAAAAATGCACTAAAAAGTAAAAAAAATAATTGCATATTCTTGTGTCAATTTTAGTTCACCTAAGGAAAAATTTTTTAAATATATAAGTACAATTATTGTCATTTTTGGGGTCGGTGTCAGCATAGAGAAATTCACATAAAATTTGGACACCGCCTCCAAAAATAACATAATTTTGTCAAAATTTTTTTTATTTCTCGCTTTTTAGTGACTTTGAAGTTCTGTATTTGATTTTATTTGTCTGAATATGGGTAGAACCTACAAATTTTTAGTGCATTTTTTTATAACACATTTTTTTTTTATTCGTTTTTTTTTTTTTTTAGTGCATTTTTTCATAACAGATTTTCAGTTTTTTTTACATGCATTTTGATTTTTTTTGTAAAAATTTTTTTTTTGGGGTCGGTTTTTTTTTGTAAAAAATTTTTTTATTTGAAGTCGGTTTTTAAAAAAAGTTTCTTATTTTTCCATTATGAATGAGTATACCCTTTCAAACAAAACAAAAATTTTCGCAGAAATCGGTGATCATATATAAAATGAGGATTTTCGTCGATTTCCCTCATCAAAATGCGGTGACAATAGGACCAATGGGAAATTAAACCCTTTAAAACAAAAACAAAATTAAAAATCGGTTCATAAATGCCGGAGTTCTGAGGTGACACACATTAAAAAAAAAAAAATACAGACGAATTGAGAACCATCCTCCTTTTTGAAGTCGGTTTAAAAAACCATAATGATTTCTTTGAAGGAATCAATTAAACTCGCACAAGTGCAGATTAGTAATGTTTAGTTGCAAACTTAGTTGGTGGCTCTGTTATAGGCTATCTTGTTTGAACTCCCGTCCATTTATAGAGGCCAGTGCTATAAACTTTTCGACTCAAAATACCAAGGATGGCCAACAAGTCGATCGCAAAGGCAATGATCGCTCGCGATGGCTTGACAAAATATAATTGAAGAATTTGAGGTAAGATTTCAAGATTTTGAAAAAATAAAGAAATTGTGGAATTTATATCTTTTCAAGATTTTTCGGCACAAAATTGCATTTTATTATAAGTGACATCTTAGAGCAAGAATCTTTTCCCAGGATTGGACAACAGCTATCCTTAAATACCTAAGAAGAGAAACCTGAAAAAGTGTGACAACTGGAGAGGTATTGTGTTGTTAAGTGTAGCATCGAAAATACTAAGTTACATTCTTCTAAAAAGATGGACCGAATCATAACACCACACTTAAGGGATGAACAAAGTTAATTTCGACCACATAGGGGCTGTGTGGATAATTTAAATCGCCTGTGGATTATGATTGAGCAGTCCATCGATTTCAAAAGTAGCCATTATCTCACTTTTGTTGACTTTGCAAATGATTTTGACTGCATAAGTCGACAAGCCATCTGGAGATCACTCAGAAAAAAGGAATGACAACTCCATCTGCAGAATAAGCCACTTGGGAAGCTAATCAGATCCCTTCCCCATGACCAGTAGAGTCCGTCAGGGATGCATATTGTCCCGTATTTTATTTTTGATATCACTCGACGATATTATGCAGTCGGTGATCAGCAACAACCCAAATGCCAGCATAGAGTAAAAGATCACCCAGAAACTTTCCGACCTGGATTACGCAGATGATATTTGCTTGCTTTCTCACCGTTTCGTTGACGCACAGGAACTTTTGTCTTCACTCGAGGTTGAAAGTGGGACTGCAGGATTGAACATCCACACTGACAAAACAAAAAACTTACGGATCAACTCCAGAAATCAGACCTATCTCACAGTTGATCACAAACCCATTGAACAAACCAACAGCTTTAACTATCTTGGATCGATTATAACCACCACTGGAGGTAGTCACGACGATGTTGCTAAAAGAATCAACAAGGCTAAGAGTTCGTTTGCTATGTTGAAAAACATCTGGAACAACTCACAACTGAAGAGTACACCCAAAATCAGAATTAAAAACTAACGTACTCTCAATTCCGTTATATGCGCCTGAGTCATGGCTAGTTACGAAATCTTTGCCTTCGTTACATTTTTTAAATATTCTGGCCTCGAACCATTTCAAACAAAGATCTTTAGAATTCCGCACATATGAATCCGGTGGAGGTTATAATCAGAAAGCGGAGTTGGCTGGAGCACTCACTTAGACACAACAACAATATATAAACAGTGGCGATCAAATGGAACCCACAAGGTGTTTGAAAAATAAGTCGGCCTGTAGCAACTTGGAAGCGCTCGTTGGCACCGAAATAAAAAGACTTCATGGAATCAACTAAAAGTATCAGCAGGAAACATAGTTCGATGGCGCAGTATAGTTAACGCCATATGGTCTCTACCAGGGGGGGTGAAAGGAATTTTTAATATATATCTTAATATATAAAAAAGGATGGGGTTTGTTCGAACACTTATAACTCGAGAAAGGAGGAACCGATTTTCATGGTTTTGATTTGTTGTATTTGTCTCCGTCCCAAATAGCAGAATAACTATTAAAAACATTGGAAAATTGACGGGGAAAAAAAGAAAAGAAAAAATAGATTGATAGATAGATAAAAAATATAACAGGTGGAGTTATTTGATGCTAATTTATATTACGTAATAACGTATCACCACATAAAAAACTGCAAAATATTGAATAGTTTTTGAAAAATAATTCAAAATTTTCAATAATCTCTCACATGTGACATGCTGCCTTATTATCTTAATATATATACTAGGATAGATATTAATATTAGTATGGAATAATGAAAAGAAATCTATAATATTTATTATCATATGACTTAAGGACATTCCCAAAGAGCAGTCGTGTTCAACTTAAAAAAAATTCCATTATGTAAACTACAATAGATCAAATAAAATATAGTTGACGTACAAGGTTACTTTTTGCTGCACTAACACTGTACCACAACTATATTTTATTTGATCTATTGTAGTTTACATAATGGAATTTTTTTTTAATTTGAGCATTTAATCAATATTTATAAGATAATGAATACCGCTTGCTTTTGTTATTTTTGTAGAAAGATATTTGTTATATCTTCAATTACTTATTCTCAGTTTTTTAAAAGAATCGAAAGAAAATTACTATTGATATTTAAAAAAACGTGTGTGACAACATTAATCGGGGTCAGTTTTATATGATAAACATACAAATTTTAACTGTCAATATTTACAAATTTAGTACCGTAAGGACCAATAAAAAAAATTATACGTGTGGAAGATACTTTTAACTACATATATTCAAAATTACAGAAGAATCATAAGAAAACTGATTTTCTTGGGAACGTCCTTAATATTATAATAACTTTTGATTTTCATTCATAGATAGCAGGTAGTAATAGATCCATAAACTTACAAAAGATAGCAAGATATTAATGGTGTATAATATATAAAACAGGATCGGGTTTGTTCGATCAACACTTATAACTCGAAAACGGATGGACCGATTTTGTATTTGTCTCCGTCCCGAATAGCAGAATAACTATTAAAAATATTGGAAAATTGAAGAAAACGGCTGGACCGATTTGGATGAAATTATATAAAATTATTTTATTAAAATTTTGAAATGTCAATTTTGATTGTCGTTTCCATAGGAATATATCATAAACAGCGTGAATTATTCTTCTGTAGATAGATAGATTGATGGATGGAAAGATAGGTAGATAGATAGATAGATAGAAAGATAGATAGATAGAGTCAAGTGCATTTGTAAAGAACCCTCGAATATCGTCATAGTTTGAGTGGATCAGTCTATTTTCAAAATGAAGGGGAGGAAACATATATTTAATACTAAGTATTAAATATATGATTAAATATGGTTTAAATAAGTTGCCCTTCTACTTATAAATAAGTTCCCCTTACGCGCATATATAGTCCAATACAAATGAATTTGATTCTAGATAGATAGATAGATAGATAGAGGGATAGATACATGGATAGATAGATAGAGAGATGGATAGATAGATGGATATATATATATATATATATATATATATATATATATATATATATATCAAATTCAAAAAATATATTTTCTAGCAAATCGGTGGGCGAATCGAATTGACCATAAAAGAATGCAGCTTTTATTTTATACACTAAAAAAAAAATTATTTTTTCAACTGGCGACTTAACTATCCTTAATAAGGTAATATCCTCAACACTTTATAGGTTAAAACAACATCCGTATTTTTATATGATTTTTATATACTATGTTATTTTATACGGAAAAATGTACTCTTTTTTATATATGTGTGTTGTGGAGAAGTTAAAAAGAATTTATTATGTAACATAAAAAAATTAAGTGAGCAGCTCTCGGAACATGCTGATATACATGGAAATGAGGAAGCTGACTGATTAGCCAACGAAGCTGTAGATAATGGACAACTTATCTTGCAGATACCTATAGAAGATGAGGTATATAACATAAAGAATCTGCTCAAGAACTCATGGCAAGAAAGATGGTTAAAATCCAATGAAAAATTAATTGAGATAAAAAATACAATTGGCGAATGGGGGTCATGATACATACATACAAGAAGAGTGGAAATAGTATTAGCTAGATTAAAAACCGGACATATATGTTTATGCAACGCTGTATATAGCAATCTGCACCGAAAAAGTACTCCATAATCTAGTTGATATCAGTAGTAAAAGTAGTAGAGTAGTAGATAAAACATATTTGTTTATTTTTATATTGAAGAGTAAGACAGAACAAGAACTTAACATATATTTTTTACAGACTAACTCTGTTTATCACTTACAAAGAAAGAAAAACTATATATATAAAAACATACAATTTTTTACAATGTTAAGTACCGAACTATGCGCCTTAATTTCTTCCAAAAACGCTTCCTTTTAGAAATATTCAAGTGTATTACACACACAAAATTCCAGCTCATTATCTCTTTTCGTTTTTTAATTATCACGATGACGGACGGATGGACGAATAGGTGGAAATGGACTACTTAGGTCATTTTATGAACACCTATATGACACTTTTTTATGAACACAAAATTTATTTTCTGCGCTCAATATTTTCTAACGTTACCAAGTCCGGGCTAAACTTAATATACCCTGGTATATTATATACATCGGATATAAAAGTCATGACTTGATAAAATTGTTATTTTAAAAAATATGAATTTTTAAACTGAACAAAATCATGAATTTTTGAACAATTAAAAATCCATCAAAATATACGATCCAAAATTTAAACGAAGGATTTTTAGATTCATTATTAAATGATACACAAACCATAAAATAACCAAATATTGATGTCTTCTCTGACTCACGTGTAATATATTATTCGAAAATGGTTATATATCATTTAAAAATGGTTATTATTTATTAACAATAAAAATATTCGTGAATATAGGTTAATGCAGTATCGGAAAACCCTTCGTTTTAATATCACATTTTGATTTTCAATGGAAAGAAAATGGTCAAATTTGAATTTTTTTACTTAAAAATTCATAGCTTCTAAAATATCAATTTTATTTTAAAAAGTCATAATACCTTTTAAATTTGAATGTAGCCAAACAATATGAAGAGTTTATTCTGTCCGAAAACTATAATGTTTTGAAATTATTTAAACAATTTCGCTTTAAAAAAATTGAGATCAAATTACTGCATGTCAAATGGATTTCCACAATGACTGCAACATACAAAAAAGATTCACAAAAAAAAAATCGCGACAAAAAAGTTTTTGACACCCATGCGCCAATTTTTTCTAGTTTATCTAGACTACTCACATTTATTTCAAAAATAAAATTTAAAAAAGGATACATATATATTTTGATTTCAATAACATAAACAGAGTAGACCATTATTTAATATTTTAGAGATCAAATATATTTAGTGAATCTAGAGCACGGAAGTGCGTAAGGCAGAGTTTAAGGGGATTTTTGTCTTACGTGCTTACAGCTATATTTACACCTTAATTTAGCCGATTTTTGGCCCCGATATAACTTTTGAACGAAAAGACTGGTGAGTTTTCGAATACAGACATTTTACAGAATTATAAGATGTTTTTTGAACCATTGTTAAGGAATAAACTGTTAAAAGTTATTTTAATTCAAAAATGCAAAAATTGTGGAAACGCCCATATTACCGCGTATGACTCATCAATATTCTACCTTACTTCGCTAGATCCTTAAAAGTTGATATTTGGCATACAGTTAGATCTAGTATCCAAACCGACAAAAAAATTATGAAAACCAAAAATTTCTATCCCGAAATAGAAAATTTTTGCATATTTGTTTTGATAAATTTAATATTGTGAAACATAGACCTTATATAGTACGTTCTGATTGTAGACTAACAGCTGGCTACATAAAAGAGAACTGATAAAACATAATCGTGATTTTTTTCTCATAAGTTTCTCATGATATCGTCAAAGCAAGCCTTTTGCTGAAATCTCAGGTGAGGCGGAAAGTGTGGGCGAGGGGTCAAACGGGTAGAGTTTTGATTAAAAAAACCGAAAATAGTTCTGAAAATTGGTGTAGTATTACATATTGAAAATAGAAATTGAATGAAAATGTTCCCAGAAATGTAGGTTGAGGCTCAACCGCTCCCCGAAGCGTTAAAGTGGTTAACTTTGAGTTGAAATTGGACTCATAAAACATAGTTCTGAAAATTTGTTTACTGCAAGTTTACGATACAATTAGACTTTTTCCCAAATTTGCAGAAGTTAAAAGTGAGGCTAAATGACCAAAACAAATTAATTTTCGAAAAAAATTAAACAAAAAAAACAAGATCGAAAATTGTTCTGAAAATAGTGTAGGTTGAGACCCAATCGCTACCATAAGCGGTAAAGTGGTTAACTTTGAGTTGAAATTGGACTCATAAAACAGTTCTGAAAATTTGTTTGCTGCAAGTTTACGATACAATTAGACTTGCAGAATTGACAAATTTGCAGAAGTTAGAAGTGAGGCTAAATGACCAAAAAACTTAACTTTCGGAAAACATTTTTATGTATTAAAAAAAAAAGTAATTAACACCGTACCACGTGATAGAAGTGAAACTTCTTAAAAATACTTCTAAAAAAAATAACGAAATAGTTTATATTTTCTATGGAAATGACAATCAAAATTGACATTTCAAAATTGGAATAAAATTTTAATAAAATAAACATAAATTAATGTTTACAAAATAACAAAAAAGCAAAAGCAGTGTTCTCAGCAGTCACCCATCCAAGTACTGACTGTGTCCAATGTTGCTTAACATTAGTGATTAGACAAGCACTGTTTTATTTAATGTACTACAAAATACACAATGTATCTAAATTAAATAATTCATAATCGTTTAATATATAAAAATTTTTTGCGAAAGTTAAATTTTTTGGTATTTAGCCTCACTTTTTGCTTCTGCAAATTTGTGAAAAGTCTAATTGTATTGTAAACTTGCAGTAAACAAATTTGCAGAACTATATCTTATGAGTTCAATTTCAACTCAAAGTTAACCACTTTACCACTTCTGGGAGCGGTCGGGCCTCAACCTACACTTCAGGGAACATTTTCTTTAAAGTTCTATTTTCAATATGTAATTCTACACCAATTTTCAGAACTATTTTCGATCGGTTTTTTTAAATCAAAACTCTACACGTTTGACCCCCTACAGGATGTAACTGCGGAGGGTTACCGGATTCATTACCGGGCATTATCCCCTGCGGAAGTATCTGCACACAATGGGACTCCATAACGGGTTCATTATGTGCAGATTGTGTGGCGGGGAGGAGGAAACATCCAGCCACATAATCTTTGACTACGAACCTCCTGGTTTCAGCAGATACAGGATATTCGGTGCATCTCACCCCGAATATATGAACCTTCGGGAAGACCTGGTAAGCAAGCTCCAGGCTATTGCCAACATATGGGAGAAGCGAGTCTCGTCAGACTAAAGTAGAACGGGGAGCACAATGGACCATAAGGTCGAAGTGCAATATTTATTTTACCCCGATATTAATCAATCAATCAAATTGACCCCCCACCCACACTCTCTGCCTCACCTGAGACTTCTGCAAAATGCGGCTTTTGCTTTGACGATATCATGGGAAACTTATGAGAAAATATCACGACTATGTTTAATCAGTTCACTTTTATGTAGCCAGCTCTTAGACCATTGGTTCGCACATAAATCGCGTAACATTTATAAAATTATATATACTTTAAACAGCTTTATTCGAAAATCTAACGTTATCTATATTCCAATGGTGATACACTAACTTTTATAATTTAACAAAGTAACTTTCTCGAAACTTTTCAAAAAAAGATTTTGTTAGGATCTATTATTCATATACATAATATTGTTTTGAAAAATTGAACCCACTTCTAGACATGCTAGAAGGATGCAGTTTTTTGCATTCAAACCGGAATAACATGAAACTTATAAGAAAAATGGGAAAACTTTAATTTTCCCAAGGCCATTCGACTGTGCTCGATTGAAACTCAATAGAATGCAGTTGAGAAGGGTGGTGGGGCTCTTGACAGGACACTGTCGATTGATCTACCACCTTCATAACTTGAGAAACTCCCTATATATATATATATACCCCTATATATATATATATATATATATAGGGGTACCGCCATATATACAAGTGGAATCATCAGAGATTCTCAAGTTATGAAGGTGGTAGATCAATCGACAGTGTCCTGTCAAGAGCCCCACCACCCTTCTCAACTGCATTCTATTGAGTTTCAATCGAGCACAGTCGAATGGCCTTGGGAAAATTAAAGTTTTCCCATTTTTCTTATAAGTTTCATGTTATTCCGGTTTGAATGCAAAAAACTGCATATATATATTTGCGGTATCCCTCTTTCTAATTATTAACATCCCCGAAAATGGGAAATATCTAATGATAGTGTTTTTTGTATGGAAGTTTAACATTACTTAGGCAAAATAAGAGTTTTCGCAAATCGAATATCTGATTTCGGTTGAACAATTCGAATAAAAATTTGCATCCATTATTTAGTTTGTATCAATAAGGGTACATTTGTTTAAATAATATGTTTTCAAAAAACAAAAATTTTTTTGGATGCATTATTTAGAATTTGTGAAAAAAATGTAATTTTTGTCTGGGCCTAAAAATTGAAATATATCATCGTAAACGAATAGAGATATCGAAAAAATAATCGCAAATTCTTTCGTAATATATCAACATAGTCCATAGAACTTATATACCACATCTGAATAAAAAAAATTTCAAGCCATGTGAATTTTAGAACCATGCCATTAACGAGGAATTTTACATAAAAAGTTAAATAACTCCAAAAAAGTGTTTCATCAAAAAAATAAGAAAACAAAAATTCCTTAATAAAACCCAATGATTTACCAGGGAATCTAAATCTTAAGTTTCATAACTGTAGGTCCACTTTGCAAATTTTTGTATTAAAAAAAAAATGATTTTGTCTGGATATAACGTAATTTTGTTTTAAAAAAATCTAACCCACTTCTAGACATTCTAGAAGGATGCGGTTTGTTGTATTCGACACGGAATAACTTGAAAATTATAAGAAAAATCGGAAAACTTTTATTTTCCCAACGCAACATCCCCGAAAATGGGAAAAAACACCAAAAATTACCTATTTTACTTCTATTCATGCTAGAAGGTAGCGGTTTTTTGTAATCTATCTAAGACGTGAAGCCAAGGCCGAAGGTCGCCTTGGGGTTGAAGGGAGTAAGTTTTCTCTTGGTATGTTTTTAAAACTTTATAACGCGGCCAGCTATTTTTTCTTTTGATTCAAATATTTTAAAACTGTCGCGTTTTAAAATTTTAAAAACATACTAAGGAAAAACTTACGTAATAAATTTCAACTAAATTTTATCTTACATTTTATCAATTTACCCCTCATTAATTTTCTTGGCAAATAGTTTACCTAGCTATTTCCTTGGTAAATGCTCGATTCTTTATCCCATATCATCACTTTTTAAGGAGCAACTATTACATTAAGGATTTCCCCGAAAACTGGGTCCTTTTTTACATTTATGTTTTTGATCGGAAATAATAATAATACTTAAGTTTCTACATACACTAACAAATGTGGACTTTTATAAAAATTAAGAAATTTAACAATTCAGATTGGTTCATTTTTTTTTAACGGGAGTGCACATTATATAGATAACTGTATTACCATCATATGTTTAGTTTCCAGTCATGCCACCACGAGGCGCTTCAATTAATTCAGTAAATTGGATTTAAATACGTTGCATATAAATTTCGGAAATTTCTTTAAGTTTTAAATAACGATGTTAGAATAAATACATGTCAGAATCGATTCCTTTTTTTTCATACAGTCCCATTCAAAAAAAATGAACAGACCTGAAATGTTAATTTGCTTACATTTCATAAAACGCTTCACTTTTGCAACTCTCTGAATATTATTTATTTATAAACAAAGATAAGCAGTATATTTTTTTAAATGTGAAAAAAGAAATGGAAGTTTAATATTTTTTATTTATGTAAACAATTTATGTAAACAAATCATTTACTACAAGAATACTCAAAATTGTGAGAGACTGATTCGGTTCTGATCTATTCAGTTTTATTGAACGGGAGTGTAAATTTTCTAAAATGTTGGATTCAAATAATAATTAGTTTTTAAAATTTCCATCTTGGATTTTCCATGTTTAAATTAAGTGAAAATTGCAATCACTATAGTCATTCCGTATTCAATACGTGTTAAAATGCCAGAATAAAATAAATTTTTATACAAATACAGTAATATTTGAAAAAATAAATTTAAATGTATTACCTCTTTTATATTATACTAAATTTTCATAATTTTATCTTGAAATTGCTCAAATAAGGATATTACCTTAAGCATTTTTTTCTAATTAAATTTCAAACTTTCCCTCAATTCCTAGAACAATTATTTGTATTTTATAAAAACGTATTTCGACTACAAGATAGTCATCATCAGTATGAATTAGCTAATCATAACTATCTCTGGGATATGGAGTCAGAGATATTTTGCTCGTTGCTAATTTGGTGCATGTCTCACAATAATATTAAAAAAGTTTTGTCTTTTATTTGATCTGACTGAGGTAGTACCTGAAGGATTATTTGAGTTGACTGACCAATTAAGGGATTAAGTGTGTGATGAATCCAATCCATTTATTGGCGGTATCCTTTTCTGACCATGCGGTGTTGTTATTGTCAATAAAATAAGGTGAGGATGTTGATCAAAGCTAACCTTGATTTTCAGGTATTAAATTTTGAATATGGTTTAATTATATTAAATCAGAATTTGGAATTGGGTCATTGTCTAAATTCATTAACTGTTTTTTTAATTTGTGTATGTAGATACTTTCGTATGCATCTAATTCTGCGGGGTTTTGTACCGATTTCAGTAGTTTTAAATTCGATTTGTCAATTTTGTGTTTGTTCATAATAACGTGCGCAACTATACACGATCTTCGTTCCGGTAAGACCTCCGTCTTACCGAGACGAAGTGGTTACCAATCACCAACAGTGGCTGCATTACATGTTTTTTACTTTTTTTTTTGTACGAATACACACGCACTGTTATTGTACAAATCAATACTTGTTTTTATGAACTTTTAATTTTGTCAGAATACGGAATACAAATCACGGGATAAATTGATTAATTCTAAATAGTGAACATCTCGTTGTCTCAAAATCTTTTAAATTATCGTATACGATTTAATTTGTAATCCATATTCTGACAAAGCTAACTGCAACCGCTATATATAACAATCGAAACAGATTTCGAAACCGTTTAAATTCCAAAACCCATACCGTAACCAAATCCGTTAAATTTATTAAACTAAACTAAAAACCCCTGCTTCTGAACATTTTCACAGGAAATAGTTCAAATTTATTAAATTTATTTACTGACCTGAGTTACTGATCTTTGGTAGTAGTCAAAACAGTAAAAATTCCAATAGCGTACGTCATATTTAGCCATTGTTAAAAAGTTAGTCCCTCTCCCGCTCCGTTAACATAGAGGTGGCGGAAAATAGATTGTGTATTAATTAATTATTTATCGCAATATTTTTACTCCCATCACTCATGTTTTGGTAAATCAACTTACATAAAAAATGGGGCTAAATATGCAAAGTACAAATTTATTTTTGTGGCAAGGAGACATTTGTTGTAAAAATTACCATTATACTTTAATTTTTTTCAAAGGTCTGAAACTCGGTCAAATGTTATATTTTATGGCAATAAGATTACTCTGACGTATGTCCATCGATGTGTTACTCTTAATTCTGTCATTTTATATAAGAGTCTAAATAAAAAGCATTTTCTATTCCGAAAATTATAAAAAACTCGCTGTTTCTTTTTTTTTTAGTAAACACCCAATTTAACTTCATCCGAATAGCGAACACGAATTTGGCCAACATGGCCTTCTTTTTCAATCGTTTCTGACACTTTTGATTTGGTTTGTGACTTAATAGATACTGAGTCAATTTAATTTTTAACATAAGGAATCCGTTTAGACATATTTTTTTTAAATTGACTAACATAGACTTGAGTATATTCAATCAATCGGAAATCGTTTGTGAATTCCAGAAATGTTCATTAAAACCTTTCTGCCTGTGTTTTTGGAGATAAATGGAAAATTCTATTCAATTTTTGCTAGATTTGGTGGTCACTAGATGGTTCTAATGCTTGCTTTCGAATGCCCTCTAGTGGTGTAATAGTTAAATGGTTTCGCCTCAGTGGCAAAATGTATCAGCGCCATCTATTGACCCCAAAACAAGAAAAAAATTAATCGAATTTTCAATTTATAACGGTGTGACAAACGTTTTTAAGAACATTTGGAATTTCCAAACGATCGAATACCCACAAGCCTATGTTAAGTCAATTTTTTTTTAAATGTTAGCTAAACGGATATTCTATATTAAAAATTACAATTACTCAATAACTATTGAGTAACAAAAATGAAGTCATAAACGTTTGAAAAATAAATAAATAAATAATTCATGTTGGCCAAATTCGTGTTTATGAGTATTTTGCTAAAAACCTAAAAAAGAGTTCTTTGAACCCCGACCAAAAAGAGAAAGGCAAATCTAAAATGTCATCATATCGGTTTTCGTTTCCTGATAGCTTTTTCGTGTGTACGAATATTTTCACATCAATATCAATATTATTTTCATTGAACTACATGATTAAAAAAAACCCATTGGCTAGGGTTGAAAAAAAATTCAACGTAAATTTCAAATGAGGTACTAAAATCTTTTTTTTTTTAATTATTCAAATTAAATAAAACTTGCTGAAAATTATTTCACAATAGTTTAATCACGCGCTTTAAACTGAACTCCTTTCTTGAAATTTTTTTTAATCATTAGCTGATCTGATCGAATTCGATGAAAATTTGTGCATTGCTTATTTTAAGAACTAACTAAATAACATGGTATAATGAAAACCTAAATACTACGAACACAATATAATTATTATTGAGATCTCTGGTAGGGAGCGGAGATTAATACTTCAACCTACTAGCAGTAGTTACTAACTTGTGCACTTGACTGCGACCGTAAAACGTCAGACGGATATGTCACAGGGGTTGGGGCACGTATCATCGACCTACTAACTCTAGTGTTTAATTTACCTATCAGAGAGCATATCCAAGTGCTAGAGTTTCCAAAACATAAAATACTGAAAAATATGATAGTCCTAATTCACCCAACTAAATTCTAGAATATTAAAAACAAAATACTGCTTAACTGCGTGTCGGGTCACGTATATAGCAGGGTTCTATTGTTATGCCAACAAAGTAGAAAAACTATCAAAACCAAAATCATGAATTATATTAGGTCTTATAAAAATAGGTGATCATATTTTGAGTATTTAAAAGCCTGTCATCAAAAATAACAACATAAATCACACAGTCGCATCGAATTTGTACATTCCTAATTTTAGATTTTCGTCTCCTCTTTTCATCCATATAATTTTCAATCAGTATTAAATGAAAATTTATACACTGTTTGAGCATCAGGTCTTCATGTTATAAAACTTCCTTGAAGACATAAGTTGGATGAACATATTATTTATGCCCGGTATAAAAAATATACACAAGGGTATATTAAGTTTAGTCCCGACTTGGTAACGGTTGAAAATATTGATCGCAGAAATAAATTTTTGGTATGTGTTCATAAAATGAGGTAATTAGTTCATTTCCGCATGTCCGTAGATACGATAACTAAAAAACCAAAAGAGATAACAACCGGGGTGTGAGTTTTGAGTGTATTCTAGAGCTAAAAAGTAGGTTCAAGTTCGTGAATGGACCGTGCGGACCCGCCAAGAGGGACAATATCCATCTTTAAAACATGGTAAGCGATTCTGTTATTTGAAACGGAAAATCCCAAATTTGGAGACAGGTTAAAATTTCTTTTTTCTTACAATGGTTTATTTATTACATTATAATATAGACAAGTTGAAAATTGGTAAATTTTTCCATTCGGTTTTTTTACATATTTACGTTCGGAACATGCTCTTGAATATGAATCAAAATTCAAAATTATGTTGTCCAAAAATCTGGTGCCAATTTTTTTAAATCTAATTTCGTTTTTTGCCAAGCCGAATGATCTTTTTTTCCTTGAAAACTGCCGTTTGGACGGTTTTTAAAACATTTAACTATTTATAACTCGAAAACGGCGAACTTAACAAAAAAATTATAAGATACTTTTTTGGTTTAAAATAACTCAAAATATCTATAAAAAAAACTCCATTCGGGTTAAAATATTTGGGCGTTTGGCTTGGCAAAAAAAGTTAGTTTCAAAAATTGAGGCCAGATTTTTGAGCGACAGAATCTTAATCCATATCCAGGGTTATGTCCCAAACGTGAATATTAAAAAAAAAACCGAATGGGGAAATGTTCCGAGCTAATGCGGGGTTTTCACCTTAATATAATAAATCAAAATGAAGAATAACATTTTTCTATACCTCGTTTATATTTTGAACCCGTTCTAAGTGACTTTCGTTACCCATAATGTAATTTTCTTTATCCAACAAATTATACAAATGGGAATTTGAACCATTATAACAGCCCAAAAAATATCCGATACTTGTGTCCAATTATTTTCAAATATTCACAAGTAGAATTTTAAGGATAACAAAAACCATTGCTACAAAATATGAACATTTTTGTTAATTTTTATGATATTAACACGAGTTGAAAAGAAGGGAAGCGGCACGATGTGTCAGTATGTTTTTTGGCCTATTATAATGGTTCCAACCAACATTCCATTATATCCGGAGACAATTATTATGAGATAGTAACACTTACTCGTATTATAAAAATAGATAGTAAGTAGACAAGCTAGTTTTGATAAGAGGTTTTGGTTAAAATATAAGCTTTTAAACTTATTTTTAACAAACTTTGCATCTCTAAACAACTACCTCCAGTAAATAATCTAAATTTTGTACTTGTAATTGATTTTGAATAAATTTAACTTTCAACAATTCGAAAACTTGACGAGATATTGAATCAATTTGAATTTTATTTATGTCGTCGAATTCTAACATAATCCATCATAAAAACTCATATCGAATTTTGTATTTTGATCCTTTTTTTCAAATCTTACCATAAATTTTGAACAAACAGGCCCAGTACAATATAATTGAAAGTTAATTTCAAAAATTTTTCCCATAGTACCACTTAGAAATCAACTTCTCACTTGTCATTAGAATAAATTACTGATGGAATTTACAATCTCTGGGTGTTTGATTTCTTTAAAAAAGATTGCTTAAAAAACAAGATACTTTAAATATAAGATAAGTTTAAATATGTGATGAGAATCTAAATGTTAGTTAACAAAGAGATAATAGTAATAAATAAATATAACCTGTATGAGTTCTAAGATGAGCTTGTAACGATTTTTCTCTTGGAAACACTCTTTTACAAAAATCACATTTAATAGCACTTGGTGATGTTGATCCTACGATCATTAAGTTCGTTAAAGCCTCAGCTCGTGGTCTTCCTCGACGATTTTCACTTGATCGCGCGGTAAACTCTGGACTACTACATGTACTTGCAGGGCTTGGAGATTTGTCATCCCAATTCCAAGAGCTTATTAAATTATCACTACGAACATGATTTTCTTGCATGGAATTATCTTTTTTACCATTTTCAATACTATTATTACATTTATTTAAAGGGCTTAAAGCCATTTGGAATTATTTTACATTGCACTAATTTTAAGTAAGCAAAAACAAAACTCCAATGGCATTTTTTACTTCAACACATGGTGCCAACTTAATATAAAAATATTTATATTATGTATTTAAATGTCGCATGTTTCGCACTAAGTTCTGTTTTTCATTTACTTTGAATATATTTATGAAAATTCGAATGATCTAAATTGTATATTGAAGCATAATTACAACTACTTTTGGTACATTTAAATTAAGTAAGTTCTTCGAATAATACGTTATAATCGACTCTTTGGAAGAGAGTCCATTGCCCTTTAAATATTTTATGTACAAGTTGTACATAAAAAACTGACCACTTGTATTACTTACGTTATTTTTATATTCCAAAATAGACAGTGTGGTGTGATTTATGTTGTTCTTTTCGATGACACGCTGATAAATAATCTAAATATGATCACTTATTTTTATAGGACCTAGAATTTAGTTATGTGAATTGGGACTATCAAATTTATCAGTATTTTATCTATTGGAAACTAACCCTTGAATATGCTCTCTGGTGGGTAAATTAAACACTAGAGTTAATAGGTCGATGTTACGTGCCCCAACCCTCGTGACATATCATTCTGTCTAAACGCTTTGTGGTTGCACTCAAGTAAACAATTTAGTAACTACTGCTAGTAGGTATCAAGCGACCCTAATAAAAAATTTATTAAAATATTTATTTTTAGTAAATTTTTGCTCATTTTTATAAACCACTCAGTTTATAATTCTAAAAAATTGTAGTCTTTTAAAAATCTTACGTCACATCTATGTAATACTGTATAGGTAGTATCATACAAGTATATTTTACAAAGTTTTATTTTACTTTGTACACATACATTATTTCAAAACATTTAATAACATAAATTATATTACTCAGAAATTTATCTAGAACGAAAGTACTGTTTTTGTTTTTCGATTGATAAAAGTATTGAGAATTTTCAACATAATTATATGTGTTATTTTCCACATTTCTTATAAATTTATGTTTATTGTTCTAATAACAAAATATGGTGTAAAACATTCACGTGGCCTCTATATATGAATAACGTATTTATTAAGAAAAGCGGTAGATTCTACAAATCGTATTACGACTCATTAGCTAAAAATATAGAAACATAGTGCTGAATTAATTTGTTTTGACTATTATATGCGCGTAAGGGGAACTTATTTAAAAGTAGAAGGGCAACTTATTTAAACCATATTTTAATCATATATTTAGTACTTAGTATTAAATATATGTTTCCTCCCCGTCATTTTGAAAATAGACTGATCCACTCAAACTGTGACGATATTCGAGGCTTCTTTTCAAATTAATATACTTCTGTTATGAAACCTGAAATGCATGCAAGCGCGGATCCAGGGGTTGGTCATGGGAGTCATGATCCACCCCCCGCCAAAAAAAAAACTAAATAGAATTTCTTTTTTAATTCTAATTTTAATGTTTCTTACTCAAATCTTACTGAGTTAATTAATTAAATGGTGGGAATGAAATCTAGAGTGTTACGTAATTTATTACTACTGAAAAAATGCTATTGTTTAATTAATCTTTATCAATTCATGAGTAACAAATATTTTTCAATTGGTTATTGATAATCATGGTTGATTTGATATAAGTTTAATTAATTATTCAAAATAATTTTCAATTATATTTTAATAAAATTCAGAGTAAAAATAATTATCTGAAGAAAATTTATTATATTATCAATTATCTTTAGCAATTATTTGAACATTGATATCTAAAGTTCTTTATAAACTTTTGTTTCATTATATTTGTAAGTTTGAACTCGTCCAAACTAACGATGCGCGCGGCGCAGGTGATTGAGAACGGTCAGAGCTGCGCTGCCGAGCAGACAAGACACACAATACGTTAGTGGCACTTAATAATTAAATAGCGCCTATACTTGTTATTAATTGTTACTGTGTAATTAAATTATGTACTTGTTGTAAACAAGTCCAATTGTGTAATAGTGTACTTGTTGTTGATTCAGGTATTCAATTTATAACTTTGTAAATATGTTTCATGTATGTTCTAATGTGTTTTAGTAAAACTTTCAGTTATTACTCGCATCAACACCCAGTAAACAATATGACGTCTTTAAAAGTTCTTTAAGAGCTCTTGTTAAAGATTTGGACGTCTTAAATTTTTCATCAAATGGGGTCTTCAGGACTTCTTGAGGATGTCCAATGCGCCACCTCTAGAACTACTGAAGACTTCATTAATAAGTCTTTATGAAATTTTTTTTCTGACTTCGAAAAAAAGAGATCTTAAGAGTTCTTGATTCTGACCTCTTCAAGAGCTTCTTTTGAAGAGATCTTAAGAGTTACTGATTCTGACCTCTTCAAGAGCTTTTTTTTTAAGAGATTTTAAGAGTTCTTTATTCTGACCTATTCAAGAGCTCCTTTTTAAGAGATCTTAAGAGTTCTTGATTCTGGCCTCTTCAAGAGCTCTTTTTCAAGGGTTCTTTAAGACTAAATTAATATTTTAAGATTCCTAAAAATAGATTCTAAAAAATATAAACAATTTTATATTAAAATTAATAAATATTTATCCATTTAATTTATATTTACATTTAAATTTATATTAATAATTATTACAATCATTTGGTTTGCTAAGTCCATGATATATTCCAACAGCAAAAGGTACAGCAACTTTTGGATAAATTTCGACTAGTATTGGATAGAGTTGACTCTTCGAACTCTTTAAAATTGGCAAACTGTCAATATGCACGTTGATTTGAATAGTTTTTTTAAACTGGCCCAAATCGATAGATTTCAGTTGGTCAATTAATCCTTTTTTCAGACCATAATGAAAATATTCTCCTGGTGCAACAGTACGAATAGTGGTATTTTTAGGAGAATTTAATGTATGGCAATCTTTTGGAAGATTTTTTAAGTCTTCTATCGACTCTACATTCCGAAGAATATTTAGATGCAGTTTGAGTAATATTAAACTCACATTTCCATTGAGCTAACTTTTGACTCAAACTTGATTTTTTGATATTATATTTCAAATTTTGCCCCTATTCCTAGAACATTTGTTTGTATTTTATAAATACGTATTTCGACTACAATGTAGTCATCATCATTTTAATAATCTTTATGATTTTTTGATATTCTTGGGAATAGGTTCGAAGATGGGATGATCATCATCTTGGCAGACATCTTGGTTTCAAATCTTAATAAAAAACAGAAAATCATGATATTCATTTTTTAAATTCATTTTAATGCGTTCACCTTTAAGATACTTACAGATAAAACCAATTAAAAATAATCCACATTAAAAATAACGCACTTAAACTGGTTTTAAATACTTGATAACACTAAATAAATAAATAAAATTATAATAATACCTTTACAAGTTCTCCAAATAAAAGCTTAATGAGAATGTTAAAATCTATGGTATACAGAAATAAAAACTATAACAAAAATGCGCATGCGCTAAATTGAGTAAAAATATAAAAAACTTGGGAAAAAGACTTCTTAAAGGGCTCCTATTTCTGACTTTTTACAAAGACAGAAAAAATGTCTTCTTAAAGGCCTCTTATTTCTGACTTCTTGCGAAGCCAGAAAGAATAGACTCTTAAAGGGCACCTATTTCTGACTTCTTGCGAAGTCAGAAAAAATAGACTCTTAAAGGGCTCCTATTTCTGACTGTTTACGAAGACAGAAAAAAAGACTACTTAAAGGGCTCTTATTTCTGACTTCTTGCGAAGTCAGAAAAAATAGACTCTTAAAGGGCTCTTATTTCCGACTTTTTCGAAGACAGAAAAAAAGTCTACTTAAAGGGCTCCTATTTCTGACTTCTTGCGAAACCATAAAAAAAGATGTCTTAAAGACCTCTCAATTGAGAATTCTGAAAAAAGAAGCCATTATGACGTCAGTTCCCAAGACTTCTTTTTGAAGACTTCCTTTTGAAGCCTTTCCGACTTGTATGTTCTTGCGAAGTCAGAAAAAATAGACTCTTAAAGGGCTCTTATTTCCGACTTTTTCGAAGACAGAAAAAAAGTCTACTTAAAGGGCTCCTATTCCAGTTCCCAAGACTTCTTTTTGAAGACTTCCTTTTGAAGCCTTTCCGACTTGTATGTTTGCTGGGCAGCTGTACTTTAATCAAATCCACAATAATTCCGCAAGTCTTGATTACAGACTTACATTTAATATTTGTTTATTTGTGTATACTTTCGTGTCAACATACAATGTTTGTCCAAATTCCTTTCATATCAGTATTTAATTTAATTAATAAATTCAATGACAATGAAATGTGTCGGAGTATACGCTATAGTCTTCTACAGTTTGTCATACGTAACCGAAAGGAATTTGGACAAACATTGTATGTTGACACGAAAGTATACACAAATAAACAAATATTAAATAAAAATATCACTTCAACAGAAGTTAATACTGTCTAATAAATATATTAAAAAAAATATATATATATAAAAAATTGGAATAATATGAAAAAGTTGGCCGTTGCATCACAATCGTCTTTGGTGTAAAGGATAGCACACTGGACTAGATATCCAGAGGCCCGAGGTTCGATTCCTGGTTGACGAGCTAATTTTTTCATATCAGTATTTAATTTAATTAATATAGACTTACATATTTATTTACTTTTTAAGCTTACATAATATGTACTTTAATTCCAGTTGTAAAAAATGACCATTCAAATATTTAATTAGTTAAAAAAATCTATATTTTTTCTTTAATTCTAATTCTTAATTTAAAAGTTTTTCAATAATAATAATAAAAATTTTTTTCTCAAAATTAATACTCTAAAGTTAAACATGTTTAATTTCTACACTACTTTGTTATTTTATGTGTAAAATATTAAATTGACAGTTCACGTGTTGATAATGAACTCAGTGTGTAGCGAGTATTTAGACAATTAATTCAGATAATGATTATTTCCAGTTTTTTTTTCATTAATTTATTTCTAGTACGTAGGCAGTTTAAAATTTATGGGAGTAGTATTGGATTATTTATCCACACCATACCTCATTTGTAAATTTTATAATAAAAAAGTTTGTCCCCATTCCTGGATCAGTTGATATTATTATAAAGTACCTATGATTCAGGGAATAAAGACATTTCACTTCGGAAAAATTAGGGGAAAGCTGGATTTTTGCATGAACCTTCTATTTGTGGTTCTAAATAAAATCCCAAAAGTCCTCATCAATTCGTGTGCCGCTACAAAAGTCACTCTGGGTCAAAGGTTACAAAATACGGTTTTTCGCGAATATCTCGTGAACGGTCACTGTTATCGAAAAAGTAGTCGATATCAAACTTGTAGATTTGAATATTCCCTACAAAAAACATACAATTACTTTTTTTCGTAAGACTAACGGTTTTTGAGATAACGTGATTCTAAAAGTTGTAATGTTTTTGTTTCTCATGAAACGTGCACTCCTTTTCACACCAGCTTTGAGATAGAGTGCAAGATGGGTTTTTGTAAGTGGTGACCCCAGTTGACCTAATCCACGTTCATCTGTGATTGAAAACTTCATTTGCTGAGAAAAATTATAATAAATTATTCTCACTAATGTATTCATTATTATGGTTCTTCTTCAAATTCCATTTACATCACCAACTCAATCATCTCTTCATCATCTTTTTCTTCTTCTCCTTCTGTTTCCTCGATCTCCATCGTTTTAACCATGAAGCACGATGGATCAACGTCATCAATAGGATTGTCATTATCAATATCATTATGAGTATCGCGTGATACATCCAAAAAATCCTGTCCGTGACAATTACCACAAATTGGTAAACAGAATAACCCAACTTTTCTGCAACCACATTTCAAGTTACAAAAAATGGTGTTTAATAGAATGTGAGGAGCAGGTGGAAGGAGAGTTTTAACTGGCTCCAAAATGTTTTCTAGTACCGTCCAACCCCAGTCTAGAGGGTTTAGTTCTTTGCTTAGCCATACTTGCACTTGATAGTAAACTCTATATAAATGTTGTTGAGCAGCACTAGTTGTTGGCGGAACAGAAGATAATTCAACATGTTTTTTAAGCTGCGTTAATTTCGCAAATGCTGTTTACCAGTGATTATCAATAGATTCTTCTTTCGCAGGTGCTTTATATATAGCCAAGAGATTAACGGATACCGTTATTTAAAATTACGTCAGAAGAACAATCTGTTTTAGTGAAAACATCGGCGTAGTTAATAAATTCTTTTTTTTTTTTCAAATAATTTGAAAGTATTAATTTTGCCCTTGTGAAAAATAGCTGACGTAGTGTCGCAACCGAGCATTGCGTGTAAAAATAAAATAGGATCCTTACATTTTGGATATAAGTTTAAGCTTTGTGAAGAATAAATTATTGTTTGAATTTTTCCTTTTCCAGGTTTTAAAAAATAAATGATTTTATCACTGGACGTTCGTGCATTTAATATTACTAATAAATCTACGTCTTCATCGACAATAATACTTGTTCTTCTATCAGATTCTTCAGTTGCTGTTTCAATGATGAGGACATCAGCATCATTTTGACCTTGCTTTACATTGACATTAGCAGCATCAAATTTTTCGCATAACATAGAAATAAATTTATGCTTGTTACTTGCATTCCCAAGAAATTTTTCTTGACTCGTTGAAATAGTCTTAGATTTATCAACGATAATATCAGCAGATGAAGAACCTTTTCTACATCGACGACGTTGTTCAGAAGCTTTGATATTTTTTTGGTGATCAACCTTCGAATACTTGAAATAGCGGTAGTAGATTTTACACAAACTTTACAATCAGCTGCATTTAAATCAACGCCTACAATTTGTAACAAGAGCAGAGTTAACACTACTCAATCCGATGCTGTACGGAATTTAATTATAGAAAAGCGGAGATTGAGAAGAAATTGGCAGCAATCAAGGTACGCTAGAGATAAAAACGCATTCAACAGGGCTGCTCAAAATTTAAAACGACTGTTGGAGAAACTAAAACAAGAAGCTATCCAAGACTACCTCGAAAATTTATCACCAACAGATGCTGCAGACTATTCACTCTGGAAAGCTACTAGGCGCTGTAAACAACCTCAAAAGCCTATACAACCTCTTCGTCGTGTTAATGGAAGCTGGACTAAAAGTTCTAAAGAAAAGGCTGATTTGTTTTCTGACAGTTTATCCGAAATCTTTCAGCCAAATCCTGGAGAAAACCTAAATGAAGAAGAAGCCCTTTTTCTGGATGCTCCCTTACAGTTATCCCTCCCTATTGTTTCCTTTTCACCTAAAGAAATCAAATCGGTCATTTGGAATATCAATAATAAAAAGGCTCTCGGCTATGATCTTGTAACTGCCCGAATTCTTTGAGAGTTGCCGAAAAAAGGTATTGTCATCATGTGTACTATCTTTAATTCCATCCTGCGCCTAAAATATTTTCCTCAAATCTGGAAAATATCGCAGATTATCATGATACTAAAACCAGGAAAGCCTATAAAAGATGATACATCCTACAGGCCAATAAGCCTCCTACTATCTAAAATTTTCGAAAAATTATTTCTAAGGAGGTTTTTACCAATTTTGGAAGAATCCAATCTTGCTCCTGATCATCAATTTGGTTTTAGATCTAAACATTCAACGATTGATCAAGTTCACCGAGTTGTCAGTGGCATTAACAATGCTTTTCAAGAGAAAAAATATTGTACGGCAGCTTTTCTTGACATCAGTCAAGCTTTCGACAAAGCTACTTACTGCTACTTTTGCAGATGATACTGCAATCCTAGTATCAGATTCGGATCCAAATGTAGCACCGGAAAAACTTCAATTGAGTTTAAACCAAATTCAGCAATGGCTGCATAAGTGGCGGATTCGTGCTAATACAAATAAATCGGTCCAAGTTACCTTCACATTACGCAGGGGAATCTGCCCACCAGTAACTTTAAATAATGCGATACTTCCACAAAACGAAGATGTCAAATATCTGGGTATGCATCTGGATAAACGTTTAACTTGGCGAAAGCATGCATATATGGGCCAAAAGAAAACAATTAAATATTCAGTTCAATAAATATTTCTGGTTGCTTAATCGTAACTATAAATTATCGCTCGAAAATAAGTTATTAGTGTATAGGGTGCATTCGTCTTGGACGCTCACACACTTTGAGCGCTCACGCTTATAAGCACAAATTATTGGTGTTCATGTTGGCCTACGAACGCTTAGAATCGATTTGAAAATATCGTTCGTCTTGGACGTTGTGAGCGTCAGTTTGTATCAACGAAGTTTATTCACAATAAACTTCTAAAAATATTTAAATATAATTATTGTAAATTTTTATAACTAATAATTGATATTTTCAATCGAATAAGATTGTTTTTTTGTTTTAAAAATTGTAATTAAAGTTTTTTATCAATAAAAATTGTACAAAATCACTTGCGTGAATTTCTAAAATGAAAAAAAATTTATATTATAGTAACATTCTTCTAATTATTTAATACAAAAATATTCAATATTCAATATAATATTCAATACAAAAACTAGTAAACAACTTTTATCTTATACATGCAACAAATAGTTTTACTAATAAAATTGAATCAAGTTAATTTTTTTTTTCAGAGTTAAGAAGCTTTTCCAATAAATCTAAAGCTCTTTTTTTAAACTGCAGAGCATCCTCATTCTTTTGAGCTTTGAACCTACCGCTAATCAACTGAGCGTATTCTAAAGCTTTAGCCTCCGATAGTTTATAATTTAAGAAATTAACGTCTGAAAGAAATAAAACATATTTTACCCAAAAAATAGGACCCTCTTTTTTTATAGCATTCAAATTGAAGGAATAAATTTATTCACTCTTAATTAAAGTGTGGAAAAGAGTAGAGTTTCTAGCTAAATTATATTTCCAGCCTCTAGAAACACAACTTGATCCTCAAACCAACATAAGAGAAAAATATAGACATTTTTAACTATTAAGATAGATTAATACAACAAAATACATACCTGTTTCTAAACGTTTTATTTCGTCGGAATTAACAGAAATAGTATACGTTTTACCAGATTCATTTAAATCGATCTTAAATAATCTGGGTAAATAGTAGGCCATTTTTACTCATTTGCCAACGATTTTAATTTTAAGTAAATAAATATGACAAAAGTTTGGTTAGCTTACGCTCACGTTGCATTCGTTTTGATAAATAGTAAGATTTGGCGCTCACGCTTTTGCTGCCCTACCTCTGTGGAATAAGCGTCTGTGAGCACGAGATCTACCCCATGAACTCAGCCGCAAGTGTAGTTTTTTGACACTCACAGCGCCAAGTCGAACGCTGAAAACGACGATTGAGCGCGCTGAAAGCGTGTGAGCGTCCAAGACGAATGCACACTATAAAAGCATTTTGTAACCTATATGGACATACGGTATTCAATTGTGGGTACTGCAAGTGTGAGTAACATTGAGATTTTACAGCGTTTTCAGTCTAAAGTGCTGCGTGCTATAAGTGATTCACCATGGTACGTTCGAAACGATGACCTACATCGTAGTTTAAATGTGTCTACAGTGCGTGAAGAAATAGTGCGATTTATTGAAAACTATATGTATCGTTTGGAATGCATCCAAATGTGTATGTGCTTAATCTTCTTGACAATAGTAAGACCTTAAACAGACTAAATAAACTTAATATCTTAGAACTAAAATATAGATATATTTGACATTTTAGTGATAAATGTACTTAAATAATTTTAGTATATAATTCTTTATTCTTGTGTATTCCATTGGGTAGGCACAATTCACGATTTTTATCCCGTGATCACTCTATTCATAGTTCTTATTAGAACTGATAATAGTTAAAATTAGGAAAAAAAAACCTTCGAATACAATTACGACATTGTTACCGTAATATTTATTTACATAATGAACATGTGTATCAAAAATTGTATCAAATGTTTCTCCCTTATTCCGTTCTTCGTTATTCGTTCTAACTTTCAAAATCAAATTATCTCAAAAACCGTTAGAATTATAAAAAAAAGTAATTATATGTTTTTTTGTAGGGAATTTTCTAATCTACAAAATTGATAACGACTATTTTATTCGATAACAGTAACCATTATAGAGAAATTTGGGAAAAACCGTATTTTGTGACCTTTGACCCCGAGTAACTTTTGTAGCGGCACACGGATCGATGGGGACTTTTGGGATTTTGTTTAGAACTACAAATGGAAAAATCCAGCTTTCCCCTTTTTCCGAAGTTCGCTCTTTTTTTGTTCTTTATTCCCTGGATCACTACGTATTTTGACTACAAAGTATGAATTAGCTAATCGTAATTATTTATCGGGGAGCTATGTTCGCTATTTTGATTTTTGATAAATGCTTTCCTCGGTCGCTAATTTGATGAGACAGTCACCAAATCATTGGTGGATTTACCTATAGCCCTACATAAAAGACACAAAATTATGTTCCGGTAACTGGAATTAGCTAAAAAATATCCAATCATAAAACTTTCTCAACGAAGTTATTGCTTTCACTCAGGGTTCTACGAGTGCCATCAGACTGAGACCAGGGCGGCATCTACCTTAAATCCGTCACTGAACCCAATTAGCAAATTCATACTGATGATTATGACTACATTGTAGACGAAATACGTATCTATATAAAGAACTGATCTAGAAATTATGAAAAATTTTATATCCGACCAAAAAGATAACTGTAAGAAAGGGCCGAGTTTTCGGGAAAATCCTTAATGTAACATTTCCTTCTTAAAAAGTGATGATATGAGAGTAAGGACCGAGCTATTTACAAAGTAAATAGCTCTAGACTTCGTATAATAGTTGCTCTTTAAAAAGTGATGATATCTCATTAAAGAGCCGAGCTATTTATAAGTAAATAGCTCTAGACTTCATATAATAGTTACTCTTTAAAAAGTGATGATATCCCATTAAAGAGCCGAGCTATTTACAAAGTAAACAGCTCGGTAAACTATTTACTAAAAAAATTAATGAGGGGTAAATTGATGAAATCTAAGAAAAAATTTGGTTGAAATTTATTTCGTAAGTTTTCCCTTAGTATGTTTTTAAAATTTTATAACGCGGCTTTATATAAGTTTTAAAATATTTGAAAGCATCAGAAACAATTACTTGCCGCGTTATATAAAATTTTAAAAACACACTAAGGTAAAACTTACGAAATAAATTTACCCCTCAATTTACCCCTCATTAATTGTTTTAGTAAATAGTTTACCGAGCTATTTACTTTGTAAATAGCTCGACTCTTTAATGGGATATCATCATTTTTTAAAGAGCAACTATTATATGAAGTTATTACATTAAGGATTTCTCCGAAAACTCGGCCCATTCTTACATTTATGTTTTTGGTCGGATATCACTCCTTTTTGAAAGGCTTAAATATACTAAGCCAAAGGCTTCGCACAAAACGCTACGCGTTTTGTTACGCTTTGTATAAAAATTTTTATATAAAAAAAACCTGATCTTTCCCACATGAATAAGTGAAAAAAGCAGTTTAAGGGGTGTTTTTCCCATTTTCGGAGGTTTACGATGTAGGTAATGAAATTTTTCAAAGTAATCTGTTAATTTGACTTTAAAAAGAAAATCTCATCTCTCAAACATGAATTGAAGTGAAATGGCAATTTTATAGGTGTTTTTCCTATTTTTGGGTAGGGAGGGTGGTAGATTACGATGTAGGTAATGGAATTCTGTTAACTTGACTTTATATCGGGTCGATTGGTGAAAATTCCATCATTTCATGTATAGAACTGAAAAACGTAATTTTGGGGGGTGTTTTTTCGATTTTCCGGGAGGTTGCAATAAAAAATATTAAGTTTTTCGAAATAACTTCCTAATTTGTAGCTATTTACCGTCGATTGCCAAAAACTGCATCTTTCTAGCATGTATAGAACAAAAGGGTTGGTTTTGGGGGTGTTTTTCTTAAGTGCAAAGGATTGTGATGGAAAAATTTTCTTCCTTCAAATAATTCTGTTATTTTGAACCTGTTCCACGTCGAATGGAAAAAACCAGATCTTTCTATCATGAATAGAAGTAAAACGGTCAGTTTTAGGGATTTTTTCCCATTTTCGGTGGGGTTGCGATGTAGATAATGAAATTTTTCAAAATATTCTGTTAATTTGACGTTATTTCGGGTCCATTAGTGAAAATCCCATCTTTCTAGCATGTATAGAACACAAAAACGTAATTTTGGAGGATGTTTTTCCGATTTTCCGGGGGGCTGCACTGAAAAAATTGAAGTTTACCACGTCCTGCATTTTTTAATTAATAAAACAATTAAATATGTAACACTTGTATGTTTATTGTACGTTAGGTATTAACCAATAGTATTATAGAAATGTCATAGACCAATGAGCAGGCATATATATCATGTATCATATATCATGTAAAATCAGTTTTAATATATGTATATCATAATACTTGAAATATACAAACACAAAATATAAAATATTTCTCTTAATATTAGAACAATCGAAAAATACGTAAGGAATAAAGTTGTAGGAAATCAAGTTTGCTACAATTCATCGCCTTATCATTTTTGCTCAAACTCTAATGTGTACAGAGATATTAAGGAATTTAATTTTCAATCTTAAACCGTCAATATTTCTGTAAATATTAGTGTAACAGAAAAAATGATAAGAAACAAAACTATAGTAAGACTTAAATATCTACAACTACAACTTTAATTCTTATAAAGTTTTCGATTTTTCGAATATTGAGGGAGATATGACAAATTTAGTGTTTACCCCTCCCTTTAAACCCCCCTTTCCCCTTGTCCGATTTTATCCATTAACGAACTTGACCTTTCGAATTCCAAAAGCACCTCAAATACCAAATTTCATTCCGATAAAATGAAAACTGTGACCACAGTATGTAATAACTATTTATGTTTTTACATGGTAGTTTACTGATTATATAGTCTTAAATATTTCATCCAATCAGAAAGCATATATGGTTTATAATGTAAATTGAATTAAAACGAAAATTGTAAAAATTTCCTTTTTTCCGATACAAATTTCCAGTTTTCGCAATTTTCCCGTCGGTTTGGGTATTAGATCTACCTGTATGCCAAATATCAACTTTACAGGATTACTGGAAGTAGCGTAGAATTATGATCTACTAGTTGCCAAGAATTATGGGTGTTCCCGCTATTTTTGCGTTTTTGAAGTGAAATTACTTTTTAACGGTTAATTTGTTAACGATCATTGAAAAAACAGTTTCTTATAATTTCGTAAAGTATCGTTATTCGAAATATCAACACTGTAGCTCTTTTCGTTCAAAAGATACAGCACCTAAAAAATGAGCCTAAATTAAGCTGTAGTAATAGCACTGTAAGTGAGAAGTCCAAATGGATCAGATATAAAAGAAAGCCTTAAATTATAAGGTTCTTTATAAAAACAATAGCTATATTTGTTCGAAGTATTTTATAATATATTCGGCATAAGTAAATGGAAAGCAAAAGTATGAATAACATTGTGTATGTGTAATTTGAGGTTATGTTTGTTGAAAGCGGGTATTATACAATAGAATTAACGGTAGTGAAAAAGTTTTACAAAGTTATACACACATTTATTCGTTTAAATAATTACAAAACAAGATCAAATATTTATGTTCTTCTTTCTTCTTTCTTCTTTCTTCTCTTCTTTTTATCTTCTTAAAAAGGCGCAAAAATATCTATATGACACAAAATTCAAAAAGAATAAAAACTACAAAGTACAAAATAATAATTATTACAAAATCATAAAAGTATTATAATTTTTCGGGATTTTTAAGCCCATAGCACTGATACATTTATAATGCTTTTTATTCACCAGAGCTTTAGTAAAAACATCAGCTATCATATTTTCCATATTTATAGACTGCAGAGTAATATCATCAGACATAATCTTCTCCCGTACGTAAGGATGACGTATATCGATATCCTTGTATCGAAAACGATGAATGGTGGTATTTGCAAGATCAATTGCACTTTTATTATCGCAAAAATTGTGGTGGGGCTCATTTTCTCAATTTTAAACTCTTTGTTTAAACTGTGCAACCACATCGCATCTTGCGTAGCCATGGACAAGGTCATATATTCCGACTTGGCTGTGGATAATGCCACAGTGGCTTGTTTTTTAGTACACCAGGTGATAGGAGCACATTGAAATTTAAAAACATATCCTGTTGTGGATCGTCTACTACCCACATCGCCTGCCCAGTCTGCATCACAGAATCCTATAATATTATTATTAGTGTCCTTGGAAAATTCGAGTTCAAAACCGGACGTACCTTTCAAATATCTGAATATATGTTTAACAGCGTTCCAATGAGTCTTTCCTGAATTATTATTAAACTTTGATACAGTACTGACTGCATAAGCTATATCGGGTCTAGTACTATTTGCTGCATAAATCAAGCTACCAACCGTCGTTGGTACGGAACTTTTTGCATTTCCCGCAATTCTTCAGGAGTACTAATACTGTTACATTCTGACATATAGAATTTCATATCCTAAATAGTTAATTTTGATTCCCCAAAGTCTTTCATTTCAAATTTGTAACTAAGTTCTCTATTTAAATTATTTTTAAAATTCGGATCATTTCAGAATATAAGTAGATCATCTACATATACTGCTACAAATGTAATTTTTTGTTCCGAGATCCTGAAATATTCCCAGGTATCAGTTTTTCTATTGATTGATTGATTTATATCGGGTTAAAAACTATTGCACTTCGACCTTATGGCCCATTGTGCTCCCCCTTCTAATTTAGTCTGACAAGAATCGCTACTCCCATATGTTGGCAATAGCCTGGAGCTTGCTTATCAGGTCCTCCCGAAGGTTCATATATTCGTGGTGAGATGCACCGAATATCCTGTATCTGCTGTAACCTAGAGGTTCGTAGTCAAAGATTATGTGGCTGGATGTTTCTTCCTCCTGGCCACACAATCTGCACATAATGGGCCCGTTATGGAGTCCCATTGTGTGTGGATGCTTTCGCAGGGGATAATGCTCGGTAATAAATCCGGCAACCCTCCGCAGTTGCATCCTGTTCAGCCTCAGTGCATCGAGAGATAGCCTCCTTGTTGCACTCTGAAGCAGTACCTTCCCGAGCTCTTGCTGCGGTACTTTTTCCCAGTGATTACGGTGTTTAGCATTTGACCACTCGTTGATCATCTGTTTATATGCAGTCCTTGGAATTCTTAAAATAGGCTCTGGACCTATGAAGGGCATTCCGACTCCCTTCTTTGCTAAGGTATCTGCTTTTTCGTTCCCTTCGAAATCACTGTCACCCGGCACCCAGATCAATTTAACATTCTTCCGTTTTGCCAGTTTCAGAAGTTCCTCCAGACAATCCTTGACTACCCTTGAGGTGAACTCAGTTCCAGAAAAGGATTTTAAAGCAGCTTGACTGTCCCAAAGCCTCTACGCAGGTTCTCACGGACGTAAGCCAGTATGGCGTAGACTTCTGCTTGGAAGACCGTGGCATATTTCCCCAAGTTGAGGCTTATGTTTGAATTAGCTCTCTCACCGTAGATTCCCGCGCCGGTTTCTTCTTCACTTTTGGATCCGTCTGTATACCAGACGATTCCTTTCTTGAGATAGGGTGGTTCTCCTTCCGACCACATGGCCCTATCACCTACTACAGTGAAATGTTTTGAGAAGGAGTATGTCTTGGGAAGTATATCTGTGCCCATTTTAAAGACGGGATCTGAGATAATTGATGTTCCCACGATCCTTGCATGTCCAAACTGATTTTTATTAATCCAGTTATTATTGCAAGACAGTCCATAGGCGCTGGACCTCGCTTTAGCTATTATTACAATGCCTAGCGGAAGTAGCCCCAGTATGACTTCCATGGCAGCTGTAGTTATACTGCTCATGGATCCAGTAATGCACAAACAGGCCAGTATTGGGATCCTGGACAGATTTTTGCATGCTGTAATCTGGTTAACTTTTGGCCACCACACCACATGCTCTCTTGCAAAGCATGAGAGAAGATTTGCTCGTATTTACTATGTATTCCAGATGAGGGTTCCATGTTAGTTTAGAGTCCAACATTACTCCCAAGAACTTTGCTTCCCTTCTGATTTGTAGTCTTTCACCGAAGAGGATGGGTGGTTTTATGTTATCCAACTTCCTTTTCCATGTGAATGGAATTTGTGCGGTCTTACCTGGATTTATTTTCAATCCTTGATAGATACACCACTCCTGTACGAATCTTAGACCACCTTGCATAAGCTCCGAGCTTGTGCCTTCACAGGGCACAAGCCAAATGAAATTTTTGGTTGAAGTTCGTGAGTTAGCTGTTCACTGTCAGGTTCCACAGGAGTGGGGATACGACACCACCATGCGGACATACCTTTGTGGCTCTCACAGTGACAGACTCTCCAAGAAGGGAAGTTTGTATTCTTCTTCCTATCAGCATAGAGTTAACCACTTGCAAAAGGTGTCTACTACTCCGTGTTGACTTGCAGAATAAACTATGGAATTGTAAGAAACATTGTCAAATGCCCCTTCTATGTCCCTCCTTAATGCTGTATATCAGGTTGTGGAGGGCTGATTCACAGGATTTTCCACCTGATACCCATGTTGGTTGGCACGAAGCGGATTTCTCGACAATGCCCCTGAGCCAAATGAAATCCTATTAGTCGTTCCATTGTTTTCAGTAGAAACGATGACAGACTAATTGGTCTCAAGTCCTTTCCCGTGGAGTGCTTTAGCCTCCCCGGTTTTGGCAAGAAGGTCACTCTTACTGGCTTCCATACTGTTGGGATATAACCCGTAGCCAGGCTTGCCCTGAATATAGGACCAAGCAGAGTTAAAAGATGCTCTGCTCCTTGTTGTGAAAGCACTGGGTATATCCCATCGAATGAGTTTATTGCCCATTCGATCTTTGAGCGATTTATGAAAATCGCCGCTCTTCTCCAGTCCTCGTCTGTCGGGGGAAGACCCTGGTTGAGCTGCTCTTGAGAAGGATTTTTACCGTCCACTGCCACCGAATCCGGAAAATGAACCATCCTGATCAGTGTCTCGAGTGTATCCTTCGCGGAGCTAGTTTACTCACCATCGGGTTTACGAAGTGACCCGATGGTGAGTATGCCTCGCACCGTATAATGTCTCGCACCGTAGCTTGTGTGCCCCTCCTCTTTTCTGAACCGGGCTCGGGACCAGATATGGCAGAGTTAGTTTTGCTATTCCCAAAACCTGTTTGTAACCAATTAGAATGCAATTTCCTATTCCATTCTCTGCTTGCCTGTTTTAAACCGTAAATTGTTTTGCGGAGACGTCATACATTATTTCCTATATTAAATTTTTCCGGCTGTCATGTAAATTTCTTCCGTTAAATCTCCTTGCAAAAAAGCGCTCACAGCATCCATCTGGTCACTATCCATGCCATACCGTACGAGTGCCAAAAGATATCGACTAGAACTGTAACGAGCTTTGTATTGAACCTCGCCGTTAGGTGAAGTTTTACTTTTGAAGACCCATTTAGATTTAATTACATTATAATTTTTTGGAATGTCAACTAAATCCCACGTATGAATTGATATGAGCGAGTCATATTCAGATTTTATCGGATAAAAATTATTATTTGATTTTGTCGCGTAAAGATGAAAATCTGGTATCTTCACGGGTTTTCTCTCTCTCTCAGAACGACGCGCGTTACCTTCTATTAGTTCTACTTGAACTTCTGGAGCTTCAAAATCTGAATCATTAGATTTATTATCCGATAATAAGGTTGACGTAATAGTGTCTGAAGAAATATTTTTTCTCTCTTCCACTTCAAGCGCATTTTCGTCACTTCGCGGAGCTTCTACAGTTTCTTTTTCCAAAAAACGAAGCTATTTCTGAATTGTCTCCCACTAAATCCAGATTTACTATATTCTCAATTTTAGGTGTAAGAGTATCTCCTTCATGAAAAATTACATCACGCGCAATGTGAGTGGTTTTAGAACTAGGATCAAATAACCGGTATCCTTTTGAATTTGAACTATATCCTACAAAGATACATTCTTTATCAAATAAACCGCTGTAGCTATTGCTTCGTCCCAAAATTCTTTACCTAAACCTGAGTCTAACAATTACATACATCTAGCTTTTTCAACTATTGTACGATTCACACGTTCAGCAAGTCCATTTTGTATGCGAGACTGTAAGTTGATAATGTATACCTGACTTTTCTAAAAATTGGGTAAAAGAGTTTGAACAATATTCGTCACCATTATCTGTACTTAAATTTTGAATATTATGTCCTGTATGACACTCTACAAAATAAGCTTTAAATTTTTTAAATATTCTTCTACCTCACTTTTTGATTTTAAAATATAACACTTTATGTGAAATATCGTCAATAAATGTCAAGAAATATTTTGCATTACCTAATGATGAAGTTTCCATTGGTCCACAGACATCGGAATGAATAATTTCAAGGAGTTTTGTCGTTCGACTTTTAATATTTTAAAAAGGTTGTATCGATTGTTTGCCTTTAATATAAATTATACATTTATCTGTTGAACTATGAGTATTGGTGATATTTTTAATAGATTTAAGATTTTTCAAATATGTATATAGTTAAGGTCTCCTAGTCTACGATGCCATAAATCCATTTTATTCGCTATAGCAGTAAAGGAAGTACCAGATTTAACAGAACAGTTTAGTTTATAAATTTTGTCGAAAATAGCGATTTTTTCGAATTATTTATGGTTTTTTGCCCATATCATCTAAACTATCTGGTTTAGCGAAAATCCGTAAAAACCACGTGAAAGAACCTTTCCTTTAGAATTCATTGGCCAAACGTATTTTTTTACCCAATAATAACCAAGGTATAGGTCAAAAAAAGGTCAAATTTCTCAAAATGTGAAAAAATGCAGGTTTTGGGCTATTAAAATTATATTTTCACACATGTCTATGTATTATTACACATATTATGCATACCCCCTCACCTCCCTCCCCTCACTTTCTGGTAGAACCCCGCCCCCTCCACTGGCTTGAAGTACCCTCAGGATTTGCATAATGAGATGTTAACTTTCAAATTTTCCCTAATCTGTGGAACATTTATTTCTATTTCATAAGTACGTATTTCGACTACAAGGTAGTCATCATCAGTATGAATTAGCTCATCAGTATGCGTGTCTCACGCACCAAATCAGCAACGAGCAACATATCTCTGACTCCATATCCCAGAGATAGTTACGATTAGCTAATTCATACTGATGATGAATACTTTATAGTCGAAATACGTATTTATAAAATGCAAATAAATGTTCTAGGAATTGGGAAAAATTTGAAATTTAATTTCAAAAAACCTAGAGTTAGTTTTTTTGATTATTTTAATAATCTTTATAATAATGAGATGTGTTTTTACAAGCTTTTTTTTATACAAGAACGAGAATTCCTGAGCAGCCCGTCAGTTTCTTTATATTCCTTGAACGTGAATGTTCGTTTTGGATAATATTCCAAGTGTTTTAACATTATTTTTGTGGTGATATAGGTGAGATAGCGTCTTCGTCAGAGCCTCAACGGTGTTTCATTTGCGAGTTGAGTTTAGAAGAATGTGAAGCTGTAGTTGTTAAGAAGAGAGGGATCGCTACTTTACTTGTTGCAAGTGATAAACTGTGAAGTAACTGTTCACTCACTATGTCGGAAAAATTACACTCATGAAAAAATGTTTACAGCTTCTCTACGACGCGAAGAGGTCACGACTTCCACTGATGCCCCAAAGCCGACCCGTTTTTGCAAGCTACCATTTGACTTCTACAATACGTGCTTCCTATGCGATAAAATAATTACTGAAGAACACAGACAAGCTCAGATTAAGGTCAAAATTGAGAGACGCAATCAAATACGATTACGATAAAGGCAAAAGAGCGTAATGATGAATGGGGGCAGAAAATCGTAGACCGCATGACATTGTTGGATAGTCTTGTAACAGATTTAGTAGGTGGAACGCTGAGTACTATGAGAAATGTATTTTAAGGTTTTATAACATGCCAGCACGCGTCCAAAAAAGGCCTGGACGTGTTAGTTCTCCCAACCATTATCATGCTATGGAGATTATTTTGACGTTCATCGAAGAGAACACTGATGAGTGCCAGTTTTCCCTTGGTCAATTGCTTGATCAGGTTCCTGAGGATTCTCGTCCACACGCGAAAACTTTAAAAAAGCGTTTGCAGGAGAAGTATAAATATGACATAATCATCAGTTCGTCATCCCACAGATCGAGTGTGGTGTGCTTCAAAAATACTGGGCATAAAATTTTGAGTGACAACTGGTATATAAATGAAAAGAAAAAGGATCTCAAAGAAGAAAGAAATCGAATTGTTAAGACCGCCGGACAAATAATTTTTCAAGATATTCGCTCAAAGGTTTTCAGCACCACGGCTTACCCTCCTGTAGATAATTTTTTTGGTGGTACACAACACCTAGTCCCAGAAACACTACTCCTCCTCCTCCTGCATATAATTATCTTGACCAACAAACGTGGATCAATGGATTCTTGGAACACGCCATTATATTTGCCGTACGACCAAGATCATTCCTTTCCCCCATTATGATTGGTGTTGCAACGTACATATATAATAAATTTAGGTCCAAGCATCTTCCAGATCTGATGAATGAGTTGGGGTGTTCAGCTAGTTATAAGGAAGCTTCGAGGCTCAGAAGATCTTACGTACTGCAGGCAAAGGAAGCTGTTGTCGATGAGTCAGCCAATCCTTTCAGCCAGTTCATATTCGACAACGCTGACTTCAAATTTAATACGCTGGATGGTCACGGCACATTTCACGCGATGGGTGGAATAATTGCTGTCACCCCACGACAAGCTGTCAGTAGTGAAAAGGATGTATTGCGCATGAAAATCATCTCATCATCGGCATAATCGGCAAAGCTGGTAGTATTGAAGTCAAGCAGTACACGCGACCACCAAATGCAGGGTTGAAAACTATCAGACTTATGGATATCAACATTGTCCCTACACAATATATAGTGCCTTCTGCCTGTGACATAGCCTGGCTTATTGGGAATTATAAATTATAAAAACTAATAATTAATTTTGATGAATACTAACGCATTCAAGTCTTCAATTATGAAGAGAGGCTGATCAAATATAGCTTTTGGATATTAAATAAAGGATAAGATAGAGTAGATATTGAAATACCAAGAATTTATACGTTAAGACGAAGCACACATAGTCGGCGGATCCCCCTCCGACGTGAAGTGGGTGGAATGATGTGAGTGAGAAATTCACTCGTTCTTATATTAAAAAACACGTCCCATTATGTACATGTTGACGGTACGGTCAAGCCAGTGGAGGGCGGCGGCGGATTCTAACAGAAGGGGAGGTGAGGAGATATGCATAATATGTGTAATAATACATTGATATGTATGAAAATATAATTTTAATAGCCCAAAACCTGAATTTTTCTGCATTTTTTCACATTTTGAGAAATTTGATCTTTTTTTGACCGCTTGTGTCTTGGTTATTAGTGGGTAAAAAAATACGTTTGACCAATGAATTTTAAAGGAAAGTGAATGTTCTTTCACGTGGTTTTTACGGATTTTCGCTAAACTACATAGTTTAGGCGATATGGGCAAAAATAGTCCGAAAAAATCGAGGTTTTTTGGCCCCCCGTAAAGAGCACAGGGTCCTCGTCTTCGAAAACTTGGCAAACACATCCTCTACCATCTCCAAACACGCCCTTAAATTTTCGTTAACTTTGGAATTGAGTCCAGCACACCCCGATTTTTTTTACAAGGCTTCTGGTGTATGACGGATAGGAGGTTTGCTGACAAATCAGGAACATGCGAATATGCGAATATTTCTCCTCAAGTGCTAGAAAATACCTGGCTAGATTTCTACAATCGACTCGGATATTTTTAGCAAATAATGGAGGATTATTCGAACCGTTGGTTAACTTTTTTTTTTGTCAGAATTCTATTTTTAATTTATTTTTTTGGGGGTTTTATTTTTCTTTTAATTCGTGTGGATTGTTATTTTTTGTTATACGGTTAATATAATTATATAATTTATTTTCAAACATTCCACATACAAATAATAAGGGATATTGACCAGCCAAGTAGCCAAGCGGTCTAAGGCGTCATGTCTGCGCAGTATGCAGTACTTGGAAACTGGGAGGTTATGGGTTCGAATCCCGATATCGGCAGTTTGTCAATAACCGGCTATGCTTGAGAAGGTTTTCTGCAGTTTCCTTCACGAACTCCAGATGAATATCGGCATAGTTCCTATCATAGTCGGCTGCAGCCGCATATCCTACCAATTCCTAGTCTACTCACAAATTCCTTCCACTCCACTCACATCCTCACATCCTAAGGCATCACAATGGACCTTATGGTCGAAGTGTAGCCCGTCCAGGGCAGCCTTTACAATCTACCTCTATCTCTAAGGGATATTCAAAAAATAATTTTCAATTGTTAGAAGTAATGGCTAAACTTAAGAAGACAATAATGAATATATTTAACGCACTCTAATTAGATGTTTATGTAGTACTGAGGACTTTAGACAGTAGCCAGCATTATGTACACAACACATCCCATACACCACAGAGTACCCCCACTATTTTTATATCTTTATTAAGCATTGTGTATAGTTATTATAGTAAATAATATTTAACATTGATTCCCTATAGGAAAAGCTGTCCAACACACACGGTATATAAACATTTAATGTTCCTTTGTACGTAATCCCTGAAATACTATCCCTGAAAGGGGGTGGAGGGGGTTAATTTTGTATAAAGCTTATTATGTCGTCCGATTTGCTTCAAACTTTGCAGAAATATTGTTTATAAAAAATAATTAAAGTTTACATATTTGTTTTTTTAAAACTACTCCTAAAAAAGGTGGAATGGGGTTGTGAAGGATAATATGGAGAAATTGTTTTCATGAAGCTGAAATTTGAAAGGCTGGTAGTTTATAGATAGTAATTGTTAGCTAAGAAAGAATTTTTGAAAATTCATATTTTAAGGGGCAGAAATTGGGAGGGGGGGTGTATGGTGAATTTTGAATGAATCTTATTGTCAAATTAAACATATTAGAAAATTATGTTCGATAAAATAGTATATTAAATAAAGTGATTTATTAAAAATAACGTGTAGGTACTTGCTTTATTTTTTATATTTTTACAAATATAGAACAAGGTGCAGTCGTGTGGAAATTAAATTAAAAGATACAAAACATAAATGGTCAGGAATAACACATACACGAACAGAGTAGACACGTGTATTGAAAACCTACATGTTTGATAAAATATAATATTGAATAAAGTGATTTATTAAAAATTACGAGTACTTGTTTTATTTTTATATTTTTACAAATATAAAACAACACACATTTATTCGTTTGAATAATTACAAAACAAGATCAAATATTCACGACTTGTACAATCTTAATTTTTACATCGTCTTCTTAAAAAGGTGCAAAAATATCTATATGACACAAAAAGAAAACTCACTACAAAGTAGATAGATAAATAGATTGTAGAGGCTGCCCTGGCCGGGCTACACTTCGACCATAAGGTCCATTGTGATACCTAAGGATGTGAGGATGAGAGTGGAGTGGAAGGAATTTTTGTGTATAGACTAGGAATTGGTAGGATATACGGCTGCTGCTGACTATGATAGGAACTATGCCGATATTCATCTGAAGTTTGTGAAGGAAACTGCAGAAAACCTTCTCAAGCATAACCGGCTACTTCATTCTTGTCCATACGCCGACGGTTTAGTCAATTAACCGTCCCCTTTTTTTCTTAATAATTGATAAACTGCCGATTTCGGGATTCGAACCCATAATCTCCCAGTTCCCAAGTAGGTGTACTGCGCAGACATAACGACTTAGACCGCTCGGCCACTTGGACTGGTTCTACAAAGTACACGATAATAATTATTACAAAATCATAAAAGAATAAACAATATTAATTTTATCCATTTCCAACAATGTATATGTAAATTAAGATTATATTTTAGCGTCGATTTCTACCGAATCTATTCGATTTTCGAATGTATATTTCGAACGAAATTTATTACTGTTCAAGGAAAAACTTTTTAATTCGCTATTTTCTTCCATCTAAGTGGCGCAGGGATTTATAATTAAATTTATTAATTGACTTTTATAAACAAGCCTTAAACACAATATCTCGATATTCTTTGAAATTTTCGTCGGCTAAAAGCAGTTATTCTATGATAAATGTCAATTACACGATATACAGTAGTCCAGGGGTGTAGCTAGCGCTGTAGCAGTTATAGCAATGACATAGGGCCCCGAGGTAGACGGATATACGCGTAAGCAAAAATTCGTAAAATATTCACATTGTAGTAAAATTAAAAAATATAATTAAGTTGTTCCTTTGAGAATTAATAAGTTAACTTTACAAATGATCCTTATTCCTTACAAATTGTTTGATGTAACTTCTATGGAAGCATCTAATTGTTTAATTTAGTCAGCTGAAATTGAAATTCATTAATGCAAATGCTCGAAGACCGCCATTGACGACAATGCATTGCTTCAGTCGATGGCCATGGACTGCTTCACCCTTTCGCTGGTCACCCTTTCACTGCAGGCACATATCTGATGGTGTGATACTTATTGTCGATTCGCTCTCTCATCTGTGCAATATTGTTTACAAAAAATTTGAAATTTAATTTCAGGTACATTGTTAAAAATCCTGTATTTATGTATATACAGGATAAAAACTGACTACATAAAGATCTAGTGAAATCTTTATTAAAAACACTGGCTAGCTCTAGATAGAAGTAATAGGATATATTCTACGTATGTAGCTGCATTTAAAATAGTCTGATCTAATTTATTCTTTAAGCAGAATAATTTAGGTATGTAGGTTTATCAACCGAAATTTACCTCTTAAAATAATATTTGTTTCAATGAAGTATTTTGCAATTAGGTTATAAACCTTTGATAAAACTCTATCGATAAATTCATCAACGGTATCAATGTATGCGAAGCGTTCAGTCAAAACCCGAGAATTTCACATTTCTCTCATTTTTAACCTGATGATGGCAACCGCTGACCTATATATATAACTGGACAGGTATCCTTATGGGCCAAATCGTGAAATAACGTACAAAATTGAAACGCTGCCTCAACTAGCAAAGGTACTTAATTTTGCTTTAATACGCTTGTGTGACTAAAATCTTTAAATGGCTAGTGGAAGAAACATATGACAGGCAAAAATGTTTAGGAAAAAAGTTTTTGGTATTTTTATAACAAATTTTATTCGAAACATTTAATGCTGAAAAAATATACAAAAAAACTTTTGAAGCTGATACACTCTAATGTAATATATTCGAACCAGCAAGTTATATTTAAGTGTATGGTTTATCGTTTATCTATTCACTTTCAATGAAAAAAAAATTGACGTTAATGATGATAAAGTTCACTTGTTTCATAAAGATGTGAAAAAATTTTCTTGAATGACACCCGATTCTATGAATGAAGTATATATATATATATATATATATATATATATATATATATATATATATATATATATATATATATATATATATATATATATATATATATATATAATTTTGGGCAGTCTGAAAAGCACAGTTGAAAAACGATTCCGAAGGGTGTTCATTAAAATAAAACGATCGAAATTTTGATTTTGAGATGGCCACCATGTAGCCCAGCGTGAACTCCCATAGAACATCTTTAGGATGAACTTGTCCCACGTACAAGAAGTTGAATTAATCCTGGTAGCTCACTGGGGCCCATAATAGTTTTAGTGCAAGAAAGGGAGGTAACCACCCAAGATGTCGTAGCGATCTTAATTAAAAGTGTGCCTACAAGGCTTGAGGCAGTCATTAGAGCAAAAGGAGGTATTATCCACTATTAAAAGTTTAATTCCTTCTAAAAATATTGAGAAAAAATGTTATTTTTTAAATTTTAAAATTAATGTAAATTAAAAGGTTTTCTTTTACAATTTTACCCTCATATCAACAAAAACACAATATTTGAACCAACAAGTTATATGTAAGTGTAAGGTATATATATATATATATATATATATATATATATATATATATATATATATATATACATACTTCATCCATTGAGTCGGTCGATTTTTTCAATTAAAAGTGAATAGATGAACGATAAACCTTACACTTAAATATAACTTGTTGGTTCCAATATATGTATTATGGAGAACACGATTTTTTTGAAACTTTAAGTTGGCCAATCTTTATGAATAAAGAGGCGATGTCATAAATAAAGGCAAAATTAAATCTGATTTTTTTGCCCAGTCCTAAAGAAACTCCTCGCTACGCCCTTGGTTGAGGGACGCACGAATTATAGATATAGAGAAGTACTAACGGTATGAGCTTTTTTACTGTATTTACGACATTTACGTACACAAAAATGGGTGAAGATGATGATTTTTTCTTATATTTACTCAATTTACCATTTATTAATTTTCTATGTAAAAAGTTTGCAAAGCTACTTACTTAATAAATAGCTCGGTCTTTTAATGGGATATCATCACTTTTTTAGAAGCAACTATATGAAGGCAACTATAAGCAACTATATGAAGTATCTCCCCGATAAATCGGCGCTTTTTACATTTATGTTTTTGATCGGATTTATTACTATCAGATATTATTGATACCATAAAATATTCTGTCATGTAAAAAAACATTAAAATAATGAATTTTCTATTTCATGTTATTAATAATACAATTTAATTTAATTTTACGTTTTATTTATAAATTTTTCTTTCTGTAATTATAGAATGACAATTAATAAGCAAATTAGTGTAATTTATTCACTTAAACTTAATAAAGACAACCCCTGCGTAATAGTTTAAAGGAGTAGTTCTTGAGTTCTTGCGTGCTACTTGCTCTATCGGCTAAATCTATACATCCTGATCTGTCCTTCAAATTCTCAAATTGAAGACGCCTTTTGAACATTACGTTTGGACTCCTACTCCATAAAGTTGTCCGAACGGCTTAAAAATTATGACTTTTTTTTGCACCTGATCGTTTAGTAGTGATTGGTAGAGTAATTAAAAGGTTTGGTGGTCAGTAGTTTTGTTTAAGTTAATGAATAAAATTGGACCGTAAAGCTGGCCGACGAATTTTTTTCTTTCTAGCTATATATACAGGCTCAGCCAATACAATTTCGTTTGGTGGTGATTGGTGGAGCAATTAAACGTTCGTTGGTCGGTAATTTGTTTAAATAATTCAGGAAAATATTTTCTCGTAGACGGTTGGGATGAGGTGTTTGATGACGTGAGCGTCGCTGGACAAATCAAATCGAATTAGCCTTAATCAATGCAGAATCGTTTGGTGGAGCATTTAAACCGTTTGGTGGTCAGTAATAAGTTTATATTATGGATATAAATATTTTCCCCTAGAGGGTGGATATGAGGTTTGGTGACTTCAAACAGATACACTTGCACCAACTCACGGCCCTCCGTCTTCTAGTGGATCTATATTGCACACTATATTTTACTGATTAATATAATTATTTTCATTGATTAGTCAGAGAGCCACTGGAGCCTGGGAGCTTTATGATGATATGACCGCAGACATAAAGATGTGAAACAAGGAAAACTATATCGAGCCACATCTGGTGTACCTCCGACAAAAATATTTCTGCGGTGGAATCCCAAGAACAAAGAAATTTTGAATAAGACGGGAGGGGGGGCTCATAATTTTTATTCCAATTTTTATCGCTAGTTTTCTTTCAAAATTTAGCTCCAACTCAAGGATATTTAAATATCTAGAGCACGGAAGTGCGACAGGACGAGTTTAAGGGGTTTTTGGCCTTCGTGCTTACAATGCTATTACTTACCCTTAAATTAGACGATATTTGACCCCGAAATAACTATTGAACGAAATGAGCTACAGTGTCGATTTTTCGAATATATATTATTTACGGAATTATAAGAGACTGTTTTTTCAATCATCGTTGAGGAATAAATACTTAAAAAGTTATTTTCATGCAAAAATCGTAAAATAGCGGGAACGCCCATAAATCATGAAGCTAACGATAAAAACGTGGGGCCTACACCAGGTGTGAGTTCCGAAATATAACCCAGTATACTGGCCAGTGCTCATGACGTCATGAATCCGACGCCATATTGTACTGGTGTGCCACCATATTGTATTGATGAGACAAGCAAATATAAAGTATAGCTAGTATATTATACAGGTCGTCAAAAATTCTGTTAGTTATATGCAGTATATGATATTAAATGAAAAGACAAAATTGTGCAACGTTGTAATGATATTTGTTGTGGTTTACACAACTCAATCCCGTTTTTATTTTATCACCAATGCTAAATTAATTCTCACACTAATATTTGTTCTTGAAATTAATACTTGTTGTTAAAATTAGTCTAACAGCGTTAGACTAATTTTAACAACAATTAAAATATTTTTTAACATTTTATTTTAGTTGATTTGGTTCATTTTTTACAGTATCGGAATGGTTGTTTTCACGCCTCAAGAAAAAGTTCAGGTCATTAAATGGTTTTACGGTGGGAATTCTCCAGCAGAATGTGTGGCAATGTTTGGACTCAATTTCCTGAACCGGCCTACACTTTGCCTTCAGACAATTCGCAACATCATTGACGCATTTGACAATTTCTGTTGTGTAAATGGCTTTAGAAAATGCCACCTGTAAAAAGAAACACCTGGGGAGAAAATTGAGGAATTAGAAAAGCGGGATGTAGAGATCTGCAGTATGTTGGAAATAACAGATACTCAATCAGTACGAGATGTAGCTGAGATAGTGAGTATTACCCTTAAAACTAGTTTGGCGGAAAAATGGCCTTAAACCTAAATATTCCAAATGTCAGGAGGTATTTCCCGCAAGCCATGCTCGTAGATTGGAATTTTGTGAAGTGATGATGGAAAGGTCTAATCAGCCTGAGAATTTTGTAAAAAATATTCATTTTACTGATGAGTCAACATTTTTTTTTTATTGCATGGAAAACACAATCCTTCCATTGTACGTTATTGGGCTCGGAAAAAACAACACCGATATTTTAATATCCGTACTCAGAATCCTCAAAAACTGAACGTTTGGGAGGGTATCTTAGGTGATCACTTAATAGGCCCATTTTTTAATGATGGGTCATTAAACAGTGAAAAATATCTCCAATTGCTGCAGACTCTATTATTCTCGCCGTTCGAAACCTACCTGAAGTAAATATGGAATCGATATGGTTCCAACAGGATGGCTATCCGGCTCATAATGCGGTCAAAGTGTTCGTTGGCCTCCAAAATTTACAGATTTGTCTCCTACCGATTTTTTTCTGTGGGGCTTCCTTAAGGAAATCGTTTACGCCCATGGCCGCGCACGTGACTTAGCAGAGCTACGAGCAAAAATTCTGCAACGGTCCACCTTGGTTAACGCAGAGATGCTTGAGCACGTGCGAAACAATTTTTATGATAGGCTAAAATTTTGTTCAGCAAAAGAAGGTTGCATTTTTGAACCTTTTTTGTAATTTTTATTATTTATTTCGTACATAGTTTATTTGTAATTTATCGAGTTTTTTTTAGTTTCTAAATCTAGAGCACGGTAGTGCGACAGACCGAGTTTAAGGGGTTTTTTGCCTTGCGCTTGCAGTACTATTACTACACGAAATATCAGAGCAGATTTGACCCCAAAATATCTTCGAAACGAAACGAGCAATAGTCCTGAATTTTCGAATATAAGCTATTTAGGGAGATTTTTATAAGAGATTGATAATTATAAGAGTTTGTTTTTTCAATCACCGTTAAGAAATAAACGGTTAAACAGTTATTTCGGTTCAAAAACCGTAAAATAGCGGGAACGTCTACAATTTTTGGGAACATATTCATAATTCCAGGGCCTAGACCATAAGTCCTTAAAAGTTGGCATACAGTTAGATATAATGCCAAAACCGAAAGAAAAATCATTAAACCACGAAATTTATATCGGGAAATGGAAAATTTTTGCATTTTTATTTTGATAAAATTAACATAGAAAATATTGCTGCTCTATGATTGGTCCGTATATTTTATATTTATACTAAAATGTAGAACACCCACTTGTGAGAAGTGTGCACGATTTTTTGAAAACTTTGTTGTTACACTTCCAGAAATGCTAGAAGGATGCAGTTTTTTGCATTCGACGCGGAATTTTAGATATCTTAAATAAGATCCTTTGAAAAAATTTAATTTTCCCAACGGAACATATGGAAAATCAAAAATTAAATTTATGTGTTTAAGATTGAAAATTAAATTCCTTAATATCTCTGTACACATTAGAGCTTGAGCAAAAATGATAAGGTGATTGTAGCAAACTTGATTTCCTACAACTTTATTCCTTACGTATTTTACGATTGTTCTAATATTAATAGAGATATTTTATATTTTGTGTTTGTATATATGTTATACGAAAACCGATCTTATGTGATCCAATTGCTGTACGTTGATTGGTTCAGATAACACTAATTGTGTATATATATGAAAATCGATCTTACATGAAATACAAATGCTGTACGTTGATTGGTTCAGATACCACTAATTGTTAAAATTTTTCAACAAAGAAATTTTTTGAAATTTATCAGAAAAAAAGATTTGGTTCGGTTTTTTTGCATTCAACCAGTTTTAACTTGAAATTTATAGGAAAAATTGGAAAACTTTAATTTTTCATACGAAACAACTCAGAAAATGGGAAAGAACACAAAAAATTACCTTTTTATTCCCAGTATATGTAAATATACATGGTATATTAAGTTTAGTCCCGACTGTGCAACGTTTGAAAATATTTATCTTTGACATAAATGCTTCTTCATAAAATGGCCCAATTCGGCTATTTCCGTATGTCCGTTCGCCTATCTGCCTGTCTGTGGACGTAATATCCCAAGAACGAAAACAGATACAGAGCTAATTTTTTTTTGCTAGAACAATAAAATATGGTTAAATTCGTTAATGGACATTTTTTACTTTTAACCGAAAATCAGATTCACCCTTCTTCCATTTCGATGGAGATTTTTTGGCGCCGACTCAAAATTATTTAGATATCTACATTAGTGTAGGATGTCATCTTAAATCGAATATGGCAGCCGCCGCAAAATAACGATTTATAATTTCCACATAAACCCCTATGATATGGATATCAAAAGAAACGGCTTGATGACCGAAACACAGTATATAAAGTGATGTCATTCTTAATCAAATATGGCGGCCGCCGCAAATGGCGATTTATAATTTCCACATTAACCCCTGTGATATGGGTACCAAATAAAAGGGCTTGATGAGCGAAACACAGTATATAAAGTGACGTTATTCTAAATCCAATATGGGGTCCGCCGCAAATGGCGAATTATAATTTCCATATTAACCCCTATGATATGGGTATCAAATGATAGGGCTTGATGAGCGAAACACAGTATATAAAGTGACGTTAATCTAAATCCAATATGGTGGCCGCCGTAAATGGTGTTATATAATATCCTTATAAACCACTATGATATGGGAATCAAATGAAAAGGCTTGATAAGTGATATATATATATATATATATATATATATATATATATATATATATATATATATATATATATATATATATATACCTTTCAAAAGAAAACAAATTACTTGCCGCGTTATAATATTTTAAAAACATACTAAGAGAAAACTTACGAAATAAATTATTTCAACCAAATTTTTTTTTCATTTTACTTTGCACTTACATTCTTACATTTCTGTTTTCACTATTTAATTTATAAATAACTCGGCTCTTTAATTGGGATATCATCACTTTTTAAGGAACACCTATTATATAAAGTATCTCCCCGAAAACTCGGTCCTTTTTTACATTTATGTTTTTGATCGGATTCATTTTAACAGAATGAACGCTTTTATTTTCAGAATATTTAATGTACCTTTGTTAAACAATAATTCAACAATTAGTGTGTTGCTATCAGATTAAAATTGTGTGTGATCATTACTCACACAATCAAATGAAAAGCATAACAAATTGCATGTTATTGTATTTTGATATTTACTGTCTCTCTACAATGTTGTAATTTCTTATTTCCCATACCTAATTAAAATATTGACATAGTGTATAGCCGTACTGGCCAGTACATTTCGGAACGATTCAACAGTATATTGGGTCAATTCATGACGTCATGAGCCCTGGCCAGTATACTGGCTTATATTTCGGAACACACACCAGATATCTCTTAAAGTTGATATTTGGCATACAGTTAGATATAGTGCCCAAACCGAAAGGAAAATTATGAAACCACAAAATTTCAATCGGGAAAATAAAAAATTTTGGCATATATTGTTATGTTAAAAATAGCATTATAAATGTATATAGAATTGTAGTTTCCTGTGATTGGTCGATACCCGATTCCTATTGGTCGACGGTAAAGTCCGTGTTAGCATAGATATTATTCTCAACGTATATCAAATATCATTTGAATTATAGACTCTGCCAAGATAAGAACAGTTTTGTTAATTTGTAAAAAAAAAATTTTAAAAAAACTTAATTTCGTAATCATTCCGTTGGATTGAATAAATTTACATCAATTTTAATAATGAGTTTCAAACATAATAGATTTATTTGAAAATTTATTTAGAAAATTCTTGACAAAAATAATGAAACACAATTTTTTCTTGGGTCAAAAAATTTTAATATCTCGGAAACCAATAAAGATATCGAAATAATTAACGCAAATTCTTTCATTCGAAATCAATATGAACCATATAATTTATATACCACATCTCAATAAATAATTTTTTCGGCCAGGTAAATTTTATACAGGCAATTAAGAAATATTTGGCTGCAAATTATAAAGTTGGCTCTGATAAAATTTCATCCATTATTAAAAAAAAAATATTTAAAAGCTGCTCTTACCGAAGGTGCCTTATTTAATATCTACGTAACTTTGTAGAAAAAAATCTAACCCACTTGTAAATTACTCAAGAGGGTAGTGATCCTCTGCAGTATTTATTTTAATTTAAAAAAAAAAATAGTTTCACAAAATAGCGAGTGCCGAAAACAGTTTTAGATAGAATTTAAAATGGCCACTTAGGATATATCCACAAAGATGAAATCAACTAAATCAGATCATAATTAAAATAAATACGGGAGGGGATCACCACCCTCTTGAGTAATTTTTGGATCAGAACCAGTTGTTGGCATGTACCAACACAAGAATATATGGAAAAAATGTTTTTTGCGAATAAAAAAAAACTTGAACTCCGATCAAGAAAAGTTAAATAAAATAGTTATAGGTATCAAAAAAACCTATCGATTGACGTATCTTGAATTGAAATTGGGTCGGTACTTTTGGAGAAAAATCGGAAAAACCGTCAAAAATCGTGATTCCTATTTTTTGCTCCAAAAACTCGAGTTTTTTTATAAAAATATCTAATAATCCACAGAAAAGAAGCCCAAAGTAAGCCAAAAAAGATGCATTTTGAACAATCCAAAAAAATTAATTTTCTGCTGAGTTATGACGTTGCATAACGTTGCTGTCAATGAGAAAATCAAAACATGTGTACCCCCACTAGCGCTGTCCTCTGTTGGATTTTTTTTAAATCTTCAGAGGAAAAAGGCTAATTGTGCCGCTACTATAGTAAGTACATACTATTGCCCTCTGGTTATGGAAGGTTCCAACTAACATAATGTTGGGTATTAGTATTATATACAATATATATATATATATATATATATATATATATATATATATATATATATATATATATATATATATATATATATATATATATATATAAATATATATATATATATTTATATATATATATATATATATATATATATATATATATACAATTAATATTATCTGCACCAATCAATGTACAGATATTGTATATCACAATTGTAAATAACACAATTGTAAATATACAGACACGAAATATAAAATATCTCTCTTAATATTAGAACATTCGAACTTTTTAACCGTTTATTTTGTAGCGGTATCGCATTTTCATTAAATTATTATTATAATTTTATTTATCATTTTTATCTGTTGCTTAACAACTATAACTTTCCTTTTTTATCACGGTTGCTTTGAATGTTAACAACTTTGATAATTTACATATAAATATATAATATGTCATAATTCAATCTAATAAAGATCAATTATATCTTTAACACTTATTTATTATTTATTTAAATAATAATTATTTATTATATTTACTAATCATCTCAACAATTTGGCGCCCCGAGCTCAAATAAACGAAGAGGGTGGTAAATTAACATATTATTAAAAAAAAAAATTTCCAAAATCTTCCAACACATGACTATTGGATAATTGGATTGGACGAATTTAATATTGTAATTCTTACAAAATATAGCATACCACCCACCAAATTTAACAGATAAGTCTTTTATTTCTGTTATAATACTTATTTTTGCTTTACGCTTATAACTATTTCGATTTCTAAAAAAATATTTTTATTATTTTTTTTGACATTTCATTTTTAATATGCCTAGAAATCGAAATGAGTTACTGAATTTAGATGCACCTACAATACATCTTCCAAATTTACAAAAACTTCCACAATTTAATGTAACAGACATTGAATTATGGATAATTCAAGTTTCTCGTTTCTTCATTATTCAAAATATTATTGACGATGAAACTAAGTTCACGCTAGCTTCTTTAGCTATACCTGAGGATTACACTTCTCATGTTAGAGATATTATTGTAAATCCACCACAAGAAAATAAGTTTGACGCACTCAAAAATATTCTAAAGGAAAGTTATAGTTGTTAAGCAACAGATAAAAATGATAAATAAAATTATAATAATAATTTAATGAAAATGCGATATCGCTACAATTTCTTAACGAAAAGCAAAAACTTGTTCTCTTATAATTCCCTAAATAGCTTATATTCGAAAAACCAGCACTGTAGCTCTTTTCGTTCAGGAGATATTTTGAGGTCTAGGTATATTGTATATCACATAAAATCGGTTTTAAATAAATAACACAATTGTAAATATACAGACACGAAATATAAAATATCTCTCTTAATATTAGAACATTCGAAAAATACGTTAGGAATACAGTTGTAGGAAATCAAGTTTGCTACAATTCATCACCTTATCATTTTTGCTCTAGCTCTAATGTGTACAGAGATATTAAGGAATTTAATTTTCAATCTTAAACACATAAATTTAATTTTTCATTTTTCATATGTTCTGTTGGGAAAATTTAATTTTTCCAATGATTCTTATTTAAAGTATCAAAAATTCCGCGTCGAATGCAAAAAACCGCACCCTTCTAGCATTTCTGGAAGTGGAGCAACATAGTTTTAAAAAATCGCACACTCTTCTCACTAATGGTATGTGCTAACATTTTACTATAAATATAGAAATATGGACCAATCATAGAGCAGTAATATTTCTTATGTTAATTTTATCAAAACAAAAATGCGAAGAATTTCCCATTTCCCGATATAAATTTCGTGATTTCATAATTTTCCGTGTGCCTTGGGTACTAGACCTAACTATATGCGAAATATCATCTTTAAAGGATATCTGGTGTAGGCCCTACGTTTTTATCCTGTCTAATGAAAATTGTGGGCGTACCCGCTATTTTACGGTTTTTGAACCGAAATAACTTTTTAACCGTTTATTTCTTAACGAAAAGCAAAAACCTGTTCTCTTATAATTCCCTAAATAACTTATATTCGAAAAACCAGCACTGTAGCTCTTTTCGTTCAGGAGATATTTTGAGGTCAAATCGGGTCTGATATTTCGTGTAGTAATAGTACTGTAAGCGCGAAAGCAAAAAACCACTTAAACTCGGCCTGTCGTACTACCGTGCTCAAGATTAGTGTGAAAATCATCCCTAGACATAGGGATGATATTAGCGTCAAACACCAAAATTTTACTTTGTTTGAGAGGAGTCTTTTTATTGGATCAAAGTTGTACAACAACAATTTTTTTTCGTGATCGACACTCAGAGTATTACTTATTCAATCAGCACCTTATAATGTAAATGCAATTTTAGATTCATAATTTTATTTTATATAATTGTAATTTCGTATGCACTCTGACTATGCCTATTTTATGTAAGAATAATTTATGGACAATAAAGATTATTATTATTATTAGAGTCTGAGAAAAAATAATCAGGCAATGAACTGTAGCAAACATGATTTCGTACAACTCAACTTCTTATACATTTTTCGATTGTTCTAATATTAAGAGAGATATTTTATATTTTGTGTTTTCTTCTTTTTCTATGCCCTCCTTTCTTCTTGACCAATACCATTTATTAATAAAATTGGCCAGCTTGCAAATACCAAAATCATATCAGATACGATATTTCATTTTGATCAGACTAAAATTGTGACCGCTATAGAGTGATTTTTGTATTCTCAAGAAATTCGCTGAGTTGACACAGCTCCTGGTTAACGAATTTAAAAAAATATATAATCTTTCTTTTTCAAAATAGAATGTGAGCTATCGATTGTAAAACTACAAAGGTGATAAGAAAAAAACATTTTATGTTCTTTTTCGTTTCGAAAGAAATCGATTTATCGATTGTCCGTGGACGATTAATTAATGATATCGATTGTCTAGTATCAATTGTATTGAATTGTGAATAGTCGATATTTCCCCCTCGATTGTGGCAACTATAGTTTGAAGGTTTAGCTGTAACAATAAATAAAGTACTTATGTTGCAACAATAAAAATTTTTTTTATTAATTATGTTGAATTTCAATTTTCTATTATTAATTTTATTGTTTTTGACGTGGATTCGCTGTATATACATCATAGCAAACAGGCCGTTGATTGTTGTACGTTACTAGATACATCAGTATTAAAAACAAATTTATTATTCAATAGAAAACAAACAAACAAGTTATACCTACCGTTTAGTTTACATCTTCGCATAGGTAGTTCTCCCACGAGAATGAGAGAGTACATATGTATACATTAAGCAATGTGTATGAGAAGGAGGTCTTATAGGTTTGATAAACAAACATATTTTTCAAAACAGTGAATAATATTCATAACTGTTCGAGTGGTTGGTGAATGTCGCATACAACACAAAAAACACATAGGTACATAAGACCCCCTTCTCACACAAATTGCTTAATGTATACACATGTACTCTCTCATACTCGTGGAAGAACTACTATACGAAGATGTAAACTAAACGGTCGGTATAATATAAACTAAATATATATATATATATATATATATATATATATATATATATATATATATATATATATATATATATATATATATTAGGGTGTTTCAAATTTAAAAAATTTTTTTAATTTTCTTCCAAACAGGTTTAAAAGTTTCATTTAGGTATCCAAAGACGCCAGTTAAAATTTAAGATTTTAATATTGACATTTAGGGGTGGCGCATCGCACTTTTCGATTTCCCATAAGAATAACATAGGAAACATTTTTTTTGCTGCTTCTGATTTTTATAACTTGCTAATTATGCTTTGTACCAAAAATCTCAAAACATATTTTTGTAGGAAATTGAACGCTCTACAAAAAAGGTCTCTTGTCAAAATTTTGTAAAACTAACTGTATCAAAGTTACAGCCTGTCAAAAGTTGAGTTACCTATAATTTGACCTTTTTTTGAATATTACAGCGCATGCAGGTCTTATAAATAAAGTGGACATGATTTTTTTTTGTAAAGTATGCATTTAACTATAACTAGATGATAACTAATAATACAGCAACAATAAAACAATTTTTCAATAGAAATTTGGTCGAAAAATATTTTTATCGTTTTATTTATTAATTTTTATGGTAAATTTTTTTTTAAACTGTAATTAACGGAAGACATAATAAAGAGACAAGTGATTTTCTTTTATAAATCTATTCATTTTATTTATTTGAATTGCTATATGTCCTCAAATATTTATGCAAATTTACATTAATTTGTTATATGAGATTTTTTTTACAACAATTTGGATAACATCGCTGATGCTTGCGCACTACTTGTAGTAGGTATTGTAGCTGTTCTTCATCCTTAGTCAGGCAGCCTGAATATTCTCCGATTAATGCAATACTTCGTTCCGCTATATCGTTAGTGACGCTTAATTTTTTTTTAAATTTGACATTTTCTTTATAGCTATCATCCCTGGGCCATATTGAGATATCTTTTTCCAAAAAATCGTATGGTAAATCGAATTTTTTAAACGGTAAATTGGATATGGTAAATTGGATCTTTTTCAAATAATGAGTCCAATTCGTCATCGGTTATATTGTACCGCAAATTTGTTTCTGTAAATCCTTCTCGACTCGAAATTGCGACTACTATTTTTTTTTAAATATTCATGGGAACATCGTCGTCAAATAATGAGATCGTAGCTAATTCTTCATTGAGGTACCACAAATGCTCCATCATTTTTTTACAAGCTTGGCGTGGCACCGTTGGATTTACTTTTTTATACAGAATAAATTTTTTCATGAATTCCAAATCATTGTTTGGCATCGAAATAGCAGAAGTGGAAGTATACCAAGCATTTATATAAAATAAAATAACAAAAATAAAAATTTGTCTCAAGCTTTTTTTTTCGTGGACCGTAAGACTAAATTCGTCTTGAAATAAAAACATCTTTAAGCTGTAGATGGCTTTTGACATCCATCGAGCATGATGCATGCGCCACTCCTTAATGTCAATACATTTTAACTGGCGTCTTTGGATACCCAAATGAAACTTTTAAACCTGTTTGGAAGAAAATTAAAAAAATTTTTTTAAATTTGAAACACCCTAATATATATATATATATATATATATATATATATATAGGGCCGTCTTAAGCCATGCCGGGAAATTTGGGACCCCTTTAGAAACAAAAAAAAGTGAATAATAAAAAATAAAAATAAAAATACAATTATATATACTTTTATTTAATGATTTTATTAATTAACTTAAAACAGATCAAGTAGATTAACTGTTTTAAAAAATTAAACTTGTGTTAATAAATACGATACTACACGGATAAAATGTTGGCTAATAATAAAAATTGTAAGATTTGAGCCAACATTTTTCTCCGTGTAGTTTCAATTTACAACTATGGTTTACTTTATTATTAGTGTGGATCGGTTACGATAATGGTTTCTTCCGCGATTTCTGGTGTGCAAAATCATCTATTATATCCTCAAAATCTATTTGTTGAAGGATATCACTTTCTATGCACATGATTGGCAAATTAGTGAGTCGTTCTTGTAACATAGTCGTTCGTAATTCATTTTTTATTATTTTTAGCTGCGAAAATGAACGCTCTCTACTACAATTGGTGACCATTAGGCTAAGAAATATCCTTGTAGCCACTTCTACGTTCGGAAAAGTTTCTTCTAACTTATCGACTTTTATTAGGCTATGTAAAGCTGAGATACTCAAGTCTGCTGATTCATTTGAAATGTTTTTCAAGTACTGTCTTAAATGAAAACATTTAAATTTAAGCTCACTACCATTAATATCTTCGTGATATAATTCTCCAAATTCTTTGCATTTATTTGTCAACGAATCAGAATCGATTGTTTTCAACTGAGAAAGGAAACTAAAACGTTCGTTAATATCCCGGTATGATTCCGAACGATTTTTAGGTGAGCATTTAATGTATCGATGATAGGAATAAACGGGTCTACACGAAATTTTTCTTTGCGATTCAACTGTACAGTCTCTGATGATCCTTCCAAAAAAGTGATGCGTGTGCTATGAAATCTTTTTCTTTGAGAAATATCTTTGTAGTCAGCATCTGGATTTATAATTCAGAAATTTTAACAATGGTTCTTTGTAAAAATAGACTAAAAATGAGCTTCTCTCGTTTTTTGATGTAAACGAATATGTCATCATTTAGGAGCTCCCGGCCTGCTGGGGGCCCTGGGCACGTACCCCGTGTGCCCTTATGGAAAAGACGAAACTATATATATATATATATATATATATATATATACATATATGTGTACATATCTTTCTTCCTACCTCTCACTCAGAGTTGAACGAAGTCAAACTTTGCCCACCAATGGGGTGTAAATTATCCTTATATTATATCTATCTAAAAGTCATTCTGAAACTAATAAAGAATCAGAAGCAGAAACAAATCAAAATAATGTTATAGAACCAAATCAACAAAAAACACGTTCTGGTAGAATAGTCAAACTCTCAAATAAATTTAAGGACTATGTCTAATGTATTATTTTAATTTAAGTTTTTTTGTATGTTAAAAAGGGAGATGTGATGTTATTCATTAAATAACTATATTCGGGCCTATAAATTCAAATAACTATATTTGAATTTAATATACTTGCACAGGCACTCCCATCATGCATACATGAATACTTTTTGTACTTATTAAAAATGTAATTTAATTATTAATAATTAATTAATTAATATAATAATTAAATAATAATGTGTATCTTATTCTTATAATATAAAAACATAACAACTATGTATAATTATTTCTTTAAAAAACTGTAGTCTTAAATAAATATTAAAAGCTACCAGACTTGTCGTTATTTATAATAGTCACATTTTATGACGTTGATATTCATTCCCCTACAGTGGTACTAGATCTAGAGCACGGTTTGCGCGACGGGCCGAGTTAAAGGGGTTTTTGGCCTTCGTGGTTACAGTGCTATTACTACAGGAAATATTAGACCATATTTGACCTCGATATAACTTTTGAACGAAAAGAGCTACTATGGTGATTTTTTCAATATATACTATTTACGGATTGATAAGATAACAAGTTTTCGCTCATCGATAAGAAATAAACAGTTAAAACTTTACTTTACTTCAAAAATGCATAAATAGCTGGAACACCTCCAATTAACCGTGTATAGTATATCATAATGTTCTCTTACTTCCCGATATCCTGTAAAATTGATATTTGGCATTCGTTGATATTTGTTGATAGTCGTCGCGGTATGCCCGCAAAAATTTTGTAACACCCTTATATCCAAGTAACATAATATTTTCTCCCGTCAAGGACTGATAAATTATACATCTATACTTCAATAAATTATACAACTATACCTTCCTCATGAATCATTTTTATAATATGTAAGGACCAATGTATACAAAAATTTGACAAATTGTATACTAAAACCTTCCTCGAGAATCACTCAATCCATTGGTGAAAACAGCATGAAAATCAGTGCAGTAGTTTTTGAGTTTATCGCGAACAGACAGACAGACAGGCATGACTGGGGGACTTTATTTTATACTATGTAAGGATATACACATATAGTATATTTATATATTTACACGTTAATTTGAAAATCATTATTTGTGAATATTCCAATGGGGAAACACTAATTGTTAATTTTCTTTACAAAGTAACTTTTTAAAATTTTTCAAAAGAAAAAATACTTGGATCTAATTTATACGTAATTTTGTTTAAAAAAATTTAATCCATTTCTAGATATGCTAGAAGGATGCGGCTTTTTTGCATTCAACCCGGACTAGATTTATAAGAAAAATGGGAAAACTTTATTTTTCTCAACGCAACATCCCCGAAAATGGGAAAAACACGAAAAATTACCTTTTATATCTAATTGTAATGTTTTCTATATGGAAGTTTAACATTACTTACCCAAAATAAGAGTTTTAGCAAATCGAATATGTGATTTCGGTTGAACAATTCGAATAAAAATATTCATCCATTATTTAGCTTGTCTCTATAAGGGTACATTTATTTAAATATTTAAATAACAAATTTTCAATAAAATAAAAATTATTATTTTTTAGACTAAAGGTAAACCATTAGAGATATCGAAAAAATAAACAAAATTTAAGGAAAATAAAGAAAAAAAATGTTGTCGTGTTAAGTCAACATAGTCCATATAATTTATATACACATCTGAATAAAAAAAATTTCAAGCCATGTGAATTTTAGGACTGTGCCGAATTATCGAGAAATTTTACAAAAAAAATAAGCAAAATAAAAATCCCTAAAATGACCCACTTATTTCATAGAGAACCTAAATCTTAAGTTTCATAACCGTATGGCCACTTTGCAAATTTTTGTATTTTTTTCAAAAAAAATGATTTTATCTGGTGTTAATATCTAAACGTAATTTTGTTTAAAAAAAATCGAACCCACTTCTAGACACGCTAGAAGGATGCGTTTTTTTGCATTCGACGCGGATAAACATGAAACTCATAAGAAAAATCGAAAAAAATTTTCTGAACGTAACATACCCGAAAATGGGGAAAAACATCAAAAATTACCTTTCTTACGTCGTGAACAGATTGCATAAAAGAAAGGTTTGAGAACTGCAATAGGGCAAAGTGGGGGCGACCTTCACACAAAAAATGAAGTGGGGGGCCAGCTTCACACACACACAAATAAAATCGTTTTTATGTAAAAAATATTAACTCTCAAACTATTGTGCTCTCTCAAACGATACTCTAACGATTTGCATTAGCAAAAGTTTTCAGATTTGTAGTTGGCGGCTAACTTCATATAAAAAATTGAAATCGTTTTTACGTGAAAAATACTAACTCTCAAAAAATTTTTGTTTTCTCTCAAACCCTTTCAAACGATTTGCATAAAGAAAAGTTCTGGAAAATGAAGTCGGGTGGCTAACTAAACGGAGGTGACAAGAAATATACAGTGCACATACATTAAAGTTACATACAAGTGTAACGCCGTATTTAGATGTATTAAATGCGAGTGAAACACATACGAACTATATTATTTATGAACAAAAATATCGTGTGTTTACGTTCCCGAAATATATTCAAATACCGTTTTATTTGAATGTATAAACTAAACAATAGAAACAAATTATATTACGAAGAATATACCGTGTGTTCACGTTTCCGAAATATATTCAAATACCGTTTTATTTGAATGTATAAGGCCCAGTTTTTTTAAGGATAAGCCTAATTAGTTAACTCGCGTGGTTTAAGTTAAGTGTCCCCACTTTCGAGTCCCTTCCCCTGATGACATACTGTACAGTAAAGATTATAAAAAGGAATAGGGGCAAAAAACAAAATTTGAAATATAATACTGTACAGTGTGCATGTGTCAATAACGTTGCAATCTTCACAATTTTACAAAAACACAAAAACCACTCTTTGTTAATAACTTGATATCACTGCATAAAATATTTAACACTTTGAAATATTTGAGGTTATGATAAGTAATATATATGATAATATATAATAAATTATTATTCAAATCTTATAATAATATATATGATAATAATAAAATATAATAATATATTAATATAATATATATTATTATATTATTATCAACACTTCGGGATCTAGGTGGGGGAACTTAACTTAAACCACGCGAGTTAACTAAATAGGTTTATCCTTAAAAAACTGGGCCTAAACTGAACACAATACCAACAAATTATATTACGAGATATAGATATTATTTATTATAATATACCGAGTGTTTGCATTTGCAAACAAATTTAAATACCTCTTTATTTGAATTTAAGTGCTAAGCATAAAATAATCAAATTATATTACGAAGAATATACCGTGTGCTTACGTTTCCGAAATAGATTCAAGTACCGTTTTTATTTGAAAGTGTGCTAAATGTAATACCACAATTTATATTACGATTCATATACCGTAGTTTAAAATGGTTAAAACTAATAAACATAAGAGAAACGAACTTTAACGTTGTCAAACATAAATGGTAACCAAAACGTCACGATCATCTATCCGGATAATGTGGTGAGCATGTCACTGCATACACCAAAAGGATGTTCAACGCAATTAGGTGGAAATTCAAACGAACGTGAACAAATTTCTAGAAAAAGGGAAATTTTAAAACGAGAACGAGACCTAATAGAACGTGAACGAGAATTGTTATTACGAGAAAAGGAATTATTGTTAAATACTACAAATCCAACGTTAATGGGAAGACAAAGTTTTTCTGGGACGGAGAACAATTTGTTACAGAATTCAATCCAGGAAATACCTACGAATGGATTAGATGCTAAACAGTATATAAGGAAAATGGGAAAGATTGCAACAAATTTATAAATGGGATGATCAGTGATTATTACATCAAGCCTTAAATAAATTGAAGGGTGCAGCGAAACATGGGTTCGAAGGATTCAACGAGGAAATTACTGACTGGAATACTTTTAAGGAAAATTTGGTGAAGAGTTTTCCGAATTCTATCTACGATGCCGGTCTTAATTTTGAATTAACGAATAAAAAGAAAAAGTTTACGGAAAGTTATGAAAGCTACATTCACGAGACATCGCGAAAGATTGTAGAATAAAACCAACTGAGTTAATAAAATAAGAAAAGAGAATATGCCATTTCCGGACGAATACCACAAAATCGTCGATGTAGATGGTCACAAAATGGTGGGATTCATCGATCTTGGAAGTAACGTAGTAACATTATGAGAAGATGAAGCCAACAAGGCGAAAATTAAATACAATACGTTTAAAACTCGATTAAAAGGATTTGGTAAAGGAGGTTGTGATAGATAAGACATTAAAATTACTAAAGAACAAGCGAAACTGATGATCGAGAAAATTGAAAGAAGATAACTACCATGGAAGCGTCATCGTGCGAAGAATAACAAAAGTTATTCATGAAGAACAAATAAATATATATACGAAAATCTCAAAAATACAAGAATATAATGAAAGAAATCATAAATAAAAATGTCAACGTTTTTGCGGAAATATGAATGATTTAGGAAAAAAAGATCTCGTCGAAATGAAAATTCAACTAACCGATGATGAACCGATAAAATCGAAAAAATATCGAATACCTTATGGGAAACGAGAAAATTCGTTCCCATATCCGTAACTAATGTACATGGAATTCCGTATCTTGCAAAATTTATTTTATATATTCGAATTACATTTTCAGCGCTCATGTCATTGAACTCATCAATCTAATAATGATCTACTGTAATCAAAAATCTTCGTTTCTTGTTGCTTATTTCTATTTCGAATGGTTTAATTTCAAATACGTCCATACTCATCCGCTGACAAGGATATTCTGGTATTTCCTGTGTCATCATTGATGGATTTTGCCGCTTGGGTGCATATTTAGCGCATATACCACATGTTTGTATTGTTTCTCGTATTTGATTGTTTATGCTCGGCCAAAATACTGTATCTCTTGCAAACTTAGTCGTATTTTCTATTCCACAATGTGCGTAGTGTAGCTTTTTCAGAATTTCTACTCTTAAAACTGGCGGTATCACGATTCGTTCACCTTTAAATATCATACATTTTGGCGTATTCAATTCGTCCCTAACTTTCCAGTATACTTTTAAATTTTCTGGAACTTTTATAATTTTATCTGGCCATCCTTTGTTTGTCATGTCATATAGTGCTTGCATAATTCTACAGTTTTTTGTTGTATCTTTAATTTTTCTGATAGTTTCGTCACTTATTCTCATATCTTTGTTTTGATCTATTTCTTCTATTTCTTTTTCAAAACTGTAAACTTCGAAAGCAGTGTTTACAATTTCTTTACTTGCGTTGTCTAGCCGTGGCAAAAAATCTGCAATATACATCTGTGTTCCTCTTTTGTATATTAGCTTAATATCGTATCTCTGTAGCTTTAACATAATGCTTTGCAACCTCTTTGGCGCTGCGAATATTGGTTTGGAGAATATCGTGATTAATGGTTGATGGTCCGTCTCCACCGTTACATTTAATTTTCCGCATAAATATGGATCGAATCTTCGACATACGAATGTCGTCCGTGTAACCCTGTGTGTAGTATCCATTTTGGTTGAGGTTTGTCAGTAAGCTGTTTACTCAGGCTCCACAGGAGTGGGGATAAGACACCACCCTGAGGACATCCCCTTGTGGCTCTCACAGTGACAGACTCTCCAAAAAAGGAAGTTTATATCCTTCTTCCTATCAGCACAGATTTTATCCACCTGCAAAAGGTGTCTTCTACTCCGTGCCGTCCTGCAGAATTAACCATGGAATTGTAAGATGCATTGTCAAATGCCCCCTCTATGTCAAGAAAAACGCACAAGGTGGTTTGTTTCCTTGCGAATCCCTCCTTAATCCTGTATATTCGGTTGTGGAGGGCTGATTCACAGGATTTTCCCACCTGATACGCATGCTGTTTCGCATGAAGCGGATTTCTCGACAATGCCCCCTGAGTCAAATGATTTTTTCGATTAATTCGATTCCGTTTTTAGATATAAAAATTATGAAAAATAACGACACCAATAAATTAGAATTCGATATCTACAGAAAACCTACACACACTGAACGATACATTACAGCCGATTCGAACAGCCCACCTCAACACAAAATGGCTGTTTTCAATTTTTTGGTAAACAGGCTACTGAAAGTCCCATTGTCCAAGAAAAATTACTTTAGAGAAATAAACCACATTAAACAAGTTGCAATCTTTAATGGCTTCGACTCTAACATAATAAATAATTTGGTCCGCAGAACTAAATTTAAAATTGCACGAAACAATTCCACCGCACTAACACCAGAAATTGGCAACGTTGAACAAACTAAATGGTGCAAACTAACATACTTTCGTCCATGCACAAATAAAATCACTAGAGAAGAGAATTAAGGGACCACAACTTAAAAACAGCGCTTGTTAAAAATAAAATCAAACAGTTACTGGGCAACCCTAAGGATAAAATTAGTAATGAAAAACAATCAGGCATATATGGTGTTAATTGTCAAAACTGTTCGAAAATTTATGTTGGTCAAAGTCATCGCCAAATCGGTATTCGAATCAAAGAACATCTGGCGAAAAATCTGGCATAGCGGCGCACGTTATTAAGAACAACTATAAAATTGATAAATCGAATCTAAAACTACTTAAATCGGTACAAAACCCCACAGAATTAGATGCATACGAAAGCATCTACATATACAAATTGAGAAAACAGATAATGAATTTAGACAATGGCCCAATTCCAAATTCTGATTTAATAAAATTAAACCATTTTCAAAAATAAAAATAAAAATCCAATACCTGAATGTCAAGTTTAACGTAGATACACTCACTTTAGTGACAAAACGAACGCCACATTGTCACCAAAGAATACCGCCAACAAATAGGTGGGGCTTTCCACACACCTAATCCAGTAGTCAGGCAACTTAAATAATCCTCTAGTCAGATTATACCCTCAGCCAAATCGTATAAAAGGACAGAATTTTTTAATATCATTGTGACACAGGCACCAAATTAGCAACAAGCAACATATCTCTGAATCCATATCCCAGAGATAGTTACGATTAGCTAATTCATACTGATGATGACTACATTGCAGTCGAAATACGTATTTATAAAATACAAACAAATGTTCTAGGAATAGGGGCAAAATTTGAAATATAATAACATCCCTAAGTTAAAGCAGGAAGATATAAAAAATCAATTAGAAGAAATAATATCAGCTAATTTGAAAAAGCAAAGTGAAGTCGAGGGCATTGAACAGAAGTGGCAAATGATGCAAACAGCAATAGTTAGTGCGGTAGAAGATGTGCTCGGATACGATGTACACATAAAAGGAAAAGACTGGTTTGATGAGGAGTGCAAAAGGGCGCCGCGAGAAAGGAATAAGGCATGTGTGAGTTTGTGCAGCAATGACACAGCTTTAAATAAAGAACATTACTGTCACATGGAAAAAGAGGTAAAACGACTGTGACTGTGTAGAGTAAAAAAAAGAGAATAATGGTGCAGAAAAGTTGAAAGGATTGAAGATAGTTTTCGGCAAAATGAGATTAAAAACTTTTTTCATGAGATCAAGCAAGCCTGTAAATTCATCAAATTCAGTTTACTTTAAGGACATGAACGGTGACTTAATTGGTGAAACATTTGGAAAATTGAATATGTGGCAAGAGTGTTTCGAAGAGTTATTAAATGAGGAGGGGATAAGTGCTACACAATCAATCAGCAATCAAATGGAGGATACGGAAGTGATCCTGGAAGTTCCAACACTAAAGGAATTTGAAGAAATTGTTGCCTCACTAAAAATAATAAATTTGCAGGGGAAAATGGTATCACAACGGAAATACTCAAATCTGGGACGAAGCAAATATCCTAAAGGTTGGAGAGGATCGATCATATGCCCAATCTTTAAAAAAGGAAACAAACACATCTGCGAAAATTATCGGGAGATCTCCCTTTTGGATGTAGTGTACAAAGTATTGGCCCAATTCATTCGAGCAAGGTTAAGTCTTTATGTGGATAATATCGTTGAAGAGTATCAAGGGGGCTTCAGAAAAGGAAGATCTACGGTTGATCAAATTTTTACCGTGAAAGAGCTATTTAGTAGTAGCTATAATAGTAATCTCGAGCTTCATGTGCTTTTCATTGATTTTAAGCAAGCGTACGACACGATTATAAGAGATAAGATGATAGAAGCCATGACAAAACTAAATCTACCTAAAAAATTGGTCAAATTGGTACAGATGACATTGCAGAATACATGGAGTAAGGTAACTTGGGAAGGCGGGATTTCTAATGAATTCTGTGTTAAAAAGGGATTAAGGCAGAGGGACCCGTTGCTCACAATGTTGTTCAATTTAGTACTAGAAGTCATCATCAGGGAAAGTGGATTGCAGACAAAAGACACTATTAACCACTTTAAGCATCAAATCGTAGCATATGCAGATGATTTAGCTATTATGACCAAAAGCAAAGCAGAACTACAGAACGTTTTTAAGAAGTTGGAGCATATAGCTAAGCAATATGGGTTAACAGTTAATGAAAGGAAAACCAAATATGTTAATCTGCGAAACAATGATGGCGAAACAGAAAACGATCTGAAAATTCAAACATCTGGGAAAACATACTCCTTCAAAAATATTACAGAGTTTGAATACTTAGGTGTCTTAATTACCGCAAAGGCAGATGAAGAAATGGAAATTAACAACAGAATTCAAAAAGGAAGCAAGGTCGTCAGTACATTGAGAAGCATTTTGGTATCCCAAATGGTATCAAGAACAGTAAAGGCCCGTATTTACAAGACAATGATTAGGCCGACGGTACTCTATGGATCGGAAACGTGGCTTATGAACAAGGCAGCGGCTAATAAACTACTTATTTGGGAAAGGAAAATTTATGGAGGTGTGAAGGATGAGTATAGTCTTTGGAGAAGAAGGACAAATGAAGAAGTTTATGCAATGTATAGGGACTGCAGCATTGTAAATGTTATCAAGGCACGGCGCGTTGGATGGCTAGGACACATTTGTCGGATGCCAGATAAAAGAATTCCAAAAAGAATGATTTCCGAAGGAGAGGGTAGAAAACGAAAAAGAGGGACACCGAAAAAGAGATGGATGGGAGCCACAAAAGAGGATCTTCAACGGATTGGAATGAAGAACTGGAAAGAAGTGGCAATGGACAGGAAAAAATGGAAAGCAATTTATAAAAAATTGAAGCCATGGGCCCTTGAGGCCTGCAGTGCTAATATATATATATATATATATATATATATATATATATATATATAATATTAACATGAATTTTAGGTTTCAATACCCGTTCACATATGGGTATCTTTGTTCTTAAAAGTCTATTCATCAGCATTTCAGATGGTGAAATTTCAGTTTTTGTTAGAGGAGTACATCTGTACTCCATTAAAGAGGCATATAAACCCTTTTTTAAATCGATACACTTTTTAATCATATTTTTTGATATACCTACAGCTTTCTCAACCATGCCATTGCTTTGCGGGTAGTTAGGACTTCTAGTTCTTATTTCAAAATTATACTCTTGAGCAAATAATTTAAATTCATATGAGTCAAAAGGTACATTATCACATATGATAGTTTTAGGTACACCATGAGTAGAAAATATACGTTTTAATTTTGAAATTATACTATTAGAATTTTTATTAATTAACTTCTCAATTTCAATCCAGTTAGAGAAGTAGTACCGCAATTAGGTAACTTTGATTATTAATAGATACAATATGAATTCCTATTCCTATTTTCGAATGGCAAATTGGATAACTCATGGGAGATTAAAGGCTCCCGTGTATTAGCGTATCTATATTTTTCGCAGATACTACATTTTAGTACATATTTCTCAATTTCATTTGACATTCCTGGCCAATAAATAATTTGATTTGCTCTTAATTTAGTTTTAGTTACTTCATTATGTCCTTCATGCATTAACTTTAAAAACTGCTTTCTTAACTCATTTGGAATTACAATTCTATTTTCATAATAAATTAGTCCATTTTCAATTATTAAACTATCTCTTAGATTCTAAAATTGTTTTACATTATCAGGTAATACTTTTTTATTGTTAGGCCACCCATTTTTGCAATATTCAATTACATTTTTTAAGATAGGGTCACCTTTATTTTTGGGTAACCAGGTCGCAAAATCTGAATTCGTCAATCCGGTTCAAGTAGTTACGAAGCATAACCGAGACCGAACATGACGGCACAACACAACCATCCACGAGTACGGTAATAGAACCGAAACCAGTCCAAGTAGCCGAGCAGTCTAAGGCGTTATGTCTGCGCAGTATGCAGTACTTGGAAACTGGGAGGTTATGGGTTCGAATCCCGACATCGGCAGTTTGTCAATTATAAAAAAAGGGGCGGTTAATTGACTAAACTGTCGGCGTATGGACAAGAACGAGTAACCGGCTATGCTTGAGAAGGTTTTCTGCAGTTTCCTTCACGAACTCCAGATGAATATCGGCATAGTTCCTATCATAGTCGGCTGCAGCCGCATATCCTATCAATTCCTAGTCTACTCACAAAATTCCTTCCACTTCACTCACATCCTCACATCCTAAGGCATCACAATGGACCTTATGGTCGAAGTGTAGCCCGTCCAGGGCAGCCTTTACAATCTACCTCTACCTCTAATAGAACCGAAAGAAGAAAAAAAACAGAAAGGTAAATACATGAGGCCTTTCGTAGAAATCAGGTATATCAACAGCCGGATTGATGAAAAACCGATGACAGCTCGCCAAAAGATGAAACCTTGTTTTCTACAAAATGGATCCAAATTAAAGCCTTGCAAAATAGGTAGAAAGACCTATTTTGTCGAGAATACGTGTCCTTTTGACTCCGTGGCACAAATACTGTTATCAGGAGCTCTAGATGATGATCTTCATCGCAAAACCTTGAAAACTGGGGTCAAATCCGAAACTTAGAAACTTAGAAATCACTACCTATAAACAGCAATTTTTTTCTTTTTCCCATTTTTTGGTATGTTCCGTCAGGAAAATTAAATTTTCCCGAAGTTTTTAGGTTTCAGAAATTTAGCGTCGAATGCAAAAAACCGCGCCATTCTAGCATTTCTGGAAGTGGGTTAAATTTAAACACTTATAATAATTATATATAGAAATATGGACCAATCATAGAGCAGCAATGTCTCTATGAATTTATTATGTTAATTTTATCTAAACAAAAATTTTCTATTTCCCGATATAAATTTCGTGGTTTGATAATTTTCCTTTCGGTTTGGGTTGAAACACTTTTATGGACTTCAATTCCCCCTGGAATTATGATTATGTTCCCAAAAATTATGGGCGAACCCGCTATTTAACGATTTTTGAATGCAAATAACTTTTTAACTGTTTATTCCTTAACGGTGATTGAAAAAACAGTCTCTTATAATTCTTTAAATAGGATATATCCGGTCAAAAACATAAATGTAAAAAAGGGCCGAGTTTTCGGGGAGATACTTCATATAATAGTTGCTCATTAAAAAGTGATGATGTCCCAATTAAAGAGCCGAGCTATTTAAAAAGTAAATAGCAAAAACTAAAATGTAAGAATGTAAGTGCAAAGTAAAATGAAAAAAAAATTTGGTTGAAAAAATTTATTTCGTAAGTTTTCTCTTGATTGATTGATTGATTAATATCGGGGTAAAAACTATTGCGCTTCGACCCTATGGTCCATTGTACTCCCCCTTCTACCTCAGTCTGACGAGACTCGCTTCTCCCATATGTTGGCAATAGCCTGGAGCTTGTTTATCTGGTCCTCCCGAAGGTACATATAATGGGGGGGGGGGAGATGCACCGAATATCCTGTATCTGCTGTAACCCAGAGGTTTGCAGTCAAAGATTATGTGGCAGGATGTTCCTCCTCGCCACACAATCTGCACACAATGGAGCCGTTATGGAATCCCATTGTGTGTAGATGCCTCCGCATGGGATAATGCCCGGTAATGAACCCGGTAACCCTCCGCAGTTACATCCTGTTCAGCCTCAGTGCATCGAGAGATAACCTCTTTGTTGTACTCTGAAGCAGTACCTTCCGGAGCTCTTGCCGCGGTACTTTTTCCCTTTTGATCACGGTATTTAGCATTTGACCACTCGTTGATCACTTGTTTACATGCAGTCTTTGGAATTCCTAAAATAGGCTCTGGGCTTATGAATGTCATTCCGACTGCCTTCTTTGCTAAGGTATCCGCTTTTTCGTTTCCTTCGAAACCACTGTGACCCGGCACCCAGATCAATTTAACATTGTTCCGTTTTGCCAGTTTCAGAAGTTCCTCCAGACAATCTTTGACTATTCTTGAGGTGAACTCAGTTCCAGGCAAGGCTTTTAAAGCAGCTTGACTGTCCGATAGAATACATACGTTCTGGTTTATGTAGCCTCTACGTAGGTTCTCACGGACGCAAGCCAGTATGACGTAGACTTCTGCTTGGAAGACAGTGGCATATTTTCCCAAGTTGAGGCTTATGTTTGCTTTTGGTCTCTCACCGTAGATTCCCGCCCCGGTCCCTTCTTCAGTTTTGGATCCAGACGATTCTGTATACCAGACGATTCCTTTCCTGAGGTAGGGTGGTTCTCCTTCCGACCACATGGCCCTATCACATACTACAGTGAAAGGTTTTGAGAAGGAGTATGTCTTTGGAAGTATATCTGTGCCCATTTCTAAGACGGGGTCTGAGTTAATTGATGTTCCCACGATACTTGCATATCCAAACTGATTTTTATTAATCCAATTGTTATTGCAAGACAATCTATAGGCGCTGTATCTCGCTATAGCTGTTATTACAATGCTTAGCGGAGGCAGCCCCAGTATGACTTCCATGGCAGCTGTAGGTGTACTGCTCATGGATCCAGTGATGCACAAGCAGGCCAGTCTCTGGATCCTGGACAGTTTTTTGCACGCAGTAATCTGCTTAACTTTTGGCCACCACACTAGAGCAGCATAGGTTAAAATGGGCCTGACTACTGTTGTGTAGAGCCAGTGGATCATTTTGGGTTTTAGATCCCAGACTTTTCCACATGCTCTCTTGCAAAGCATGAGAGAAGATTTGCTCTTATTTGTTATATATTCCAGATGGGGGTTCTATGTAAGTTTGGAGTCCAGCATTAATCCTAAGAACTTGGCTTCCCGTGCGATCTGTAATCTTTCACCGAAGAGGATTGGTGGTTTTATGTTATCCACCTTCCTTTTACGTGTGAATGGAATTAGTGCGGTCTTATCAGGGTTAATTTTCAATCCCTGATTGATACACCATTCCTGTGCGATTCTAAGAACGTTTTGCATAAGCTCCGTGTTTGTGCCTTCACAGGGTCCCTGGATTGCAATTACCTTGTCATCCACGTAACCCTGTATGTAGTATCCATTTTGGTTGAGGTTTGTCAGTAAGCTGTTCACTGTCAGACTCCACAGGAGTGGGGATAAGACACCACCCTGAGGACATCCCTTTGTGGCTCTCACAGTGACAGACTCTCCAAAAAGAGAAGTTTGTATTCTTCTTCCTATCAGCATAGATTTTATTCACCTGCAGACGGTGTCTTCAACTCCGTGCCGACCTGCAGAATCAACCATGGAATTGTAAGAAATATTGTCAAATGCCCCCTCTATGTCAAGAAAGACGCACAAGGTGGTTTGTTTCCTTGCGAATCCCTCCTCAATCCTGTATATTAGGTTGAGGAGGGCTGATTCACAGGATTTCCCCACCTGATACGCTTGTTGGTTGGCTTAAAGCGGATTTCTGGACAATGCCCCCTGAGTCAAATGAAATCCTATTAGTCGTTCCATTGTTTTCAGTAGAAACGATGAGAGACTAATTGGTCTAAAGTCCTTTCCCGTGGAGTGTTTAAGCCTCCCCGGTTTTGGCAAGAAGGTCACTCTTACAGGCTTCCATACGGTTGGGATATAACCCGTAGCCAGGCTTGCTCTGAAAATTGTTGAGTTGTATAATCAACAAACTATATTATAATATTTAATTAAATTATTTATAACAATGTAATTCAATTGCGCGCTAATTTTTGTATTAGTCAATTAAGCATAGGTAATAAAGCAGTTACCTATTGTATGGTATTTGGGCGCGATTTGTTAGATTATACAACTCAGCATAATAATAAACTGGTTTCACCCTGAATGTCGTTACGACACGTTAGGTAGATGTTTTTTCAAAAAAATACGGTGGAGCAACAAAAAAACATTCATATTACTATTATATATTTCTTTGTGGAAACATCTACAAAATTTATTTAAAAAAATATTATCAAATTTATTTTGTACAAATTTGTTCCTTTGTTTTACCACGTTTTGGCGACTAATTAAAATAATAAAATTTACACATAAAAAAAAAGGTATTTCGTGTTTTATTAATTCGGTATTACCTGATCCATTGGGATATACTATCGATAATTGGGAACGCCGGTACATTTAATTGGAGTATCGTGGTGGACAATTCAGAACCATCGTCAAACGAATTTATACAATTTCGTCGGGGCTGCTGGATTTATGGGAAGTAATTGTACATTCAAGACCATAGATGACCACGATGACCACAGACATCCGAATACAAATTGTTTTTCATTAGCCTAATCTACATCAACCAGACGAAGAAAGTTTGGTAAATTTGTACATGTAAGTTAAATAAATTTGATTTACTTACTCAGAGTAGTGTTTCTTTTAAACTTTGGGAAATTATCGTTGAATATCATACGTTAGTTATAATCATACCCTACTCGTTGAAATCTCATCATGTGAAAAGGTGAGGTTATATGTTTCATGCCTGAGGATCAAAATAAATATCGATTAAATATATTCTGCAATTCGTTATTCGGGGTAAATCAATTTACATATACTCACAAACGTTCAAAGCATAACTTTGAATTTATTTGAATTGTAGAAATGTAATATCTGTAAACCATTTGAATTCCAGCTGACATAATATAATTAAACATAAAATAGGATATAACCTCATTCTTTCACGATTATTTGTTTGCTCAATCAGCTGACTACCCGCCTATTTTGAAAAATCATTTTGATATTCTTGCATTTTGATATCGTAGATAATTTGTTCTCTAGTACCTCCTAGTTCAAGAATCTTATGGTTAACAGCCCAAGGCTCCTGGATCAGAGCTATGGAGATTCACTTTTCAGCACATTTTGACAGAAGACAGCGGAGGCCGCCTTACTGTGCTGGAAGTTTATCTGAAGCATCCGAAGATCAGACATTCTTTTTTCTCTTTGATGTATTCAGTGGTCTAAGGTTGACTTGACCAAACCCGAGGTATAATTTAAACCCTAGGTCCTGAATCAACCCCACATCCGCTGCATCCACTTCCAGTACGATGGTGTGTCCTGCATTGGTCCTCGTGTTGTTGATACTTCGCCACTCCTGAGTGTGCAGGTTTGCATTCTGCACTCCAAGAGCTTTGATCACTTTGCCCATTTCAACGGAGTTATAGATCTGGCGAGTATACAGCAGAACCTTTGATGTGTTCATCAGGGCTCTTACATCCCCGACGACAAGTTCCGCTCCGTCCCATGGTCTGATATTCGGGACGTTCTCCATGAGCCAGTTTATGGCTGTTGTTCCTATGCACCGCACAACGAAGGCCCCCCTATCCAGGTGGCAACCCCGATATTGTGGGCCCTCGACGAGCTCTTGGCTAATGAGGGTTTGTAGCATCGAGAGTTGCACCTTTTCGGATAGTTCCTGAGTCATTTTGATCTCAGGATACCCCCGCAATGCAATGCATATCTTTGTTGTTGCGGCGGTTTCAGCAAAGGTATGAATAGCACTTGCCTGTTTCCCCTTTCTTCGTTTTTTCGAGATCTGTTTCGGGCTTGGAGTCCCATCTTCAGATCTCAATCTCTTTTCCTGTCGGTTTTCCAAGGGTTGATTCCCTGAGTCAGACCCTACAGGTATCACTGTTCCTGAGAAAACCAGGGCTGTGGTGCTTTTTGTCCGGATTTTCCTCTTTATCAGAGGAATCGGTTTCTCCTCAGTTCTTGCTTTCTCTTCATATGCTTTTCTCTGGGCTGCATCCGAGAGATTTTTCATTTCCACCTTCAGGAAAGGATTCTGGAGTTTATCGTCCATATTTTCTGCTGGGCTGGATGCATCTGCAGTTTTTTGTGCCTGGGCGAGGTTTGTTTGTGCAGCCTTGGTTGAACTTTTTGAGGGGATTTGAGCCCCAGAATTATTATTATTTTTATTGTGTTTATCCATTTGTTCCCACGATTAAAAACGAGCCATGTACTACCCCATCGGCCCTTGATGGGGAGGGTATTGATACAGTGGAGTTCGCCAGTTGCTCCAAGGGGATTGTTTATGACAGCATTTAATCCTGCTGCCCCAGCCTTCGGCTAGATCTCTTGGCACAATGCCTCGCACCGTAGCTTGGGTTCTTGCATGGTTTCTTGGTCGTGCTTCTCAAGGCCATCCTGTCCGGCGCGGGTATTCCTGCCGGTAACATAGTTACCGACAGCGTAGCATAGCCCTTCATCGATGCACATGAGCCTCTCCACCAACAAGGTCCTACCATTCCTAGGAGAGGTTTCATAGCTTTCTCTTCTGTTTCGCCTTTTCCATATATTAGTATATCGTCTGCCATTTCGTCAGAATTTTGACAGAATTTCGTCTATTACTGGCATTTGGTAATCTATGCTTTTCAATGCTTTATATAATGGGATAGGATCTAAACGAATTCAGGTGTTTCTATCCCTTTTCACAAATAAAATATTGCTTATCCACTCTGTATGTCTGTCTTCTTTCACTATAATGTTGTTTCTTTCTAATTCTTCAAATTTCACTTTCAATTCTATTGTCATACTTGTAGGTACTCTTCGAGGCTGTTGTATTCTTGGAATGAACCTCTGGATCTATTTCTAATGTTATTTCGCCTTCAACACAACCTATTCCTTCAAAAACTTCTTGTTACATATTTTTATTAGATTTAGCTTTTCAACTTCGAAGGTGATTTCATAAACTTCTTCATTACAAAGACATTTAAGAATTGTTCTCCCTAATGGTTGAATTAAAGTACCACTGAAACATTTTAATCTTGACGTTGATTTCGTTAATCTTAGATTATTATTTTCTAATGTATCGCATAAATTGTCTATTCCCAATATGTTACAACTTGCTCCTGTATCTAATTGACATGTTGTGCTTTTTCTCTTCTTACTGATGATAAATGATAAGTTTGCGTTAATTTGTGTTTTATAAACGTTTTTTACTGATAATACGAATCTTTCTTCACTGCTTGATTCAGATTTAAACTCTTTTACGCGTTGTTTATTTTTAAAACAAACTTTTGCAAAATTATCTTTTTTTAAACATACGTTGCATGTTTGCCCTTTTGCTGAACATTTTCCTATTTGACATTTGAATCCACAGTATTTACAGTCTATTCTTCTTCAATTGTTTCGGTTTGCACCATTTTCTTGAATTCGTGCTTTTGTATACTTTATCTACATTTTCCGTACTTTCTCGTTCTTTTAACGTTTTCAGCTGTTTATCGGATATTTCTTTAATTCTGCATTTATCAATAGCGGTTTCTAAGTTTATTGTACGATCACACCATAAAGATTGTCGTAGGCTAACATCCCTAATAGAATAATGATTTTATCTAACAATATTTCGTCTTGGAGTGTTCCATATTGACAGCTTTTTATGAGGCTTTTCAATCGGTTAAAATAATTAGCGTACGATTCGTCTGCTTCTTGTTTTGCTAAGAATACTGCTCGTTTATATCTTATATTTATTTGTGGTGATAAATTTCTTCCTATGGCTTCTAATAAACTGGCTGCACTTGCTTTTTCTTCCTCAGTGATAATAAAATTATTATTCCTTTTGAATACTTCTTCACCAACTGCTGTTAGTAAAATTGCAACTTTTCTTCTTCAGTTTTATGTTGCAATCCGCTTGCTATTAAATAATTTTCCCAGCATCTTTTGAAAAACTTGAAATTTTCGCTTATATTACCTTCCTTTAAAATAATTGGTTTCGGTAATGGGATGCCTATTTTGCTATTATTTTCATGTCGATTATTTCGATTTAACGTATTCACCAAATGTGCAAATGTTTCTTTTAGCGTCATTTTTCTCCTTTTTTCTATGTTTTATTAAACTAGCGACCAAACTGACACCATGTTATATTTGCTTTTTCCTTTCGGGAGCTTGGGCACTTTGAATAAAACTATATTCAATAACTAGTTTATAGTTATTTATTAAGAAACATTATTAATCAATTTACAATATATCATTACGTATTCGTCTTGATCATGATTCTGCATTGCCTCCAATCGCCATTGTATCATAATCAGATAACATAAGTATTACAATCATAGACATATAAAATATTTACTAATAGACTTACAGCATATAACAACAATTTTTGTTTCCGTGGGTTTTCATCCTCCGATTCTTCGTGACTATCGATGACACCCAGCTGTACATCGTGGATGAGTCTGTGATCACTTGCAAGAACTTCAAATTCCATCTCAAGGCTAGGTTCACGCCTTTGAGCACCGCATCCAGTTCGGCCAAATTGATGTGAGCCGAATCGTTGGGTTTCCTTAACCACGACGTATTCTCTACGATCGTTCCCCCTTTTTCCACGCTCAGCCCTATAGCCAAAGTGCTAGCACCACACCAAACCACCCCATCTTCTCCAGGAGGTACGTCCCATTTTCCCCTGACCGGATCTCCACTGTGCACTCGTGACGTTACCTCTTTCAACATTGTTCTAGACCTCAATTCTACTCTCTCATCCCATCCTAGCTCCGACAGGCCTCTCTTTATAAAGCTACACGCTGGATGGAGCCATCCCGCGACGGGGAAATATCCCACCAGCTGTCCACACAGTGAGAAAACTTGCCCCTTTATAATATTTGGTCGCACTGATTCCACCTTGTTATCCCTAGCCCACAAAACATCCCCATCCTTTTCCGATACGCGTAAGCCCAACACTCTTCCACCGATCAGCGGCTCGGCTGATTTCGAAATTAGTCCAAATTTCTTCAAATGAAAAATCACCTCGCTACTAGATACCATACTTTCATCAACGTATATATCATCTATGTACGAGTCCGTTGCCAACTTGACCTTCGGGTCCTGCGACAGCACAAAGTTCACTATCCCCGTCACGATTTTTGGGGACACATTCAAGCCGAAACCGAGCCTCGTCAAAAAATACGTTTCGGATTTGTAGTCCACGACTTGATACTTACACAAATGCGGAGCGACATGAACCTGCAAGTAAGCTTTCCTTAAGTCAACTATCTTCACATTTCTTCCTTTGCATCTCCACAGCCGTAGCTTTTCTGCACACACATCGCTTGCTCCCGTATGGCTCGAAACATAGTCGTTTAGCTCTCGGAAGTCTAGGACAGGCAGCACCTTATTCTTATTTGCTTGGATGACTGCGATTAATGGAATCACGCCATCATATTCGCCGTCGTAACGTTGAAGCCACCCGTTCCGGATCCACTCCTTGACTTCCTCTTGGAACGCCGTCTCGGCCTCCTTAGCTATATTGTACTGCCCGATAGCATTTCTAAATACCGGCCCTGTATGTCCGTTCCATTTCCATCATCGATCTTTTTTCCTCCCTACTTCTGCGCAGGCAATAACCTGTCCTGTAGTTTGTTTGCAAACACCAAACTGAACAGCCCCATCCTTGCTCACGAATCTTACCACATCCATTCCCAACAGAATATCGTATGGCGGCAATATTTTTCCCACTGCTCAGTCCACCACTAACGGCACTCCCGCTACCTCCAAAGAAAGCGTGCAGGCAGCGGAACACACCGTGTCTTGACCGTTCATCATTATCACTCTGCTGTGATATGGTCGCACCTCCCCTTGACCAACAAGTCCAACAGCGACCATAGATTTCGTACACCCCGTATCCAACAAGGCCACCAAGTTCAATCCACCTTTTCTAATTCTCACCGTTGATAGCTATGCCAACGTTGTCGACGAAAGGCTGCCCGCACAACTAAAGACAGCTTACTTCACAAGTTTTTTGTCCCGCCTGAACACACCGACACAATGTGGCCTTACTTCCTGAATGCATAGCAAGTGATCACTTTCTCAGGGCATGACCGTGCTAAGTGATCCTCTTTCCCGCAGCCAAAACATTTTCGTGCGCCACCCTTGTTTGGTGAATTTCGCCGCTATCGCAAGTTCGCCTCTGCTACTGCTCCAACATCCGCTCCAGATCTGCCGATTAACGCCCTAGCTCTCTCAATCAAACTCGAGAGAGTCAGTCGCTCAAAACTGCACGATCTCTTCAATTGCTGCCTCATTGATTCTGGCAATCCACTTACCATTGCATATTTGACCCACTCGTCCGACAGCGTTTTAAAAAAATTTAAAAAAAAATGTTTTTTTTAATTAAAAAAATTTAAAAAATTTTTTTTCAATTTGTTCCTTTTTTTTTCGTATCTCATTTAGGAATAAATTATATGTGATAACGTTTTTGTAGAGACAATAGTTTCTGCACGTTTGGTCGCATGCATATTTAACTGTTATAACTGGTACAAACGATAAAAGTGTCGGTGCGCATGGGTACAAACGATTACGAATGGGTACAGACGATTTTTCGGTGTTACAAACCGGTACAAACGATAAAATTGTCGATAAGACTGGGTACAAACGATTACGAGTGTGTACAAACGATTGGTCGGTGAAAATAACCGGTACAAACGATATAAGTGTCGGTACGCATGGGTACAAACGATTACGAATGGGTAAAAACTATTTGTCGGTGTTACAAACCGGTACAAACGATATTAGTGTCGGTACACATGGGAACAAATGATTACGAATGGGTACAAAGGATTTGTCGGTGTTACAAACCAGTACAAACGATATAAGTGTCGGTACACATGGGTACAAACTATTACGAATTGGTACAAACGATTTGTCGGTGGAACAATCCGGTACACAATCCTTTGTACCCATGTGTACCGACACTAATATCGTTTGCACCGGCTTGTAACACCGGCAAATCCTTTGTACCCATTCGTAATCGTTTGTACCTAATCTAACCGACAATTATATCGTTTGTACCGGTTTGTTACACCGACAAATCGTTTGTACCCATTCATAATCGTTTGTACCCATGCTTACCGACACTTATATCGTTTGTACCGGTTTTTACCACCGACAAATCGTTTGTACCCACTCGTTATCGTTTGTATCCATGCATACCGATACTTATATCGTTTGTACCGGTTTGTACCACCGACAAATCATTTGTACCCACTCGTAATCGATTGTACCCATGCGTACCGATAATTATATCGTTTGTACCCATGCGTACTGACACTTATATCGTTTGTACCTGCTTGTGCCACCAACAAATCGTTTGTACCCACTCTTAATCGTTTGTATCCAGTCTTACCGACACTTGTATTTTTTGTACCGATTTGTACCACCGACAAATCGTTTCTACCAACTCGTAATCATTTGTACCCATGCGTGCCGACACTTCTATCAATTGTACCGGTTTGTTTCACTGACCAATCTTTTGTACCCACTCGTAATCGTTTGTACCCAGTCTTACCGACAATTATATCGTTTGTACCGGTTTGTAACACCGACAAATCGTTTGTACCCAATCGTAATCGTTTGTATCCATGCGTACCAACACTTGTATCGTTTGTACCGGTTTGTAATCGTCGAGTACTTAAACGCGATAAAAATGAAATCTGCATGCGACCAAACGTGCAGAAACTATTGTCTCTACAAAAACGTTACCACATATAATTTATTCCTAAATGAGATACGAAAAAAAAGAAACAAATTTTTTTAAATTTTTTAAAATTTTTTTAATTTTTTTTAAATTTTTTTTTTTTTTTTTATAACATCGGTACAAACAGGTACAAACGATTCTCTTCACAATGGCATCAACGAAAATCATTTATCTCAACACGAGTTGCGGAGCAATTTTACCCACCCCTATATTTTTCACCCCTTTAGGGTACAAACGAAAATCAAGGTGGTACAATCCGGTACAAATCGAGTACAATCGAATAAAATTAATTAATTACCGTTAAGTGGGTTGCCAACTTTACATAGATTTCAACAACAATTTTGTTGAAAACAACATCTCCGTTTCTCACACTATGCACAACACATTTTGTTGACAACAACATTCCGTTTCTCACACTACGCCTAACATCTGCATTAGTTAATGTACGTTTGTTTCAACAACAATTTTTGTTGACGACAACTTCTCCGGTATAACCGGACCTGCATTGCACTGCAGCCTGCACCGCACTGCGTGTTCAATGTACATTTATTTCAACAACAGTTTTGTTGACACTACCATATCCGTTCTGACTGTCTTGTATAACATCCATACGTATCGCACAAGCAACTCAACTCGACTGACTCTATGTCTTTCACTGCCGTGCTTACCTGCACATATTCTCCGCCCCCCCCCCCCACATGTATTGGACCAAGACACTCTTATAAACCACAAGAACTATTGCGCATAATTCGCACCATTATAAATAGACCATCGCCAAAAAGAGAGACCTTCCTCATTTATCAAACGATTTATGAAAACAACAAAAAATCGCCGCCATGAAGAGAGAAAAAAGTTATCAGTATTATCGAACGCATGTGTCTAGTAATTAACATTTATCAATCAATCAAGTGACTATATAACTTAATTTAGTTGAAATTTAATGTAAACTCGTATCGCTTGTTAGATAGATAGATTGTAGAGGCTGCCCTGGACGGGCTACACTTCGACCATAAGGTCCATTGTGATGCCTATGGATGTGAGGACGAGAGTGGAGTGGAAGGAATTTTTGTGTATAGACTAGGAATTGGTAGGATATGCGGCTGCGGCCGACTCTGATAGGAACTATGCCGATATTCATCTGGAGTTCGTGAAGGAAACTGCAGAAAACCTGCTCGAGCATAGCCGGTTACTTCGTTCTTGTCCATACGCCGACAGTTTAGTCAATTAACCACCCCTTGTTTTTTTAATAATTGACAAAGTGCCGATGTCGGGATCCGAACACATAACCTTCCTGTTTCCAAGTACGCATACTGCGCAGACATAACACCTTAGACCGCTCGGCCACTTGGACTGGTCGTATCGCTTGTTACTTTCATACATATATATTTTTTTAATTAACGTTTTTTTTTTACAATAATTAGAGTGTATTTTTTTTTGTTACAATTTTCAATAAACTGTTGTGTTAATTAATAAATATTTTTCTCAAGTCAAATCTCTAATCCTATTCTCAAAAACGATATACTTATCAAACAACTGGAAAATATATTATTAGGAGCTCAACTGAATAAATAAATCTCTATATGAACAGATCGAAACGAAGTATATATTTTAATATACAGGCTGTGCGTTCGTTGTTAAAAACCAATATTGTATTGAGTTTTCACCGATTTTTCATGTAAACGAGTCGTTTTAATGGCAAAAATACCATTTTTGAAATTTGTCTGTAGGAGGATCTATTTATTTCAAATCGACAAATTTTTGCGTAAGCCAGATTCCTTTTATACTAACGAAACTATGTCCTAGTAATTTTTTTTCTAGAACTTAATATTTAAATAAATATTATTACTTTTATAGAAGTTTTTTAAACATGTTATACAAAATAAACAAGTGGAAATAACAGCTAACTGAGTTAAAATTGGTTAAAAACCCGTTACATACTGAATTTTTAAACAAAAAAGATTCAAACAATAGTTGTTTATTTTTAAAAAAGGAATATTCTTTTTTAAATTTTTGTTCTATCTCTTACGGTTTCAAAGATAGGCAGTTTTTGCCCATTCACTAATTTGGTCCTACTTTTTAGCTCTAGAATGCACCTATGAAATTTCAGCTCGCTATCTCTTTTCGTTTTTGAGTTATTGTGTTTACGGACAATAACTTTACGGAAATGGACTATTAAGGTCATTTTATGAACACCTATATAAAAATTTTTTTTTCTGCGATCAATATTTTCAACCGTTACAGACCGGAACTAAACTTAATATACCCAGGTTTATATTATATATCGGGTATAAAAATTACTATGGCGTAGTGTCGTCGGTATAGTAGGAAACGCGGTATTTGGCTTGCGCAGTATACTTTGGTAGCTGTCCATTTAACACACAGCAACGGAGTGTGACACAGTGTGTAAGCACTGTGTGTTCCATTAACAACTTCGTTTTACAGCGTGCGCACATAGAGAGACACTAGAAAAACTTGTGTGTAGTGCGTGTGTAACCGATAGTACTACCAATAATTTTCAAAAATTTATTTTTATCAATTGGTAAATTTTGTTTATAATAATAATAATAGTTTTTGAGATTCCATGGTCTATAACATGGTCTAACCGCATCAATATTATTTAACCTTAATTAATTTTTAACGATACATTCATAATGTGAGTGGAAAGCAAGGAATTTGAATGCAGGCTAGGAATTGGCATGTTGTGCGGCTGCAGTCGACTTTGATATGAACTATGTCGATATTCATCTGGAGTTCGTGAAGGGAAACTGCAGAAAACCTTCACAAACAAAGCCGGTTACATCGTTCTCGATGTAACGTCAATTAACTGCCACATTAATTTTAATTAACAAACCGGCACTGTCGGGATTTGAATCCATAACCTTCCAGTTCCAAGCAGAGCGTGCTAGACCGCTTGTCCATTTGAACTGGCTTAATAATAATTAATAACTAATAATATTTCAAAATAATTTAAATAATTTATTGATTGTTCTAACACTAACATTTCGATGCTTTTAAACAAATTATGTTAATTTTCTTTGAAAAATGTTTATGAACATCTGTAAATCATGTGAAAAATTAAATTACGTTCCATTTATCGCGCTTTCTCACACACAGCGTGGTTTGCTGTGTGCACACAGTGTGTCACACACTCATTGGCTGTGTGTTTAAATGGAAAGCAACCTTTATAAGCAGGAACATTACTGTCCTCAATCAACACCTACTCTATACTGATAGAGTAGGTGTTGCCTCCATCCGTCTTATACTAGATCTACTAATCTCTGCTTATGCATAGAGATAATATATATACAGTAGGAAAGTCATAGGCGCTCGTGTAAGTGGAAACGTCCCATCAATAGAAAGACAATCGCGTTGGTTGAGCTATCTCTTTTTAATGACTAATATATACATGGACATAGTATAATACTAGACTGTGCTTTCGATGAAATTCATGTTCCAATATTAGAAAGAGATACAAAGAAAGTTACGGTAGAGCTATCTCTGTCATTCATTCACAAAGGAACAAAGATAGCTCTACTGTAGATCAGAGGGTGTCTGTTTCTAAAGTTGGTACAACTTTTCAATACAGGAAGTATATGAATCGCGCAGTCTACTAATACTTTGTCTATGAATATATAACATAGAGATAATATATTCTCTATGATATATAATGACTATCTATCATAGAGTATATATTATCTCTATGCTATATATTAGCAAAGAATGCATATATACATAGAAGCAAAGAATACAATATACATAGAAGCGTATAAATACGACTTTTGTGTCACTTAAAATTTTTAGTGTGTATGCTGACCACTAGATGACAATAGCTGTTCGATTTCCGTATTTAGTGCCATTATCAGCACAACCAACTGTACTTTGGCAGAACCTAGTACCAGTTGCCTGGATCACATCGAAGCGGGGATGTACTTCAAATTTATATTAAAAGGGAATCCATCAATATTGATGGAATTTTTAGAATTAGTCAAAATTTTTTAATTTTTTTTACAAGCTGTGTAAAATATTAATATTTATTAAATTTAAAAAACTTATATTTAAAGCGTATTCTTTTAAAATAGCAACTGAAACTACAAAAACAAATATTAATATTTCATACAGCTTGTAAAAAAAAATTAAAAATTTTGACTAATTAATTCTAAAAATTCATAAAAATTTCATTAATATTGGTGGATTCCCTTTAATATAAATTTGAAGTACATTCCCGCTTCGATGTGATTCGGCCAACTGGTACTTAGTTCTGCCAAAGAATTTGAAATTGAAAATTATTTATTAATATCGTCAGTTTACAAAGTTACAATACAATACGTCTTAGAATCTATAGTACCTAGCCTAAGCTTTACCTATAATACATCATCTTATTAAATAAATACATCGAAATCTACAAACATTTTACATCGTTTCTTAAATGGAAAAATCTTATATAAAAAACCATTGATGCCAGTGCATACAATTGATTGCTTTATATATACCGAAATCGAACAGCTATTGTCATCCAGTCAGCATACACACTAAAATTTTTAAGTGACACAAAATCGTACTTATACCAAAAAATACAATGGTCGTGTTCAGCCGAACTAAGAAGTAAGAAATCTTAGTAAAATAATCAGAATAAATAAAATTTTGTTATGAGCATCTGGCATTTTGGCCTGGACACACTTTCTTTTGCTTCTTAATCAGTGTTGCCAGATCTCCCGTTTAACAGCAGATCTACTGCTTTGTTAGTATATCTACCTTTTTTTTTTGAATAAATAAAAAAATTTTTGAATTTGTGTCATTTTTTTCAATTTTTTATAATAATTAATTTTAAACTCCCCAGTCGTACAAATACAAAATCAGTCATTACAGACCATATTCCATTATTTGAAATAATGGAATATGGTTCTGTAATTACTTTAAGGTATTATTTTATAATGGGATTTTAAACAATAAGTAATGCAATATATAACAAATAAAAATAATTAATATTATTTAATATTTGAAGAAAAAAAATTCTATAATATGTTAAATACTAATGTAATATAATTTTAATTATTTTGAATAAAATTATTTATTTCAAACTATTTAAATTGGAATTTTCACTTTTTGAATGTACCGCTTTTTTCTTAATCTTCCGCTTTTTAAGAAATCGGTTGGGTCATATAGAAGTTCCTCCATTTTCCAAAGTTTTTTTATTTATTCAAAAAAAAAGGTAGATATACTAACAAGGCAGTAGATCTACTGTTAAACGAGATATCTGGCAACACTGATTAAGAAGCAAAAGAAAGTGTGTCCAGGCCGAAACTCGCTGACTCAGATGCTCAGAACAAAATTATATTTATTCTGACTATCTTACTAAGATTTCTTACTTCTTAGTTCAGCCGAATACACACAATGTCTCATGTTTATTGAAAATTTCCAATTAATTATTTTAATAACTTTATTAAAACTGTATTTGCTGTATTAACTGTATTCGTACTATCAGCTGATCTAAACGAATCAAACTAATTTTTGTATTTGATTTTATTTTTTTATAATTCTTTTGATTTCAATGATCAATACCTTGTACAATATTTATTTTTCAATTTTATTATTTTTCATCTGTACTTTAATTTAATTTGTCAACTTTTCGGTACTACACTTAATTTGACTCAACTGGAGCGAAAGAACCTCCTTAAACGAACATTTAAGAACAAATAGCTAACACACAATTTGTTAATATAAATATTAAAAATTAACTTTTTGGTGCCAGGTTCAGAGAGGTGATTTTTATGGGTCGTAGATAATGAAAGTATCACCGAAGTAACTATCTTTTATAATAATTCAATAAGTAATAGTCTATTAGTCTCTGGTAATAGTAATAGAGTAAAATTAATAAACTATCATTAACCAGCAAACAATTTAAAACAAAAAATATACATACAAATAGCATTTTGCAAAAAAAAAGGGTTCTAGTAAAAAAGTAATTAACCAACTTTTTTTTTTAAAATAAACGAAGAACGATCAAACGATAAAAATAGTCCATCATAGACCGTTAACGGGCCATCAAACGATTGCGAAAAAAAATTGCAATAACTTAACATGGGGTGCTAAATATCTATAGGTTGTGACAAATATTGCATTCTGTGACTTGTTTATTTATTCACCAAAGGAACACGTCTTAACAACGATCAAACGTGATACTGAACTGCTGAGTAAGCTAGTACCACATCTAGAAAAATTATATTTTAATGATTACCTTCAAAGATTATTTAAATCTAATTAAAATTAACTTTTAGTAAAAAAAAAATTATAAAGAACTTACTAATAAATACTAAAAAATATATGAAACTAAATCTAGAGCACGGTAGTGCGACAGACCGAGGTCAAGGGGTTTTTTGCCTTCGCGCTTACAATACTATTACTACACGAAAAATCAGAGCCGATTTGACCTCAAAATATCTTCTGAAAGAAAAGAGCTACAGTGCTGGTTTTTCGAATATAAGCTATTTAGGGAATTATAATAGAACAAGTTTTTGCTTTTCGTTAAGAAATAAACGGTTAAACAGTTATTCGCATTCAAAAGTCGTTAAAAAGCGGTAACGCCCACAAATCTTGGCCATACATAATCATAATTCCAGGGCCTAGACCATAAGTCCTTAAAAGTTGATATTTGCCATACAGTTAGATATAATAACCAAACCGAAAGGAAAATTATCAAACCACGAAATTTATATCGGGAAATGGGAAAACTTTTGCATTTTTGTTTTGATAAAATTAACATAGGAAATATCTCTGCTCTATGATTGGTCCATATTTCTATGTTTATAGTAAAATGTTAACACATACCATTAGTGAGAGGTGAGTGCGATTTTTTAAACCTTTGTTGCTCCACTTCCAGAAATGATAGAAGGGTGCGGTTTTTTTGCATTCGACGCGGAATTTTTGAAACCTTAAATACGATCCTATGGAAAAATTTAATTTTCCCAACGGAACATATGGAAAATCAAAAACTAAATTTATGTGTTTAAGATTGAAAATTAAATTCCTTAATATCTCTATACACATTAGAGCTTGAGCAAAAATGATAAGGTGATGAATTGTAGCAAACTTGATTTCCTACAACTGTATTCCTTACGTATTTTTCGATTGTTCTAATATTAAGAGAGATATTTTATATTTTGTGTTTGAATATTTTTTATATGAAAACCGATCTTATGTGTGCATCTTATGTGAAATACAATTGCTGTAATTTGATTGGTTCAGATAAATTAGTTTTATCGGAACCAATCAAATTACAGCAAAGTTATTTCACATAAGATGCACATAATACAAACACAAAATATAAAATATCTCCCCTAATATTAGAACAATTTGAACACAAAAAATTACCTTTTTATTCCCAGTATATGTAAATATACATGGTATATTAAGTTTAATCCCGACTTTGTAACGTTTGAAAATATTAGTCTTTGATATAAATGCTTGTTTATAAAATGGCCCATTTCGGCTATTTCCACATGTTCGTCCGTCTGTCTGTGGACGCAATAACCAAAGAACAAAAACAGATAAACAGCTAATTTGTGTGTGTGTGTTCTTAAACAAAAAAGTAAGGTCAAATTCGTTAATGGCTAATTTTTACTTTTAACCGAATACAGATCCACCCTTCTTCCATTTCGATGGTGATTTTTTGGCGCCGACTCAAAATTATTTAGATATCTACATTAGTGTAGGATGTCATCTTAAATCGAATATGGCGGCCGCCGCAAATGTATATTTACAATTTCCACATTAACCCCTATGATATGGGTATCAAATAAAAGGGCTTGATGAGTGAAACACAATAACTAAAGTGACGTCATTCTAAATCCAATATGGCGGCCGCCGCAAATGGCGATTTATAATTTCCACAATAACCCATATGATATAGGTATCAAATGAAAGGGCTTGATGAGCGAAACACAGTATATAAAGTGACGTTATTCTAAATCCAATATTGCGGCCGCCGCAAATGGCGATTTATAATTTTCACATTAACCCCTGTGATATGGGTATCAAATGAAAGGGATTGAGGAGTGAAACACAATAAGTAAAGTTAAGTCATTCTAAATCCAATATGGCGGCCGCCGCAGATGGAGATTTACAATTTCCACATTAACCCCTATGATATGGGTATCAAATGAAAGGGCTTGATGAGCGAAACACAGTATATAAAGTGACGTTATTCTAAATCCAATATGGCGGCCGCCACAAAGCGAGTTTTATAATTTCCTCATAAACCCCTATGATATGGGAATCAAATGAAAAGGCTTGATAAGTGATATATATATACAATATATATATATATATATATATATATATATATATATATATATACCTTTCAAAAAGTAGTGATATCCGATCAAATACATAAATGTAAAAAAGGGCCGAGTTTGCGGGGAAATCCTTAATGTATAATAGCTGCTCCTTAAAAAGTGATGATATGGGATAAAGGATATAGCTAATTACCAAGTGTGAGTGAAATGAATATAAATTTCTTATGTAAATTTTTCCTTAGAAAATTAATGACAGGTAAATTGATTAAATGTAAGAAAAAATTTGGTTGTAATTTATTTCGTAAGTTTTCTCTGAATATATTTTTAAAATTTTACAACGCGGCAAGTTTTAAAATATTTGAATCAAATGAAAAATAAATTACTTTTTAAAGAGCAACTATTACATTAAGGATTTTCCCGAAAATTTGGCCCTGTTTTTCCAGCCGCTTTTGGTATTCAAAAGGTCAAGTTCGTTAATGTATAAAATCGGCCAAGGGGAAAGGGGTTTTAGAAGAAGGGGGAAACACAAAATTTGGCATTACTCCTTTAATATTAGAAAAATTTATAAGAAGTAAAGTTGCTGTAATTATGTTACTTATCATTTTTTCTGTTACACTTATATTTACAGAAATATTGACGGTTTAAGATTGAAAGTTTAAATTCTAAATATCTCTGTCCACATTAGAGTTTGCGCCAAAAAAATTAGGCCATGAATTGTAGCTCTCATGATTTTCTACAATTTTATTCCTTCACATTTTTCGATTCTTTTATTTATTATTAACAGAGACATTTTATATATTGTGTTTTCTTGTATCTTTATGCCACTTTGACGTATACCATTTATTAATAATATTGGTATTGCAAATACTAAAATCATATCACATACGACAATTCATTTTGATCAGACTAAGATTGTGACCTCTAGAGAGACTAAGATTGTTTTTTTGAAAACATATTTTTTTCTGGATACTTCTAAAATGTTCAGTTACGTTTCAGCCATGGTCGTATTCAAAGGGGCCAGCAATTGATAAATTTTATTAACCAACAATACCCCTCTTGTCTGACTCCGTAACGTACTAGCCCACCGGCTATGTATAATATATACCAAATATTTACCGATCTCATTTTACAAAAATTTACAACTGTTATTTACTTAAGTAAGCTTACTTGTGTGTTTTTATGTATGTTTTTGAACAAAAATCTTGTTTTTATAAAAATTGTTAAACAAAATTTAATCTATGTTTTTAAAACAATTTGTAAATAAATTATATCTGATTTTATAATAATTATCATAAAATAAATTATTCGATTTTTGATTTAAAAGATATTTTTTTTTTGTTAAAAAAAAAAAAATCTAAACTAGATATTTTTTTCTTTTTCCAATTATAAAAAAACTCCTTTCTTAAGGAGAAAAACATTTCATCTTAAATATTTTCCAACTTTTCTTTCAATTATGTGTTGAGGTACTAAAAATTATTTTAATAATTTTCAACACAACAAAATATTGTTATATTTGATTTAGAATTAACAAAAATATATAATTTTTTAATAAAAATAAAGATTTATTAATACAAATTTTCTCAATTTATTTTAACCTAAAATATATACAATTATTATTACTGTTTTCCATTTTTATTAAAACACAAACAAGTCTTATTTACTTATAGTTAATTATTGGTTTCTCAATACTAACCAGAGCACAGACGAAAAAAACCATTTCATCGACGTGGGGAAGTAACGACACCGGAATCTTTGTTAAAATATTGAAGTCTTTGATCCTTTGGTTGACTAGCTCAATATATATTCCTACAGATGCAATATGATATGTTTCTTTGACTTCCTGAGGAGTCAATTGTGCATCGTGACAGAATGGAGGCATGATAAAATCTGCATTCTTCTTTTCTATTTCAGTTTTTATCTGTGGAAAACCTTTATCAGCTGAAACAACATCTCCAGGTTCTATTAAATCCACTATACCAAAGTCGTTTGTTATGAAGCAATCAGTAGCACGCCCACCATAACATTTTGACGTAAAGCTGATGAATCCATTTGGAGAATACCCCATCATGAATTTAATTGTATGATGATGTTTATAATCAGAATACATTATGACTCTTTCCTTCACCTCCGGTGGTACTTCAGTATTTACTTCAGTACAATCGATAATAACATGTGTTTTAGGATAATTTCGTTTTAATGCTTCTGGTAAGGTTGCTTCAACAGTAGCTTTAGAACGCCAGAAAATAAAATTTTTTTAGCAAGATACTCAACTGTTGCAGATTATTAATAAAAATTCGTTGTGCAGTAAAGTAATGGATGTTGAATAATACAAATAGTACTGTGAATGTAAGACCTGTTTCTAATTTCATCAAAGTAATCAATAACTTTGTTTTTTAAATTAATTTTATTGTTTTGCAGTCAGAAATTATATTTAAAAGGAAAGTAAAAATCGCAAAGGAAACACCAGAGTCAAGTTGCTCAACGAATCATCATTTGTAATAGAAGCTATTCCATGAAAACCTTGACATTTTAATTTTAAAGGATCGTGATTTATTGGATCACAATCAAAATCTTTAACTGTTATCCTCACAGGTTGTAAGTCTACTTCACATACTTTGTCCAGCGTTTTTTCTCTTGATATATTTACCTGTACTTTAGCAGTGCTTACACCGTTGGAATAACTCATATTTCAAAAAAAATACGTAGGAATGACATATATTATCAAAGCCTTCTGTTTGACAAGTTATGCTCCGATAAGCAGCATTAGAGGCAGCACCAAAATTATGGGCTTCTGCATTGAACTGTGCTTCTATAGCAATCGAATTTTCATCAATTTGCTCCATTTCAGTGTCACATTTATTATTATTATTGTTGTTATTAGTTATAAACTCATTTTTGCCTGCAGTCGTTTTTGCTCGACGTAGTTGCAATCGTTCAAATCTTTGCAATCTTTGATTGAGTATGTTTTTTTTAAATTTTTCTGGCCAGTAAAATTTTTTGGCAAATATGAAGGATGAGTAGGATTTTCCGATTTTTTATTATCGATAAAATAAGCAAATCCTAGTATTACAAATCCTAGTATTTTTTGTTGGTTCCCAATTTTTAGGGTTTTTACTGAAAAAAAAAGTATAAAGATTATGTGGTGCAATTACATAAATTACTAACTTTTACAGGCGCGGATCCAGCCCTCAAAAAAGGTTGTGGTCACAGCCACCCGAAAATCGGCCAAGTGCGAGTCGGAGTATGACGTCACTCATGATCGATATAGAGTATTCCTACAAAGGAGATGTTTACAAAATATATGACGCTCTGACCAAGATTTTTTAGTGTGTATAGTTCCACGTGGGAAAAGTCGTAGGGCGCTAGTAAATTAATGAACCTGTAAAATGTTACTTTGTTCGCTAAGGAAATTACAAGAGTAAATGTGTGTTTGTTTGCACATCACAGTGTCACATTTACACTCTAAACTACTGAACCGTTTTCGATGAAATTTTTACAACTTCAAAGGATATCAAATTAAATTAAACGCTAGTATACATTTTACATGGGCACAGAGGACCCCTTGATCTAGGTGCTAGGGACCCATTTGCGGTACCCTTCTTTCTAATTATTATAAATTTTACATTATAAATAATTTTATTTAGGTGCTTACGTAAATTACAAATTCAAGCTTACATTTCTTTTTCGCGAAAACGCTGATAATTTCATCGATATCCAGATTCAAATCTTTGTGCATATTTAGAAGAGCTAGCTCGGAAATCTTTCCTATGCCATTGTATATGTGGATACAACACATGCTTACTTTTAAAATAGTAGCCGACTATGTACTTTTAAATTAGTAGATGACTATGCGCACTCAGCGAATAGTCATCTCTTTTTTCCAATACAAGTATTCATGTCCCAAAAAGAAACAGGTAATATGTTGTCAAAAATGTGACATAACGTGTCAGCATATCGTCGATGATGACTAAGTACTTCGCTGCGTTCCGAACCACGCACGATTCATTGCTTTTTTTTAAATTTTATTATGGCATTGGATATAATATCATCAGCCTATCGACCTCAATAGACCGTGAAACTGTGACGTTACAAGTGTGTTAGGGTTGTGGGAATGCCCATCGTGTCCACAACGGTGGATCCGTGCTTGAACTTTTATATTTTATTCGAATTAAACTCACTTCACATTTGATTATGTTAAACACGACATATTCTAAAATACACTTTTCATAAATTTACAATTATTTTTAATACTTACACATAATTTTTGACAGCATTTATCCATTTATTACGTTTTTGTGTAATATACACAGTATTAAGTGTACACTCTCAGGAAACCGATAAAACTTCTCTTTTGCATCAACTCCAATATCACAACGCAAAGTATTTGAACAGCCTCAAATACAACATGTTATTTTTGATGAAGACATTTTAAATAACTTTTCAATCAATTTAATTAAAATTAAAAATACTATTATCGACATGTATGAAACAAATGATTTCCATCACAAAGTTTAAAAATAAAGCCACTAGACAGCATTACTATCGTCATGCGCGCTCCCTTAGTTAGTCTATATATGAAATAGTGGAGGTCAGTGAGAAGGTTGATCATAATTATTTTATAAATTACGATAAAACTATTACCAAATAAAAAAATTACGTAGGAGGTTTCACAAAATTATTTCCAAACGAATCAACGACTGAAAAATAATTTGCAACTTTTTGCGCTATCTATACACTTAAATATAGTTTTATTAGTAATTAATTATCACCAAATTTTTTTAATCATTTGCCAAATTTCACTAAATTATTTTCTAATTTTATAATTATAAAAAATCGTATAGTAATTGTACTGTAAGCGCGAAGGCCAAAAACCCCTTAAACTCATTGTTGCACTACTGTACTTTAGAAATGTTATTTAAACAATTTTTTCGGTATATCTATAGTGAAATAAACCACCTTCACTTCATTAAACTGTCAGTTTAATTCGTAGTTACTATTCCATTATTTGACATTTCATACGTCAAGTAAAATTATGAACATGGATCCGTAAAATATTCTAATGTTTTACGTTTAATTGTATTTTTGTGTGTGTTAATTTGTTAAAATTTTGAAACTGCAAACCGAATTTAAATAGTTTTAAAATGGCTAATTTGAAAGCTGTCCCTCAAGAATTTATACAAAGTGTGTTTCAACCTCAAATTGGTGTATTGTCAAGTATCGAAGCTGAAAAGATTGTGAAAAAGAATAATTTAACATTTGCTGAATTAATCAGCCCTTTTAGTAAACTAAAAACTGAAGGTATATTTGTAATTATTTATTGTGTTTAGTATTTATATTGACATTACGTTATTTCAATATTATTGAACATATAAAATGAGTATTTGGATTAGTCACCCCCGGATCTACGATTTTTCCGAACCGTATTTGAGATTAATGATTTCCGCGACCTGGATTCTAAGGACTTTATGGTGTGTTCGGATTAATTTCGCACCATCACACAAGGACAGCTAATAATTTATTTCTTTTAAAAACAAACCCAAAACTATTAGATGTCTGATATTTTCAGTATCAATTAATAGGTCCTTGTTGACAAACTTAAGAATTTTACTGATTAGTTAACACGTATACTTTATTAATTAAAAAAAAGACGAGAACATGGATTTATTTTCATCTAAAAATTCTCATTACAAATTAAATTTTATTGTTAAAGCAAAAGTCAAAGGGTTATTGCCCTGAGGCGATGGTGCTATTAATTCGAACTCTACATTAGTGGGCGCATTTCAACATGCGCCGCAGTAGCTGTAGTGCAACGTTGCTATGGCCCTGAAATCAAAAGTATCAAATTTTTATAATTGATGTAAATTTTTTTAGTTACATTTGCTACAATAATAAAGTTTTAAAATTTTGTGTGTGTAAGCAGCGATAGTCAGTGTATGTTTTGGAAAGTAATCGAAGTAATTTTAGGCACTCAAATAATTTTTAAATCATTTAAAACTTTTAGTTTTAGATTTTGCGCAAATTTACTGCAGGTGCCTCGGTTTGTCTCCCCCCCTAGATCAGGGATGGGATTAGTCATTAAATAATTATTATAAGGCATAATTAGATATTGAAATATTGTAACAGTTAAAAATTGATTCCTTAAAACATTTTGTGAAATATTTGTGATAAAGGTTTGTGGCAGCTACTTTTGTTAAAAATCAATGTATTTGGGTGAGAAAATAAGTTTGAGATAACCAGAAACCCATAAAAGTTTGAACTAATATATTTGTAAAATATAATAAACGTCAATACTAGGTTAATTTATTCATAATTGTTATTTTTGCAAAAGGAGGCTTAAGTTTTGGCAACATTACTATAATTTAATGAAATAATAAATTTGGAAATCGGGGAAACTTCAAAACTTCTATTTTAATTTTGGTAAAAAATTTGTAATTGTATTGTAGAGCTCCCACACAAGAGTACGCTTGAACGGCATTAATCACTCAGATTTCATATTGATATTGATGAAGAATAATTAGGCGGAAAATCAAAATCGTTCAATTTTATCAACAAGTTTGGTAAAAAGGACCTGAAAGGATCTGCCAATTTATAATACACGTTTTGTTATATATTGTTTTGTACAATACCAATGTTAAATGAATCCATAATTGAAACCATTATAACAGACAATAAAGCATCCCAACCTGTAGTTAAACCAAAACAACAATTATGGAGTGTATGTATTGCCTTTTTTATCCCACAAACCATAAGTATGTAAGTAAGACCCATTATAATACCAAATAAACATTCCGAGCCATGATTTTCGTAATCGGACTTAGCCGAACCTGTAGAATAGTTTCATAGAATTGAAATGGTTCTGGCTACCATAGTTTCTGCGGAAAAACCCTTTAATTGAAATCATGTTTGTATAGGTTAAGGTGGGTCGGATCATGGATCGAAAGTATCATTAAAGTCGGACTACTTTGGGTTTCCGAGATTCTCTATTGTTTTTATTCGAGAAACAAAATACTATTTATTGTAAATTTGGAATGATATTTTTTTCTAAAAAAATTTGAATAAAATTCAACTTTTTTTGCTTCCGCTGTTCTCAAATTTATTTTTGATTAAAATAAATTAATTTTGCCGAAAAACTGAACCTTCTAAATTTATTTTAAACAAAGGTAGTTCTTGTAAACCTTTACCCAAAAGTCATCGTGTATTGTTATGCTCTGTACATAGATTGTTTTTTAAATTGAAATGATGAAATCATCGAACTTCTACTTCAAAGGCTATGTTTTCAAATATATACAGGATTCTGAAAAATTTCGTTGCTGTATCTACATGAAATTTTGTATACATACTTTATATAATACTATATAAAACAGGATGTCTAGTTGTCTGGAAAACCTGGAAACGACAGGGAATTTTGAGTTTCTGGAAAAGTTAAGGATTTGTCAGCGAATTTCATGGAATTCAGGGAATTTCGCATAATCTTATTAAAATAACTTATTTCTAAAAATATTATATGACAAAATGGTCTGGAAAAATTCGAATTCAAGCCTGGAAAACATGAAAAAGTTAGGGAATTTTTTGCCAAATGTTTTAGACACCCTGTAAAAGTTCTCAAAAGGATTTCTGGTATATTTTAACTGTTTTCAAGATATTGCACTTTGAAATCCAAAGCCATTTTTTGTTTAAAGCAGTGAAAGCTCCAATTGAAATGAAATTGGATAAAATCGAATATATGCACGAGTATATATGGACTGGCTACAATGTAAAATTTGTATCGTTATAATTACCAAAAACATATCGACTAGGGTTTGACCAGTTATAACATGTTAAAACAAAAGACTCTTAAATAACATCTCTATACTATATTGTGAATTTGTGACCCGTCTTAAATAATGGGTATTGTAAAAAAAATGCACCTTTTTGTTTCTATGTACTACGTATTTATATTATATTCAGTATTTTGAATGACTGAGTGTTCATGAATTTAATATAATTATTATTCCTAACTTAGTAAATTTTGGTAATCCATGACTCGGGAACAAATATAGGTAAATTTGTAGACATCTATATGTAGAAAATTATTGAATTGAAATTACTTTGGGAAATTTCTCTATGTTGACAAGTAGATACTATCCACCAAATTTAATATCAAACGGAGTTTTGTACTGCTTAAAATAGGAACAAAAATTTTTCGAAAATGTTTTAAATGATGTTTTGGGAAATTATTATTGGGGTTTAAAAAAGTATGTTTCAAGCCGATAAAACGATGGAATCTTTCAGAAATCCAGTTATGTGTATATACAAGTGAAGTAAATAGTACACGCGCTGATAACGAACTATGTGCTAACAATTTAACAGTGAACTCAATTAGTTACTTTCTTGTCATGGCTAATTTTAAAGTGATATTTCTTTTAGGTTCATTTCGAGATCATGCTGGTAACATAACACCTATTAAAAATTTACAATTAAGCATATCAAATTTACAACAAAATCCCTTACCAACAAATTTAGCAAGAAAACTGTTGAATTACGTTGTTAGTACATCACCAGATCAACCCGCCTACACAATTGATTTACCACCAGTATCTGTACAAATACCACAATCGACACCATGGTTTGAATCTTGGCGTGATACATTTTTGAAAGTACAATATCCATCAGATCATGAATTTACAAAACATTTTATGGCATGTATGATTGTGATATCATCAGAAGAGGAGAATATTTTGGCAACTTTAGAGCATTTGAATAAAACAATTGATGAATTACAGAATACTACTTCACCACAAAGATTTCCAAAATTTTTTTCGCAAAGTATATTACGATTTTATGTGGTGTTACATGATAAATGTCAAGGTTCTGGAGTAAGGTTTGTTGTTTTTTAAAAAAAAAATTCAAGTCTATTTAACTAACTTCCTATGCGTGTTTTAAGCGAATCTATGTGTGTTTTAAGATTTCTTAAGACGCAAAAGAAAAAAAATTGTCACAAATTGAAGCATACATAAGATCCACCAACCTAGGTGTGGCCTAAGTAGAAAGTTGCCCATACGCTCTTTTTACTGGCATATTTTTTATTAATATATTTGATAAGACTTGTGATAGAGCTTTTGCTTCAAAAAGGGGGTTTCAGGCAGGTTGCTCGGAACCGCAATTATTTTTAAAATCAATTCATCTTGACGTCCTGAATATGACCCTAAATTTTTACGGTCCGACTCGTGATGGAACAGGGTCAAAATTCAATTTGTTTATAGCAAAAAAGCGTTTTTTCTTAATATCTTTTTTAAAACTAAAAATTTTAAAAACAACATAGCATATTACTCAATTTTTTATAAAAAAACAAAACAAATGAGCCCATGAACATTAAAGTCGAGAAAAAAATTCCCAAAGTTCGACAAACGCAAAAATTTTAAATTAAAATAAAAAATCTAAAAATTACTTAATTTTTTTTTTGTAACTATGGCTAAGTATGCCTTTTATATTTTAAAAATAAAGTGCCCAATTTTAGCCCTTAAAAAAATTAGGCCTCCGACAATTAATAAAATACCGTAAAAATAAAATAAAAAGATACAAACTACAAACACAATGATTGTTATCCATATAACAAATATACACTATGTTGTGTCAATCTTCTTGAATAGTGTATGGACGTTTAAACGAATCTGCGCTTGTACGACTTTAATTTAATCCTTAAAAAAATTTAAAATTATCTTGTTACTTTTTACTTAAATTCTTTAATTTATTACTGCAAGTAATTTTTCAAAAAATGATTCTAAAATATATTAAAAGAATTAAATGTATTTAAAATTATACAGACGATCCAAGTTATTCTAATTAATAAAAAAATATAATCTATTTGGGAAAGTGTTACATCCATTACAGAAAAAAATTAAATTCTTTTCATATATAGCGCTGTTTCATATTATTTACTTCCGTATCCACCACTTGGTTGGCGGCGGTAGTGTATTCCACCAATTTTTGCATTTCTAAATTATGAAAGTCAAAGTCATTTCTAAATTAATCAGTATCATATATATCTTATATATAGACAATGATTTTAGGATTGATACATGATACTTTTTATTTAAATTTTTTTAATTGTTGAATGTAAATTTAAAAAGTTCTTTTAAAATTTAATATAAATTTTATAGAGGATTTATTAATTAATAATAAAATAATCTATTTTTCAAAGTGTTTACGATTTACACAAATTTAAGACTTTTCACGTTCGCTGTTTTGTATTATTTCTTCCACTTCCAGTGTTAACAATATAAATGTAGGAATATAGGGACGGGAGGTAAGGAGGCTTTTAGGCAAAGGGAACTCCGTTCCGGGCTGCAAATTTTTAGGGGGGAGGAGATTTGCTCAGCCAGTGATTGGCTGTTGACTTCAATTATATATGTATATATATAATTATATGTATGTATGCATGTATATAATTGAATATATATGTCTATGCAATTTACCAAAACAAAACAGTGTAAAGCAGACAGCGCGATGTGTATTATGACCCGTATTATAACTTATTTATAACAATAAAGTTGATGCAATTTTCGTTTTTAGCTAATTTCCTCTTCAAGGAAATTAATATTGGTGTTGTACCCATGGCAAAATTTCGGAAAAATTTCCTCAAATATTCATTAATCCCACCTAGTAGATGTCGAAAATCACCATCTTAAATTCATGTATATATATATATATATATATATATATATATATATATATATATATATATATAATACTGTAAATGTGATACCATCAAAATAAAAATATATGAACAGGAGTAGATCGAACTTGATTTAAAGATCAACCTCGGTCTCCGCTTCTAAGAGGATCTAATATAGTTTGCTATATTATATATAACTGGTTTTTTAGAAGTTTTAAAAAATATTACCTCCTTTCCATCCATCTCAATTCGAAATAGTGCAAATTAACATTTCGTTATAGGCTTAATTTTGTTCTCGATATCTTAAGAACGTAATGATGTTTCAAAACGATTAAAGCAGTTAGTTGGAACTTGGTAATAAAACAGCTTTGTTTTCCTGACTCATTTCTTCGATAAATTGGACTAAAAAAGCATTAATTTTACATCCAAAAGACTCTTTTATGCCTTTACGTCAGTAACTGATTTTATGCACCGAATGGTTAATAGTAATCAAGTTATTACAGAAAAAATAATAATTTTACTCGAATAATTACCCCCGCGGAAAGGTTGAACTTTAGTTGTAGAAAAAAAAAATGCCGAATCAGTTAGTATCGAAAAGGAAGCATCGAATTGAAATTGTTTAAAAATATAAGACAGAACACAGAACAAATTATAACGATTCTTTATTATTTTACAAAAAAAGTTTCACAGCAAAATTGCTGTGAAATTAAGACACAAAATACGAATTTTTGCAAAATAAGGAAGGTTTTTTTTCCAATTTTTTGCGATTTTAGAGGCTTTAATCGTATTTTTTTATATTTATTCACTGCAAACATTATAAAGACCCATACAAAGGAAAGAGATTTATGTGATCTCATTTTACATTTGAAAATTTTGTTATATAAATAAATAAGCTAAATTTTTAATTTTTGTATTTATTCCAAAAAAATTGAATTAATGTGGGACATTAAACATCTAGATGCAAAAGTATAGTTAGATTGAGTCGCCAAGAAAATTAAATCATCTAGGCTTTAACCAATTTTCAAATTTTTTCCAATTAGGGACGAAAGCTTCCGAGTAAAATTGCGAATTTTTAATTACTATTTTTATCTCGAAAACTATCGATCTGATTTGGATTGCAATTTGAAGCTTATGGTTGTGTCCAGATAATTTTTTTGCGACCTAATTAAATTATTTTAATGTAGTTGAAAAGTAAAAATGTAGTAAAAGTACTATCGTAAACAATTTTCGAAAGGAAGAGTCCATATCTATGTGCGTAGACTTGATAAACCCTTGTGTAAGTAATTTGTAGCATTTTCATTGTATATAATCCAATACCAATCAAAATATCTCCACTTCATTTAGAAAAAATAATCATTATTATAAACATTTCTAGTGCAAAAGATTCATTTGACCATGTAAGAGGTGTATATGGAATTGATAATAGTTTTCTATTACAAATCAATTCATGTAATGCTGAGACAACGGAACCACCAATAACATCAAACCCATGGTTGCCTTATGTTACTATTCATCAATACCCAAATGAATTGATCGATAATACAACCGATACTGATACAATAACAACACCAGGTGATATAATCACAATTTCATCAATAGCATATCAAGTAACTCACATCGAAACTGAATCAATTTCTGAAGACGCAATTATTGTAGATTCAATTGTGTCGCCAACGGATTCAGCACTAAAATCTGTACGTACAACTGATTTGGATACATCTAATGTTATATTTCATCCATTAAGTCCAATATCCGAACCACAGTCACCAATTCAAGATGATAATCAAATTGATAAATTAACAACAAATACGAGACATGCTAATGGTTATGGCGCTTTTATTACGTCACAGGATTTGGAATTACTACATCGATTTATTCAAGATTTTTGTATTAAAGCTTTAATTCCACATGTAGAAAATGAAATTCAACGTTTAACAGACATTGTAAGTATTCCTATATGAAATGCGGTCTATTTACATCTGAATGTTTACATAATTTTCACGAAAATCGAAATGCCTGTGTGTAAAAAATGTTCTCTATAAAGTTATTAATTAAAATTAAAAAATTATAAGGATTAGGGGTTTTTAGTTCCTTAATAACTTAAAATTTTGCGTTATATTCTTGTTGCGTTAATTTCCATATCGTGCAAATAGACTGTGTCGTCAAGCAATGCTAAGTAATCAGTTATTGACAGTATAAAAGAATTGACGTGTCTATTTACACGATATGGAAATTGATAAACCCATAGTTAATATATATATATATATATATATATATATATATATATATATATATATATATATATATATATATATATACCGAAAAACCGGACTTAGGCCATCGATTTGACTGCCAGCATTTATATCGAAAATAGGGTACAAAAGAAAAAGTTACTCAAAATTTGAGCTTCATCCGTCCAAATTCAGCGGCTATATAATATTTTGAAATTTAGTTTAATTTTGAAGTCAATTTATTAGTCATTTTCAGAAACTTATACGGTTTTCCAAGAACGTTAAGGTTAATACCGGAATAGTTCCCTTAAAAGTCGGCCGTTAACACATATTTTAAACATACTATTGATACGTTGTTGTACAAATTGTATATTTAAAAAGAATAAAGATTATTATTTATTTTACTTATTGATTACAATCAGTACATTTATAGTACAGTTAGTCAGAGGAAGACATAAAAATATATGTACCAAATATATATCAAAACCTTGAGTCGTGTCCATTGTATTTCGAAAATAGGTTTTTCACAATGGATTAATAATTAATTAGATCTCGCACACCCCCATTAAAATTCATCGAGTTTGCTATTTTGAAATTTTCATAAAATTTATTTTAATTGCGCAAATATTTTTGTGTAGGTAGCAAATAGAAAAGGTGTAAGTAGATCTTTATTTAATGCAACTAAACGATGGTTTGTTAGTAATAAACCCGGAACTGCAGGAGCTACTAATGTTGCAATAAAAGTGTAAGCATAAAATTATTTTTAATTTGAATATTTATTTATATTAACATAGCGTCTAGCGACCAAAAAAACTTGGAGTACGTGATTATTTAAAAACTTGGAGTACGTGATTATTTATTTGATTCTTGAAAATATGAGAAATATATGACAATTTCTTACGGTAAACTAAAGTTTTATTTTATGAAGACTGGCTTGCGCCTATTTTATCATTATTTTTCATCTCTTTTTATTTTTTAAATGCTGACTGATAAGAAAATTTATATCTATATGGATTGTGTGTCATATATATATATTTTAAGAATGGATTTTCATTGCCTAAACAACATGAAAAAATTCCTAAGAAGCCTAATGAAAATTGCACTTAAATCATTACCCGATTTAGTTCGTATGAATTTCTTCTCATATTTCGATAATTAATAGCAATTTTAGGTGGTAAACTAACTTTTTTTCACACAAAAATATTTGCTTCCTATTATTTTCTGATTGTATTTCGGAAACATTTCTCGAACCATGTTAGCATGAATTTTTTTCATGTTTTGCCTATAGGAATCCACCCTTAAAATATTTGACACGAATTGAAATCCATCCTTTACAATCAAGAGCATATTATTTACAAAATAATTATTATATACTTGCTTCAAAAAATTTATTGGAAAAGACAGATGGTTTGTTTACATAGTTATTATTTGATTTAAAAAAAAATCAAATAATGGCTGTTTCAAGTTGAAAAGAGTATTTTAGCTCTTCTATAGCTTAAAGCGGTTGTCTAGAGCATCTCTAGTAATGCTCTGTGAAAATTCTTCTGCAATTTTTGGTGGTAATTAATTAAGGAGTAATATATGTTGGAATCCTGAAAATGAGTGGGATTTTTGTGAACCTCCTAATAAATATGTTATGAAATTATTGAATATGCTAACCTCTTTTTAAAACGGTGCAAGCTAGGGAAAACATTTAAATACAAAAAAAGTTCAAACTAGTTTTGTTTGAAATTTTTTTCTATGCACCTAATATTTCTATGAGATGTATAAAAAATTTTCAAACAAAAGTTGTGTGATTTTTTGATTTTTTTGTATTTATAGATCAATCGACTGTTGACAAAGCTAAATACGAAATTGTGATTACGCGAGCACCATTTGCTCCTGGTTTTGCAGAAAAAATAAAATGACGATATAATAATAATGAAAAAATAATATTAAATTGAAAAAAAAAAGGGTATAACAATGAAACTTAATTATTATTTGAACAATTTTCAAAGTGACAGTAAATCAAAGTTCAAATATGTACTCAAAACAAATTTATCAAATGTTAATCATACAATAAAATAATGATTCATTTATTTACTATATGTGTATAGGAAAAAAAATTAATGTCTTTAAAAAATAAAAATATACTATAATTCATACATATATTATATATATATATATATATATATAGATATATATATATATATATATATATATATATATATATATATATATATATATATATATATATATATATATAATTATATATATATATGAATTATAGCATAGAATTTAGATCTATATATAATTAAGGGTGCAAGACAGAAAAACAGTATTATCAAATTTTAAATATAATTTGTAAACATGAAGATAATAAACAGAGCGAGTCTATACAAAGTATATGTAAAGTATTCTGCCTATCTCATAACTATAACAATTAACAAATAGGTAATATTTGTGTAAAAGATTTACTACTGTCGTCAACAAGACTATAAGATAAATTTTCAATTCAGTTTGGTTCAATTTTATTCAACGGGAGTGAACGTAATGAAAATGTGCAAATTAAAATTATGTACATAATGATAATTCAGAATTAAAATTATGTACATAAATTTAATTCAGAATTATATTATGTTCATAAATTTAATTCAGAATTTAAATTATGTACATAAATTTACTTCAGAATTTAAATTATGTACATAATTTTAATTTTACTCGCACTACTTACATGATAAGTTACTGTAATGAAAAGTTACTGAAATGACAAATATTATCCGATCATATACTTGTAAAAAATATGTCTGCATATATAATCACTTTGAATTTCAATCCTCTACCAAACAGCAGTTAGTTGGGTAGGGACATACATTTTATTAAATTTGTATTATTTTATGACTTTTTATTATCCATTCAGAATGAATAATTACAAGTAATAAAATGATTCTATCTATTCTGAATGGACACTTAAAAGCAATAAAAACAAGTAATGTAACAACTAACTGAATTAATTGTTTGAATACCCAGTATATACTGAGTTGTATATCAATGTTTGAATTGTTAATATTTCTGCCTAATCAATGTTTATAAAATATGAATAATTTGTAAATGTTTGTTTTGTGTTAATAATTAATATTGAAACAGTAAAAATGTTCTTGCATTTAAAAAAATTTATATTAATGTTCTTGCGATTTTTATATATTTAAATATTGAGTTATATAATTGAGTTAATCAACGCGAAGCGACTGTTAACGTAAGGCGTTGGTCATAGCGAAGCTTTAGTAAATCAACGGAAAGCGTTGGTAAATACAAAGCGTTAACCAACGCGAAATGTAAGCTAAAGCGAACCGTAGGTCAGCCAACGCGAAGCGTTGGTCTATGAGAAGCGTTAGTTATTCAGCGAGAATCGTCAGTGATTCAACGCGAAGCTCGATTTAACGAGAATCGTTTACGCTTTAAGTAAGCGTGAAAAGTTAGTCAAATCGTAGCGTAAGTTAACGCGAATCGTTAGCAAGCGTAAGTTATACAACGCGAAGCGTCAGTTTATACGACGCACTAGCTAACGCGAGGAAATTAACGCGGAGCCTAAGTAAGTTAACGCGAAGCGTTAGTAACATTGGTAAACGCAAAGCGATAACCAACGCGAAACGTAAGCTAAAGCGAACCGTAAATCACCCAACGTGAAGCGTAGGTCAATAGAAAGAGTTAAACGCTTTGTGTTTACCAACGCGAAACGTAAGCTGAAGCGAACCACAAAATAGCCAACGCCACAAGTTGGTCAATGAGCAGCGTTAGTCAATTAGAAGTGTAAAGTCAACGCGAAATGTTAGCGAAAGCGAACCGTAAGTCAACCAACGCAAAGCGTTGGTTAATGAGAAGCGTTAGTTATTCAAAGCGAAGCGTTGGTGATTCGCGAAGCGTGATTTCACGCGAAGCGTTAACCAACGCGAACCGTAAACTCAAGCGACCGTAAGTCAACCAACGCGAAGCGTTGATCAATGAGAAGCGTTCGTCAATAGGAAGTGTTAGGTCAACGCGTAACGTAGTCTTAAGCGAACCGTAAGTCGGAGCGTAAGGAAGTTAACGCGTAGCGTTAGCAAGTTAACGCTGAGCGTAAGCGAGTTAACGCGAAGCGCTAGTAAATCAACGCATAGCGTTGGTAAACGCAAAGCGTTAACCAACGCAAAACATTAGTCGCCAACATGAAGCGTTGGTTAAGTAGAAGCGTTAGTTTGTCAAAGCGAAACGTTGGCGATTCGCGAAGCGTGATTTTACGCGAATCGTTAATTAACCCAAAGCGTTAACCAACGCGAACCGTAAGCTCAAGCGAGCCGTAAGTCAGCCAACGCGAAGTGTTGGTCAATGAGAAGCGTTAGTCAATACGAAGTGTAGGGTCAACGCGAAGCGTTGGTAAACGCATAGCGTTTGCCAACGCGAAACGAAAGCTAAAGCGAACCGTAAGACAGCCAACAAAAAGCGATGCTGCGTTAGAAAGTCGCGTAAGTAGCGATATATATATATATATATATATATATATATATATATATATATATATATATATATATATATATGTCTATATATATATATATATATATATATATATATACATGTATATAAATATATACATGTATATATATATATATACACGATAAAAATTTCATAGATGATTTTGGATAGGATAGATGGACCTTTGAATAAACTTTTTGCAAAATTTTGACATCTGTACGAGGCCAAATATTTTTTTTAAAAAGAAAATCACTTAAACCTTGACTTTATATATACATCTGGTTAATAAAACTGAAATAAACATAAAAACAATACTATTTGATGTATGTTATGTTTGTACATGTGCCTGTCTTCGATCGACTCATTTTCAACTTTAAGCAAAAATTTTGAAAAAACGGTGGACTTTATGAAAAAAGTTTTCAACAGAAGTTGTTTATTTTAAAGAGAAGATTTTTTGTTAAATTTTTTTTCTATCTACTACGGTTTCAAAGACCCCTCCTTCTAGTGGGGGGGGGGGAACATGTTCCGATTTTGCCCATTAACGAACTTGACCTTACTTTTTTGCTCTAGAACACACACAAAAATTTTCAGCTCGTTATCTCTTTTCGTTCTTGGGTTATCGGCTTCACAGACGGACGGACGGACGGACGGACATGTGAAAATGGCCGAATTAGGCCATTTTATGAATACCTTTGTGAAGCATTTTTGTCAAGGATTAATATTTTCAAGCGTTACAAAGTCGGGACTAAACTTAATATACCTTGTATATTTACAAATATACTGAGTATACAAAGTCGCTGTCCTACTAACTGCTGACTGGTAGAGGGTTGAAACTCAAAGTTAATATATTTGCCGCAATTTTCGTTACAATTTTTGTCAGTTATTGTACATTATGGAAACACAATACTTAAAATTATGTGCATATTAAAAATTCAACAATTGAAATTATGTACAGAATAAAAATACTACAATTAAATTTATGTACACTCCCGTTCAATAAAATTGAACCAACCTGAAATGTTAATTTTCTTACATTTCGTAAAACTCCTCACTTTTGTTACTCTCTGTATATTATTTATTTATAAACAAAGATAAGTAGTATTTTTTTAAATGCGAAAAAATAAATGTAAGTTTTATATTTTTAGCGAATTTCCTGAAAGGAAATAGAGCTATTAGTCCCGTACCAAAGTCAAAATTTCGCAAAAATTTCTTCAAATGTCTATCGATCGTACCTAATGAAATGACCTACCTAATGGAATGAAATATGGTGTTTGAGGTGATTTTGGTATTCAAAAGGTCAAGTTCGTTAATGGGTATAATCGGACAAGGGGAAAGGAGGGGAGAAACAAAAAATTTGACATGTCTCCCTTACAATTGGAAAAATCGAAAAATTTATGAGAAGTAAAGTTGTAGGTACTAAGTTTTACTGTAATTTTGTTTCTTATCATTTTTTCTGTTACACTAATATTTACAGAAATATTGACGGTTTAAGATTGAAAATTAAATGCCTTAATATCTCTGTACACATTAGAGTTTGAGCAAAAATGATAAAGTGATGAATTGTAGCAAATATGATTTTCTACAACTTTATTCCTTACACATTTTTCGATTGTTCTAATATTAAGAGAGATATTTTATATTTTGTGTTTTCTTCTTTCTTTATACCCCCCTCCCATTCCCCTCGACGTATGTCATTTGTTAATAAAATTGGACTTGAAAATACTAAAATCATTTACGACATTTCATTTTGATCAGACTGCAATTGTGACCGCTAGAGAGTGATTTATGTATTCTAAGGAAATTCGCTAAGTTGGAGCAGCTCCTGCGTAACGAATTTTTTATTTATGTAAACAAGTATGTGATAGAGTAAGAATATGTAATGTAAATACATGTTAAGTATTATATCTTCCTTTTACGTCCACGATATACGGTATAAACGATCTAATTAAAATCGCGCCATACAAGCTGGATGATTTCCTAAATTTGTATAAGTAAATTTATTTTTATTTATTTATTTTTATCGATATAAACAGACTTTTCATGTTTTTTTTTTCTGTTTATGTTCTTTGTTTTTATTTATAATTTTAATATTTTATTATTTCTTTGATGACTTATTCTATATTTTGTTACAAAAATTCATTGAATAAATTCTTATTATTATTATTATAAAATAAAATGTTTTATCTGTCAAAAACATTTACTACAAGAATAATCAATTGTGAGAGACTGATTCTGTTCAGATCGGTTCAATTTTATTGAATGGGAGTGTACGCAATAAAAATTAAAATTACGCATTAAAATTATGCATATAATTTTGATTTTTGCATTTTTTAAATGGGCATAATTTTAATTCTTGCATTTTTATTATGTAAATAACTTTAATTACTGTCTTTTTATTGTGTGGGAAAACTATTTTTATAAAAGTTGTTTGTTTGAACATTTTTTTATCTTCAAACTCATATTTTCAATCATCTAATATATGTCATATTTTTATACATCTGCTGTTCGTGTGTAATACAAGTTAAATTTTTAAGCATCAATATATGCAGGACATCTAAACAATTAATTCAGTTGTACATTTTTTGTTATATAAATAATGCACTCCTAATGTTTGGTTCCTGGCTCAGTCTGTATGTTGCATAAAATGCTACCATATTGTTACAAATATAATGTACGAAATAATTTTACTTTTTTTCAAGCACGTTAAATATTTGATAGGCGGCTGACAAACATGTTTTTGTTTGTTATATTGTATTTGCAGCTTTATAAAAATTATTATTTTTAGTTATTTGGTTAAATCAAATGAAAGCTACCATATTGTATGTTTTAATTTAAAATTAATTATGTTAAATATAAATTTTAGTTACAATTCGGATGATGCTGAAGTTCAGTTGCGGAAGTTGGCAGATTTATATTTCATGTTTGGGAGTTATGCTTTAGCATATGAAGCTTATAGTGCGGTCAAACGTGATTTTTATTTAGACACCACTTGGCAATATTATGCTGGTGCGCTTGAAATGGCATCTTTATCATCATTTATGATGGGTGATTTTTCGAAAAAAAGTTTTGAACATCTAGAAGAAGCTGTTAACATTTATTTGAGTACATGTCGGTATGTATTTTAGTTTATTAAATTATTGATATTATGCTTTAACCTCACCAACTCATATACTTCAAATGTAGGATGTAATTATTTAATGCAACAGTTATAAAAACATTTATTGTAGTAAAACTCTTATTACATTATAGATGAAAAAGAGGATAGTAGATTAGTGGATGTAACTTAGCATTCATATAGCTTTCATGTTGATGTATATAAATGTGATAATACGTCAAAATCAACCCTTTTTATGTATTCTAGACAAAAAGAGTCATTAATTGTTATACGGATACAGTCTCCGAATTCTAAAAATACGAAAATATACTGATATATAAAATCAGTTTTTTCCACATGTTTATTTATAAAATGAAGCGAAATATCGCCTTCAAATTTTATGGGTGTATTTTTGCATTAAAATGTGGTTTCCCATCCCTGAATTTTATTTTGAAAACATTCCTGGATAATTTTATATATAAAGTTGTGGAAATACTAACAATTTTAGTTTGAAATGATAAATTGTTTATTGAAAATCAAATAAATTCCTAACAAATCGAATTTAAAGACATAATTATCTATATTTAAATATACATAATGTTACTCAAACTCTTACATTCGATTTCTTCCGAATCAATTTTCGACAAAATGTAAAAGCAATTGCAGTAAGTATTTTTAATAAAGAGAAAATTTTTAATTTTTCTCTTATCTTTTAGCGTTTTCAAACTAAAATTTAGATATCAGGTGAATGATCTCCCTCTTTTTCGAAAGAAAAAAAACCGAATTTAACTGTCCCGTCTACTCCCAGGGGAGAACTCAAAATCCAGATGAAGAATCGATGTTTTTGGCTATCAAAAAAATTATATTTTCATGTAAAATATTTTGGCATGTCTTTATTTTTGTATGACTTCATATTCGTTTTTCCATTGTGAAACTCTGATCCGATTTCAACAAATGAGGTATCTTGATGACGGTCCCGGAAACATATGGCAGGTGACGTGATAAAAAATCATTACGGCGAGTGTAAGCTGTCATTGTTGTAAATTTTTCTTAGTATCAAATACATGAATAATTTTTTGACCTAGCTGTGATTATTGCATTTCAATGTATCACTATGGATTAATCATAAATAAAACACATCGACTGAAAAGCACAATACAAGTAAACATGGTATGTTATTGTACAGATAGGGGGTATTATTTCATTCTCTCATATTTGATTAGTCTCGCTTGCTTTTTCCGCCAGCTTTCGTTACATTGGTTGTTTATTTACATCTATCATCTCTCAAAAAGATGATCACTGTTGGATGTAATATACATTTTAAGATAATGTTTTAAAAATTTATATATATTTTAAGATAATGTTTTAAAAATTTGTACAGACAAATAATAAATTTCGTATGAAAATCAAAAACCCTATATGTATCACTTTATTTGTAATTCAACAATTCGGAAAGTGAAAATTCGTATCCATATACAGTTAAAAATTTATATTTTCATACGAAGTACAATTTTTAATTTAATAATCTCTTACCTTTTATTTTTATTTACAAAATATAAAACTTGTTTCTTACTTTTTAGTGCAAACAATGAATTATTTTTTACCATGGTCGGTTATTTGTTTTTAAATTAATATTTTTTAATTATAGGAAGTATAAGTCTTAAATGAAGTGTGATGTAGTCGAGCAAATATTTTCTTTATTTGAGTGTACCTAAAGTCAAAATCAGTTTTATTTAAATATTATTTAACTATCTAATAGATGTCAGAAACCTTAGAACCACATAATATATAGCTTTATTTTATCCACGCAAATTATTCTGTATTTAATAATAAAATTTAGGAACATTTTAAAACAAAATAGTTTGTCATTAAAGTCGATTATCTACAAAAAATGTTTCAAATAAAACGTACTTTTTTGTATCTTTTCGGTTAAAATAATTGAAAATAGTGATTGCCACTACAAAAAAAATTCGACCCTCGTTTGATCTATTATATAAAAACTTTTTCCTCTTGATATCAGACAGCTTTTGGCTATAACATTCTGCTGATTCATCTTTAAAATTAATTTGCATAGATAATAAATAAAATGACCAACTCTGTGTAATAAATTTTATTTATTTTTTAATTTAATTTGTTATTTACAAATGTGTAAAGCGTAGAAATTCGAGCCCTAATGAAGTTAGCAACATTAACGAATAGTTGTCCATATTTCCCTTAAAAAATAAAAATTTATTGATTCTAAAATGGACCGAAATAACAATAATAATTAAATTTTATTTGATACATTTTTTTATTAAAAAATCCATTAATATTTCTTTTCAAGTATGCCACAGTTTGCCACTCGTACAACTCTATTAAGTGCTGAATGTCTTCGAGGAATGCAATGGTGGCATGAACAAGCTAAACAATTAATTAGAATGACTTCTGAAGATTCAGATTTACGTTCAGCACTATTACTGGAACAAGCTTCATATTGCTTCTTGAATTGTAAACCACCAATGAGTAGAAAATATGCATTTCATATTGTTTTAGCTGGGCATCGATATTCAAAAGCTGGACAACGTAAACATACTTATAGATGCTATCAGCAAGCTGCGCAAGTAAGTTGGTAACTATTTAAGAAGGAATACTTGTAGCTATATTTACATTATTTTATTCAATTAAAAAGTAACGAGATGATTTAATTAACGGACTTGATCGTTTTTGAAGCAGCGAACAAGTTGATTACCTAATAAGTTTGCTATGCTTCTGTTAATTTTTTTTTCTGATTTTTTTTTTCTTCTCATTTTGTTCAAAAACGCATTTACAACATATTTCAAATAAAGCGAAGCTAATTAGAACTAACAAACAATGTTCTACAAGCCAGGACATATGTGGTCGACTACTACCAATTAGTTACTATTTTTCTGTTTTACTTAAGGTTGTTGTATACCTAAAGCTAAGTAAAGTTATAAGTCTATAATTATAATGATAGTAATAAATAGAATATACACATAAATTAATTTTTGGGAGACTTACCTTCAGTTTTGAGAAATTAATTTTCAACTCGCTTTATATTGAGATTGTTAGGTAAATCGGACATCTGCCCTGAAATTTAATTACAACTACTACATACTTTTGGTTTTGGGAATATTTTTATATAAATGACGAAAAAGCTTAAAAATATATGTCGACCATGGAGTCTAGTAGAAGGAGATACATCTCTATACACTTTTAGATGAGAGATACGGGTCACAAAATTCAAAACGTTAATAGTACCTCTTTCTACCCGTAGGAATTCAGGTGCGAAAATGAAGTTAGCCGTTTTTGTTATTATTATGATTATAATTGAAACGGATATAGTCACAAGAGTTTATTCAAATTTTTGAAGTAAAACCAATTAAATTCTTTATTATTTTTTTATTAATGATTAATTCGCTGAAAGACATATTCAAGTGTAAAGCACAAAATTATATTGTATTTGCAATGTTCTAGAAAATATTTTTATTTATCAGCACGTTAAATTAAGATTTATTGTGTATTGAATTTCCAATATATGAAAAATTACCAATTGTGAATAAAATACATATTATTAATCGTAGTATTGTCAATATTGAATTTGGTAATATAATATTGAATATTAATATATCATGAAAAAATTAAACTAAAAAAATTTGTTTCTACTCAATCACGCGCCATTTTTTTAATTTTCAATGTTTTAAGAAAAAATTTAGGGTGTTACTTCAAAGGTAGATCTATAAAAATTAAACTCTTTTTTCAAAATTTTATAGTTGGTTTAAAATTTAAAGGTTTTGAATAAAACTTGTTAGTATATTTATAATTAACAACTTTTATTCGAAACATTTTTTCGGAAACAGAAATAAATTATTAAACTTTGAGAAAAAGGATCTACATTTGTGGCCATGTGTACCTACTTATACAATTTTATCAAATGTACTTAATTAATATTTAAGTAGATAACTTCTACGTTTATTATAAAGAAGTATTACGTAAGTACAATCTGTGTTAGGCGCATTATGATACTTACGGAACGTCTAAATTTTGGTGTAGACTACCATTTACACCTTCTGCACCACAAAATTTTTCTTTCACTAACATGAGCCCCTTCTAGGTCGGAATCGACCCCTTATGGTCCCACATAGACCACTTTGGGAACCATTGGTTTAAACTATTCAGCAACAAAAAAACCTAACAAAAGGTCTCACAATTTTGCGTGGGGAATACTTTTTTATCAGAAAAATATAAAATGTTTATATTTCATCAGAATTCTAATGATTTATTGTGTGCACTTTCAGGTTTATGGCGATCGACAATGGAGTTTAGCTGAAGATCACATTAATTACACGCTTGGACGTCAAGCTGCTTACTTAAATATAATGGATAAGGCAGCTGATTCATTTTCAAAGTTACTTACTACTATATCTCAACAAAATTCTATTCAACAAACAACATTCTTTAGAGAAATGTTAACTAGTTTTAATGTAAGTTTATTCTGAATACTATTATTATTTTATTATATATATGTTATTCCATATAAAGTCTGACGAATTTTTATGAGATATATTGGTTGTACAAAAAATTGTTTCATATAGTAGTTGCATAATTTTGAAGGGATCACCACGGAAAGTGATAATTTTATGTGTAAGGTGAGCTATGTCAACCCTACAACAGTCAATTTCGTTCTTATACTTTGTATATGGATCATTCCACGCCAAACCACCGAGCCAAGAGCTTTTACCCTTTTGATTTTCTGAATTTTTTAATATGTTCTACCTATTAAATGAAGTTACTGTGCTAAATCTTAATCTCAACTCGCGAAAGAGTTACGAAAAACTATTTAATTATAAATAACTTTTAAACGAGTAAAGATAGAGCATTTACAATTTATAACAATATAATATTTTTTTCATTGTGAACTATATTTTACGAAAAAAAAAATCGCAGAAATTCAGTTTCTTGTCTTTTGGGCGATTTTTTACAATAAATCGATTTTTAAAAATGTTCGCCATTTTTTTCGTCAGAAAACGATACTTTAATATATCTCAGACAAATTTGAGAATGGTATAACATTTTCTTTCCTATTTTCTCAGCATTCAAAATTTTTAGTTTCTTCGATTTAAAAAAAAAGAAGAGATTTTTGCATTACAATGTATTACCATACAAATTAGTATCCATTCCAAGTTTATTAAAAAAATGCTTTATTTGTTTTGTTTTTTTTTATTCATTGTGGCCATGTGAACACTTATAAGTAAAAAGAAACTGAATGAGTTGAAACGGTAAAATGGTACTGTAGTAGCACTTATGTGCATTGTTGTATTTGAAAATTATTAATAATTTTTGGGATCGTGAAGAATTTGAATCTTTTTTCCTTTCAATGGTAGAACTATTCTAAGAATTGATTTACGAAATAAAGTTTAGGACTCACTACCATTTTCCATAATCTGGTAACAAGGTCTTTCCATCTACTAGCTTTGATATCTGAATAGTTTTGTAACTATTTGTTATATACACCACATGTCATATTTTTATACATCTTCGCGTGTGTATAATTAAAGTAATCAGTATACACCGATAAAGAACTCATTATATTGTTGCATTCCCACCGTTGACACCAATTTTTATGTTGCGTCCTTTTGTGCAAAATTGGTTGTTGCAGGTGATGAATGTCCGCTGCCACCAGAGCAGTTGACTAAAGCTCAACTTCGTAGGCTTATTTAATTTCAAATATTCGACGTCTCAAATACTTGACCATAACCAATTGGAAAATTTGATATTACCCAAATGTTTCCAATTTAATACGAGTAATATTCTGGTTAATGAATATTACAAGAATGGTAGATAAGTCAGAAATAAAACAAAACACTTAAAAAACTTAATTTAATTTATTTACTAGTTACTTAATTAATTTTTACTGAATTGATTGTTGAAATTTGAATAGACTTGATTGTTAAATATCGGATATAAAATATCCGATTCTAATTTAATTTACATTTTGACTGTATTTAAATCTACATGTTAAATATTTTTTTCTAAATCTAAAATCTTTTTTGAAATCTAAATCTATTTGTGAGGTGATTTACAATTGTTTTTATATGCGAAAATCGACATAGTAAAAATATATTTGTGTTACACGCGCTATAATAATTTCTTCAACAAATGTATTTATGCTGATTTTGCAAATATTGCCTAGTGAGTTTTTAGTATTAAATAAATTTTGTTATTGCAAATGCTTTTGATTGCAAAATACATTCAATAATAATTATGCCATTAAACTTAAATAATTATAAAAAGGCTTTATCGAGTTACGCAACAATATACAGCGTATTTAAATAGTTAATTCAGTTAGTTATTATATTTATTGTTTGAAGAACCTTTCAGTTTTATCTGGCAAGTACTTTTTCGTCTTAGTAAGAATCCATGATCCCGCTCCGTAGATTACAACAGATTTAATAATAATTTTGTAGTTTTAGTAGATATATAATAATATACATATGGTTGAAATATTTTTTTCTAGAATATTCAATCTCAAAATCCAAATTATTTACCAAAATTACCAGTTCCAATACTTCATGATGAAAACACAAAAGTTGTTTTATTGCCAACGGCACCATTATCAGCACCAGGGAAAATTCCGGCAACATCATTTGTATTACACAGTAACCTGAATGAGTTAATGCAAGCACAAAAATTTATTAAATTAGAAGAATTAATCGTACATGAAGCACTAGGTAGTTTACCATTAATATTTCGACCATCCACAATAGTTTTCACATCGAATACAAATAATTCCGTAAAACCAATTGCTGTGGCTGGAGAAACAATTGCTGTTATTATAAAAATGTCAAATCCTCTAAAAGTTAGCATTACGTTATATGATGTTCGATTAGTATGGAATTTCACTACAATTAATGGAACTGTTCATTGTGATGATGATTCAATTGTACACACAGTACCTGTCGAAACTGTTCAATTACGTATTGAAAATTCTATGGAATTAATTTTATATTTAACACCTATGATTGCTGGAGAGTTAGATATTAAAGGTATCAGTATTTTTTTTTTTTAATTGAAGGGAATATGCAGATAAAAAAATCAATTATTTTTAATTAAAAATGAATTTTTTGGTTTGAATACCGTTGGTACTATTGCATCATTTAATTTCAGCACCGAAAATGTATTAATTTTTTTTTAAAGTAATCTAAAACAGCGCTTCTTATATACCTTTTCAGAAAATTACTTCTCCTGAATAGGTATGATTTTTTTAACTTTAGAAACACATCCTCAAAAATTAATTGAGTTGTTAATACCGTTCTATTTGTATTGCGTACACCAATGTTCAATGAAAAAATTACTGTAAATTTTTAAAAATCTTTGTGATTTGCTAATATTCCTTAAGTAAAATAATCAACAACAAAAAAGATCGTTGAATTTCTTCTCTCATATTTCTTCGACCAGCCCTCTTCGGGCTTAAAAGAATTTTTTTTACTGTAGTTAAGTTTTTCTCGAAATATGCATTTTGCGAACAAAATAAGATCAAAATAATAATCCTTTGAACAGCAGATGCAAAGCAAACTTGATTTGAAGAAACTAACGCATTCGCCGCTGCTAACATGGTCGTACTTTCATTGAATGTTACTATTAAGGTTCAGATTCTAGACATATTGAACAGGTCTTTCGGGACATCATTGATTTTTTGGAAATTAAAACGCAGGAGCTGCGATATAATTTTGTTAAAAATGAATATTTTAACAAAGTCATGTCGCAGCTATTTTATTAGGTAATTTTAATCAAAAAAGAGTTCAACAGGCATTATTTTGCACGGTAATTATTTAAACATTAAAATCGTCAAAATAATTCCCGCTGGTCTCTTTTAATTGAAATATTCGTGTAACGTAATTTTGAAATTTTTGGTTGTCAATATCCAGTTTGAATCGTAGCGACATCTGTCCTATAACAAAGAGTTGTACTTTGTTACCTTGACTAATTTTCATAAAAAAGAGGTCCCATTCGAAGCGTTTGATAATATATATATTTGCATTTTCGAAAATTTATTAATGTCCCGAAAAAAAAATACGTCTTCGGATCACCTCAAAATTTTGTGATAATTTTTAGAATGACCAACTAAATCATTTTGACTAAAAATTTGGACGCAGTTTTTTTTGCGCCTGATTTTTTTTAACTTCTATAGTGCCATATTTTTTAAGGTATTACGTTTAATCTGAATCCATCAACAAATGAAGAACAACAAAATTTCAATTTACCAATTGTGCAAGCTCAATTGGATATCAATATTCATAATAAAAATGAAAAACGTAAAAATAATGCACCCTCACAAATTGTTGTAGAAGATTATAGGCTGAATTTAAAAATTGTTCCAGAAGCGCCATGTTTGCAGGTAATGTTTATCGTCCATTGTATAATTAGTTAATTTATATGGATGATTTTTTTTCTAACGGTGATTTTTCGGATTGAAAATTTTTTTTTATTCTATAGGTTGAATTTTTACATTCCAATGCTTATTTTTTTAGTTTTACATGTAGGAAATGTTTTTGATAACTTCAAAATAAAATTGAAAATAAAGAAAAGTAATTCTCCGCGGTATTGACATTATATCCACGGTATTGACATAAAATAAGTTTTGTAGACACTCTAGTTCATATTTTTTATATTGTATATAAAATATAAAGGGTGGGATAGAAATAGTATTCCAAATTTCGTAGGGTACTTATTGAAGGTATTTAGATTAAATTTAAAAAAATGAAATCTCTAAAATGAGCCTAAATGTATGTAGTAAACCACTGGGTTGTTACCGCTGAGTATACACTCATTATTTATAAAACAGAACTTTTACACAATAGGTTAAGCTGACAAATCTATTATTTTTTCACGATAAACAATTCTCGCAAAACATCAATATGATCTATTGACCTATAAAATTATCAATTAAGCTTGAGAGTTTTGCCATAATTTAGCTCAAACATAATTGTTGTATACGTAAATCTGTTGTTGGTATGACCATTGATATCTTTTAAAGAGTTGAATTAACTCACCAAAATCCGTAGCTGAGATGTCGAGGTTATACGTAGGTAAGAATGTCCACGGTCTTCGAGCTCCAACAAAATACGTTATACACTCACTTTATATTTACTATGCGTCTATATCGCGTATCGATACTCTTATATATTTTAGGAATACAACACCAATGTCATTTTCCAAAGTTACGAAGACATAGTATGGAATAACTAGCGAATACTATATAGACGAACATGTCCAGGAATTTTTAATTGATATTGATATGAAAAACTAACTAAACTCATCCACCAGGTAACGAACCACAGACCTTTGGATTTCTAGTCCAGTGTGCTACCGTCCACCACGAATGATATAGATGAACGAGTTAATTTTTTTATGTTCTCTAGATCTATTTATATTCGAAATATAACAATTTAATGTATTATTTTTTTAAAGATAATCGAGCTGTTTCAGGCAGGTATTTCGAATCTTTGAAACTAAATGAATTTTAACGACTATTTGCTTATATATTGTTTCTTCATTTGTGATTGTGGAATCTTATAGCAATTTGTTTGTATATATATATATATATATATATTTCACAATGGCTGTTTACTAAAGGGCTACACAATTTAGAGTGAATTGAGCCATGTGTATTTTATTAGGAGGCAGGCCGAATTATAGAACTTCTTGTTATTGTATATCCAAGTAGTTTTTAAACTATAAAACAGCAGGCAACTTGTAATACCTATTTTAACAAGGATTTGCCTAAGGAAACGTATGACCATAGATCCATACACAACAATAATATAATTAATTGTAGGCTCAGAACTCAGTTAACATTTCTTATTAGTTTATGAATTAATTAATTTATGATTAAGGTAGTTCGAGCATGGTATAGTATAGTCAGTACTATTAATCAGGGCTTCAAACCGTTTTTCTTTTTCGTTTCGGTTAAGTTAAGTTTTAGAAAATATATCGGTTCGGTTTCTGGTTTCATTCCAGCAAAAATTCCGGTAATTGTCGGTTTCGGTGTAATTAGAAGATTAAATGTTTCTCAAAAAAAAAAAGATAAACAAACAAATTGCTATAAGATTCCACAATCACAAATGAAGAAACAATATATAAGCAAATAGTCGTTAAAATTCATTTAGTTTCAAAGATTCGAAATACCTGCCTGAAACAGCTCGATTATCTTTAAAAAAATAATACTTTAAATTGTTATATTTCGAATATAAATAGATCTAGAGAACATAAAAAAATTAACTCGTTCATCTATATCATTCGTGGTGGACGGTAGCACACTGGACTAGAAATCCAAAGGTCTGTGGTTCGTTACCTGGTGGATGAGTTTAGTTAGTTTTTCATATCAATATCAATTAAAAATTCCTGGACATGTTCGTCTATATAGTATTCGCTAGTTATTCCATACTATGTCTTCGTAACTTTGGAAAATGACATTGGTGTTGTATTGTGGCGCTTAAAGTATACACAAATAATAATATGTGAAGTAATAATTTGATGTTGGACATAAAAAAATCACAGTCAGAAAGAAATCACCTATATACTATATGAAGAATGTGGTAAATTTAAATTTCGTTTAAAAATATAAAAAAATACTTTTTGCAACTTTCTTTGACATCAAATGACATTCTGAATCAGGGCTCTACCTTTAAGCCATCATATTCTATGTTGGTGAAATGCGTATAATTTATACTTTGTTTTGACTGTTTTTACATAGTATGTAAAGTCAAAAAATTGTCAACAATACTAACCATTGTTTGTGTGATTGCCTTTCGGTTATATTGTACTAACGTAGGTAACTAGCGTTTACTTACTTTGACATTTAAGTAATATGTCTGAACATTGATAACTTTCTTTGGCATAAAATGTTTGATATTAAAAAAGCAAAGATACCAACAATGGATGGATAGACGCAAGTTTACAAAAACAATTAATTAAAATACATAATAGTTGCAAAAATTATACGCATTTAACCAAAATAGCAGCTGGTTGCTTAGAGGTAAAGCACTGGTCTAGGTAAAGCACTTCCAGAGCTCATTCATATCCAGCATTTAATGTCAAAGAAAGTTACTAACCGAAAGAGAACCATACTATAAATGCAACAAAAACAATTAATATACGTAAATGGTTAAAAAATAAAGTAACAATACATCGACATCGCATTTTACCAATTTTGCATCTGATGACTTAGAAGTAAAGCACTAGTCTAGAATTTCAGAGGTCTTGGGTTCGATTCCCGCCCAAAAAAGTTAACTGTATACAAATTAATACACACGTTTTACTTTTGTGACGTTCGTGTTTCTTAACACGGAATTGTTAAGAAACCGGAAAAAAAGAATTCCATTTCAATAACAAGCCAAACCTAAAACCACTTGAGTGTGGTGTGTTGTCATTAGCTATGATACATTGATTAACTGCCGGATTTACCAATTGATCTAGTGGGCCAAAATTGTATTGTAATAAAATTGTGTTCCTGTAATCAGAGCCGTATTTAGACGAGAGGTCTGGGTCTGGTAAGTGGCAAAAATTTAAGGATTCCAAAATATACAGGTCGATTAAAATTTAAAACCGATTTATCTAATTTTATAACAACAAATTCATTGAATAGAAAATTTGTCTAGTTAAGGGCGACATTTGGAAATGGACCTTGGGTGACATCTAACTTAAATTGGGCACTGTATAGATTGCTCAAACTCAAAACATATCACTTTTCATAACGCTCGCATTTGTCAACACGGCATGTTATCGAAAGAAAAGAAGTTTCCCTTCAAAATAAACAACTTTTATTTTCTTCAAAACTGTTTTTCATAAACTCAATAGTTTTGCTACAATTTCAGTTCAAACATGTGTATACTTGTAAATAGCACAAGCATGCTATAATATAAATTATTGTTTATACTCGAAGTATAGTATTGGAAACTCGTAACACTTGGCTATGCGCTTTGGTGAGTAAATTATAAACTAGATGGCGTATGAGTTTCGTGATTGCGCACTGGTGAACAACTTCTAACTACTGCTAGTTGGTTGAAATACAGTAGGGTCTCGTTAATCCGGAGAGGTAAAACTACCCTTTCCGAATTATCGAGGCGTCCTGATTATAGTATGCCATATTTAATGGTAATAAAACACATGTTTAATCTTAGATTTTGTCTTTGTTCTTCTTTATGTCGCCTACAGTTGACCTGCCTATACCAAACTTCCGAGCAATGACAGGGTAGCTGTCACTTTTATCTAACATTTCTATAATCCGCAATTTGTCTTTTAATGTTAAAGTTGAATGTTTACATGGCGGCGCCATGATGTTAGCGAGCGCGCTAAATTGACACTATACGTACTACACGAAAGGCGATAAACAAAAGACTGACGACGAATTGGCTCATGCCTGCCCGCACCTACACCCGCCCGCCTCGCCGGCGAACCTCATTGTCCGGCCGGATTACAGCGATCACCGAACAAGCGGGAGTCCGGATTACCGAGGCCCTACTATATTACCCAGCGACCCCTGTCAGAGATCCCAATATAAGCAGTAAACAGTAATATAATTTACTGACATTATATTAAGAGTACATATTCTTCTATAAAGATTAAGATAATCAAAGAGATCTCTAGGTTTGTTGAAATTAAATTTAAAATTTTGCCCCACAATTATTTGTATTTTATAAATACGTATTTCGACTACAAGGTAGTCATCATCAGTATGAATTAGCTAATCGTAACTATCTCTGGGATATGGAGTCAGAGATATGTGGGATATAGGTATGGGTGAGGCACGCACCAAATTAGCAACATATCTCTGATTCCATATCCCAGAGATAGTTACGATTAGCTAATTCATTCTGATTGTTAATTACAAATAATTGTTAATTAAATACTGATATGAAAAAATTAACTCGTCAACCAGGAATCGAACCTCGGGCCTCTGGATATCTAGTCCAGTATGCTTCCGCTACACCAAAGACGACTGTGACGTAACAGCCAACCTTTTCATATTCTTATTTTTATTTATTTAGACATTACTTCTGTCGAAGTAATTATTCATATATATTTATTTGTGTATACTTAAGCGTCAACAATACTATGTTTGTCCAAATTCTTTCGGTTACGTAAGACAAACTGTAGAAGACTTTAGCGTATACTATTTAGACAAATGTGATTGAAATTTTTAATTAAATACTGATATGAAAAAATTAACTCGTCCAGCATGCTTCCGCTACACCAACATTTGTCTAAATAGTATATACACTAACAATGACATTTGTCTAAATAGTATACGCTAAAGTCTTCTACAGTTTGTCTTACGTAACCGAAAGGAATTTGGACAAACATAGTATTGTTGACGCTTAAGTATACACAAATAAATATATATGGACAAATAATTGTTCTAGGAATTGGGGCAAAATTTGAAATTTAATTACATATTCTTCGTTTATTAGAAAACTGGAAACTCGACTAATTCAAAGAAACAGACTAAATGATTCTTTGTTTATGTTTGACTAATATTTATTAATTAAAATAAGTTTTTTACAGATTACATTTACAAAAGTTGATACAGAGCTGTTAACGGGCGAAATACAATTCGTCCAAGTTGAAATGATTAACAGTGGTAATTGTACATTAACAAATTTACATTTTGGAACTTCAGTACCTCATTTATTATACTACGATTTAAATACACCAGAAGTACAATTTAATGAAAATATGTTGCCGAAAGATATTCATCGGAAGCAGTTTGTACGAAAAATATCAACACCCGAATCACTTGATCCAGGCAAAAAATTCAACTTTAATTTGTATATTAAAGCGCCAGATATAAGAGGACGTTGTACAGTTGATTGGCTTGTATATTATCAAAGTGTCAAAAATCAACCCAAGTAAGTTTGTGTTCTAAAATACCTTCTCTCTAAAATACCAACTTAATATCTTCTATAATAATATCCTCAATAATATAATATTTGAGAATACATTAAGAATAGTAATCTTTGTCGATGGAATTATCCCTAGATAATTTCATCATTTCAGGAAAAGGACACAATTTTCAGATGGAAATTGGCATTCTATTAATTTTTATACAATTTGGAGGAAATATTTTAAAATCCTTCTGAACAAAAGTATCCATGAGCATTAAGTTGAATTGTTGTACTTTTTTTAATTTAAGGGACTATTTCTAAAATAAAGTAAGATAAGGGGTAAAAACTATTGTGATTTATTTTTTGATTAAAATGCAAATTCAAATAGGTTAATTACCCTAATCCAACATTATATTTCAAATTTTGCCCCAATTTCTTGAACAATTATTTGTATTTTATAAATACGTATTTCGACTACAAATTAGTCATCATCAGTATGCATCAAAGATATGTTACTCGTTGCTAATTTGGTGCGTGTCTCGTTCTCTTTGATTATCTTAATAATCTTTATATATCCTACATCCTCATCCAACTCTTTAATTTTATATGAAAAATGATAATATATTTTTGAACCTTTTTAAACAAAAGTCTTTACGGACATAAAGTAAGATATTTCATCAAATCTTTTAAATTTTATATATATTTTTAAATTTTTAATGTAATTTATTTTATCGAAAACGGTAGATGTAAAATAAAATTTTAAATTACTAAAATGTTTCTGATAGAAAACTAACAACTTTTGTTCGAAACATTTTTTCGGAAAACGAATGAATTTGACAGAAATTAAATGCAAATTTTAAACAAGATTATCTAGATGTAATTCTAAGTATATATGCTTCAGCTAATTTGTGGCAAATACATTCGCTTTTCAAACAAATATTGTTAGTATTTATATTAAGAAAAAAATCATACAATTTAAGTTTTGATTTACCTCTTATCATTTTCGAAATGAAATTTATAGGTGGGGTAAAAGTAGTTTCAATAGGTTCATTAACTAATTCGATTCTACATATTATCACAACAACTTACAAATTTTAAAACCGATTTCTCAGTTTTCTTAGAAATAACCCAATTTGTCTATTAAAAAGTATATTAAAATAACTAAACTCTGCACTCTTTAAACCCCCGCAAATCGGCAAGGAGCAAAAATTTAACTTTATGTTTATGCGAATTTTTCAGATAGGCTCAAAGAACTTATTTCCCAAAGTTTTATGAAAATAGACAGAAATAAATTTTTCATAAAAGAGTTGTGAGTTCCTTTGATCAATCAACTGATTACGTATGCCAGATCAATCTTTAGTCTTTTACAATAGTTAATGATTGATAGTTGATAAAGAAGCCATCGACTAGTATATGTTTAACCCTAATAGCTAAGACCACTATTTTGATGATGCTATTTAGCAGTAACTCGAAATGGATTGACCTATTAATAGTGCATGAGTTCGCTGTATTAAATATAGTTTTATTCGATATTGTATGTAAATTTACTTTATATATATGGGATGTTTGAGCTGAAATTGTAGCAAAATTATTGAATTTATGAATTTTCTCCCAGTTCTTAGAGCTTTGTAGGATGCATGAACAGATTTTCTCTATTCTCGAACTTCAGGTCATTTTTTTAGCTCTAAAATACGTTCAAGATATCGTCGTAGCTTGATCTATTATACTTTTGATGGTTAAAATGAAGGGACAGTTCTACATTGCACATTGGAAAAAATTATATTTTAGATCTCCGTATATGGAATAACAAACCTTGCATATAATATTCGAAATTAAAAATTAGCGAAGTTCTCTTTGTCTGGCGTCAAATTGTGAACTAGCTTCGCTAATCAACAATCAATAAAAGCGAGATCGAATCTAAAAATAGAATAAAAAAGGATGAACAACACTTTGCGTTAATAATATAAAGTGTTGATAATACTTGCTCAACTAAGTACAATAGAGTGACCCGTAATTAAGTCTATGATTTAAATAGAGAAAACAATTTTTTTTAGTATTCTACTTTTCAGGATTATATTGTAAAATCTTGGTAATTTTTTTATGGAAAAACAAGCGAAAGACGAAAATTGTTCGACTTTTAAAAGGAAGGCATCATTTCAATACAAGAGGTTGTGAATAAACTCTAATTGTACTCCGTCGTTATTTATTTGACACGATTGGCTTATTCGAACCAATGTGGATGAGGTATTAAATCTTAACTCATTTGCTGGTTGAATCTTATAATATGCCTATCATATCCAAAAATTGACCATAGAGCAATATAATTTTATTGACAACCTCATAATGAATAACTAAGACCATTTTTACCATGTTTCAGCAATAAACGCGTTTTGAACATTAAATAAATTTTTGTGTTCAAATAATTGTTCCTTTCAAGGTAAATTGAACAATTTTTATTCTTTGTTTAGCCGTGATCGTTTCCATAAAAACATTCACAAATTTTAAACTGTGTAACCCTAAAAAGAAACATAAAATGTTAAACCAGAACTCGGGGAATCTGTTCCGTTTTATGATAGAAAAAAAAATTAAAATTAAAAAAAAAAAAAAAAAAATTGCCTTATAGGAAACTTTTTTTAAATAAGCAACTTGTAATATATTATTTAATAATATAGTGTGAAAATTGTGTCGTTTTATGAGACTGTTTATTTTTGGCTATGAATAATAGGGCCATCCTACATTTGGAAATTTTATATTTTCCAAATAAAACATTTCAATCGTTACTTGATTTATATTTAAGGTATCGTCTTGTGAAACAACTCTGGGAATTCACTGTAACAGAATCTATGACACCATCAATACAAACAGAAATTAGTGAATTTTCAAATAAAAATGGTTCAGCTTTAAGTATTTCGTTATGCCTGACAAATCATTTTCATGCTACATATGTTCCATCTACATTAATACAGCCATTGTATGCTTATATGGTTGCAAACCATTGGGTTTTGGGTAATACTTTTTATAATGATGTTAACAGTAAGTATTATTGATAATTACATGTTGTAAAACTTATATAGTCCCTAAAAAGTCTCACACAATACTAGGTGTTTAAATAAGTTAAAAATGGTTTTAGATTCCTTTGAAATAGCCATTCAGGTTGATGCTTACTCACGGTCCAAAATGATAACTATTTGATCTATCGACATTTTCGACAGTTTCATGAAATCCACCATGTGACATCAGTGAGATTATCCACCACTTTGTATAAGCTTTGTTGTAATCCATATAAATTATAACCAAAAGCGCGGTCCTAAATGTTAATTTATGCACATGTAATGGAATTGAATTTTTCGGGTAGGTTAGGCTAGGTTGTAGCGGCTGGTCTGAACTCCATTATAATTCCAAAAGGGGGCTGACCTTTTCTTACCACTGCTCAGTGGCTAATTTATCGGTTAGGTAAGGTAGGCAGCTGCCGAGGGCGGCAAATGTACAGGGGCAGCAAATTTTGATCGTTTACACTACATATAGCATTACTTGGGTGTTAAAAAATAGAATTTTTTATTTGAAAGCGTACAAGTCTGATACATTCTTGAATCACTTCTTATAATATTCTCTTTTTTTGTATCATTCTAACGATACAAAGAGGACTAAGCACTACAAACAATAGTACTTAGTTATCTTTGCCGGGTAAAAGAAACAATATGCTCCTATCTTTAACAATATACACTCCCGGAGCGTATATTGCCAAAGTATAGTATATTGTATTTTACTAAGTATATTGTATATTTCTCCTTTCTCGGTGCATTGTGTATATTGTATATTTCACTGGGTAAAGATAAGTACTACTGTATGTATGCATATGAATATAAGGGAAGTTGCGGATGCGAAATTTTTGACATCCGCGGATGCGGAGGCTCACATCCCCGGATGCGGATTTAGATGTCAAGTTTTTTTTAGAAGAGATACTTAGTTTAGGTACATGGAGATAAATGAAAAAGATGGTAATAATTTTTTATAATCTATATTATAATAAAATTTTTAGTATGAAAATTTAAAAATTGGTTCATTATATTTAATAAAGAGCAATGTCGCTGCCTTTTTAGGTTCCAACCTATTTTAGATGATTCCTCAAAGACTTGGCTGTACGGCCCTTTCGAGAATATGTCATATTGCATATTTTACACTGAGGTTTATCTCGGTCATGCTCATCTACTCTAAAATAAGACCAATTCCCTTGTCAAGTATATTATCCAAGGCGAGACAGTCAAAAAATAAGATGGCAAGAATGATGAGAAGGTTATTGCAAAAACTCGAAAACTTTCCTCCTATTTTATTACTAAGTTAATGAATGATATTACGAATAATATTATTGATCTCTATCATTTAGGATGATTGATCTTACCTTATTTTTGAACGTATACACCTTATCTATACGTTCAAAAAACTAGATGAGTAAAATTGTAATTTCATGGGAGCGTTTTCACCACCAGCGTCGATATAGTCATGTGATCTGATTTGATGTCCGAATGTCATTGCCGTTTTATTGTATCAACGCTCTGACGCCAGCGCTTGTTTTGGATATCGAACATACAGCGTCGAGCTAATTCGGCAGTGAACTAATTTAATTTTTTCTAAATTAATTCATCTAACACTGCATGTGTTCAGTGAGTTGCAGTTTCTACGTGGATTACAATATTGGATGTAAATAGCGAATTTGCAATAAATCAATTTTAATTAATAAAGATTGGCGTCAAGCGATGCAGTTGATTTCATTACAACTTCTAACGTGTTCGAAGATGGTGTGTAAACTGGTCGCGTGCCCGATCCCGTGTTCTATTTCGATGCCAGCGTCGAGCGTCAGTATTAAAATGTACCTTAAAGGAGATGGTGGTAATTGTGCTGCTGGCTAGAGCGGTGAATTTACTTAATCTGCCCCTGCTACTACTCCTTAAACCTTTGGAGCTGTGTTCAAGTACAGCAATTTCAGGGCTTTGACGCTTTGATTTTTAGAGTATAAAGGACACATTATATGTGGGATATTTCCGACTGGCCACGGTTTTGGTTATATGGTATGTGGGTTACAACAAAGCTTATGTCGAAGTTGTGAATAGTATCAATGACGTCACATGGTAGATTGCATCATACCACCGAATTAATAATAAATGATCATTTCAAGTGATATTCAGCAGCATTTTTATATTAATAAAGCTATGCTCATATGTATGCATATGATTAAAAAACGTTCGTTAACAAAAAGCTATCTTAAGGGGGTATTTTAGTCTAGAGAGTAATAATTTCACTTTTTTTTATTGGCTTAATAGAAAAAAACTATTAATATTTATACTATCCATTTTTTACCATCTATTTATTGATATTTTAAAAATATTTAAAAAAAATTTCAAGCAAAACAATTCAAATTCAACGACTTATAGCAGTATAACCATGGAAATAAAATTGATGTGGTGGTTGGCATGATGTTGGGGTTTGTGCTCACTTGAAACAAGATAAACAAAAATTATTGTTTAGGACGGTTGTCATTATGGCAGGAACTACAATGTGGTGTATTGGTTGACGTAATTTTGGGGTTTGTATGGAATAAAATATGGAATATGGAATAAAACGAAAAAACAAATCTTGATTCGAACGGTTGTCATTATGACAAAAATAAAAACAAATTTTTTTAAATCTAAAAATGACAGCTGTTTGAAAAAAATTTTTTCTTCAGTTTTTTATAATAATAAATATTAAAATTTTGTCATGTTTGTAGTCTAGTCTACCATAAAGTAACATGTTCTGAAGGTTCATGACAAACTTGAAGTTGATTGGCTAAATAGAACTCGAGTTATCATGTCGACTACTTGAAAAACGTAGTTTCGAGGAAAACACGTTTAAAGTCCGTTGCGGGTTGGAGCGATACGTCACCCTACCCCATTAAAATGATTATAACTTCGTAAATTTTCAAAATTTTAAAAAATCCTGTTGGGGACATATTTTTAAAGGTCTACTTTCCGATCATAAAAAAAATCGTATTTTTTTTAAATTCTAGCATTCCTATCTATAAGTTTTTAATAAATTATTATTTTTCTTTTTATTCCATATGAACACAGACCCCAATATTACGTTAACCATTACACCACTTTGTAGTTCCTGTCATAATGACAACCGTTCTAAACAATAATTTTAGTTTGTTTTGTTTCAAGTGAGCACAAACCCCAAAATCATGTCAACCACCACACCAATTTTTATTCCATGGTTATACTGCTATAAGTCGTTGAATTTGAATTGTTTTGCTTGAAATTTTTTTAAATATTTTTAAAATATCAATAAATAGATGGTAAAAAATGCTTGCTGTAGAAACTTGTTATATATATATATATATATATATATATATATATATATATATATATATATATATATATATATATAAATTTTACAGATGGTTATTTTCGACATCTACTAGGTAGGATCGATGGACATTTGAAGAAATTTTTGCAAAATTTTAAAGTCGGTACGAGGCCAATAGCTCTATTTCCTTTCAGGAAATTCGCTAATAAAAAAATATACATTACATATTTGACAAGTTTCTACAGCAAGCATTTTTTACCATCTATTTATTGATATTTTAAAAATATTTAAAAAAATTTTAAGCAAAACAATTCAAATTCAACGACTTATAGCAGTACAACCATGGAAATGAAATTGGTGTGGTGGTTGACATGATTTTGGGGTTTGTGCTCACTTGAAACAAAACAAACTAAAATTATTGTTTAGAACGGTTTTCATTATTCAATTCAATTTTTATTCATTCTTTTTAAACAATACAAACATTGTACAGAACATGTCATAAAAAGAGGATAGGGAAAAAGGAAGGAAGGGGTGGTATGCTGCTATGACTGACTTCGTTAGGAACTATCCCGGTATTAACCTTGTGCAAACCTAATGGAAAACTATAGAAAACCATAGGTAGGATAGCCGGCACCTGATACAAAAAATCAAATGCCTTCCGAGTATCACTCAATAGTGTGATTCGGTTAATAGTTCAGTAAAGTTAAACATGAAAAGGCGTTCGTGCTTGCAAAAGGTCCGGTCGTTCTGCATTTTTTATATGTTGTTAGGACCTAAACCAAAATTAAAAAACCAGATTTGCAATTTCCAAAGTGTTGTGCTAGCGGCGGAGTACCCAAAAAACCATGAAATTTTCGGACTTTTTTCAGTTTTTGCTCAATATCTCAGTGAAGGAAGGGTCTGATCGGTATAGACACTCCATACAATTTTAAAGAAAACTAAATTTTCAACAATTTGAGATTAAAACAAGCTCTATACAGCTATTGGTTCCTAAGATACAGTTCTTAGAAAATAGGCCATTTTTTCCAAAAAGTGAAATTTTTTCGAAATGGTCACTTATTTCGTAAAATATCTTCTAAAATACGCATCCCACGTCAAATATTATATGTAATAAACTTGTAGTAAATTTAATTAACTTTCATTTGAGATCAAACTAGTACCTGTATGCTCAGCGGTTCTCTCAAAAACGGCAGATAACCAAAAACAGTCATAAGTTAACCAGCGCAGCGCACATATTTACCAGATGTTTGTATCCATATTTTCGGTAAAAGTAGGCACCAATTGCAATCAGAAGGAAGGAAACAAAAGATCGAGGTCGTACAGCAGTTATCAGAACATGAGAAAATGACACACACTTCTTCTTCCATGCTTCAAGGGGCCACGCTTGTTTTTGAGAACAACAGTTTCAAAAAATAGCTGTACTGAGTGCCCTTTGTTGGAGCCCATCTCCACTATGACTATGTCATCGACAAAACGTTTTTGGAGGTGAATTTTTGTTGTTCTCACATCAGGGATACAACCATCCTTAATTTGCTGCAGAAGGTGTGATAAAGAAAACTGGCATTCATCACTGTTTTCCAACAGGTAATCGTACACACAATCCATCGCTTCTTCAGTATTACCGGTTAGACGATACCCTCTCTTATTCCTAGTAGCAGGTGGTAATCTAAACAGGCTCCTGTAGCACAATCTGTGGTACGCCCCGTCTGCAGTAACCAGGTCGTCAATGGCGAGGAGGCGCTCATATTGTGCTGCAGGAGCCTGTTTAGATTACCACCTGCTACTGGAAATAATGATCATAATAATAATAATAATTTATTATACCAGAAATGATGTACAAATGTAATATATATTGGTTCGTCATATATTTCTCACATTATAGGTTGTTAGAAAAAAATTCATCCACATTATATGGACAATGATCGAGCAGTAAATTCTTGCAGGCGGTTTCAAAATTCCTTTGGTTACATTCAAGCTCATATGAGATGGTAACTTGTTGAAAAATTTTAAGCCATTGTAAGATGGACCATGTTCGAAGACATTTAAGTTGTGCTTGGGTACTCTTAAGTCGCTACCATGTCTTGTATAATACGTGTGATTAAAGTTATTTTGATCTACCGTATGAATATTCTTCTTTATGTGGGCGAGACAATGGAGAATGTATATACTGGAGAGCGTCAAGATTCTCAGATCCTTAAAATATTGTCTACAGGAAGTTTGCTGGCCAACACCAACAATTACTCGTAATATTTTCTTTTGCTTTATGAAAATTTGTGTTGATTGAGAGGCAGACCCCCATAACAAAATTCCATATTAAAGTCTGCTATGAACCAATGAATAGTATATCATAGCTAATGTTTTTTGACTTAGATTCTCTCTTAAATTTCTAAAAAGAAAAGAGTGGTCGTGGAATAAGAGACGGAACGTCCTGCTAGTAATACTGAAGAAGCGATGGATTGTGTGTACGATTACCTGTTGGAAAACAGTGATGAATGCCAGTTTTCTTTATCACACCTTCTGCAGCAAATTAAGGGTGGTTGTATCCCTGATGTTCTCACATCAGGGATATGTAAATTATTATTATTATTATTATGATCATTATTCCCAGTAGCAGGTGGTAATCTAAACAGGCTCCTGCAGCACAATATGAGCGCCTCCTCGCCATTGACGACCTGGTTACTGCAGACGGGGTGTACCACAGATTGTGCTACAGGAGCCTGTTTAGATTACCACCTGCTACTAGGAATAAGAGAGGGTATCGTCTACCCGGTAATACTGAAGAAGCGATGGATTGTGTGTACGATTACCTGTTGGAAAACAGTGATGAATGCCAGTTTTCTTTATCACACCTTCTGCAGCAAATTAAGGGTGGTTGTATCCCTGATGTGAGAACAACGAAAATTCACCTCCAAAAACGTTTTGTCGATGACATAGTCATAGTGGAGATGGGCTCCAACAAAGGGCACTCAGTACAGCTATTTTTTGAGACTGTTGTTCTCAAAAACAAGCGTGGCCCCTTGAAGCATGGAAGAAGAAGTGTGTGTCATTTTCTCATGTTCTGATAACTGCTGTACGACCTCGATCTTTTGTTTCCTTCCTTCTGATTGCAATTGGTGCCTACTTTTACCGAAAATATGGATACAAACATCTGGTAAATATGTGCGCTGCGCTGGTTAACTTATGACTGTTTTTGGTTATCTGCCGTTTTTGAGAGAACCGCTGGGCATACAGGTACTAGTTTGATCTCAAATGAAAGTTAATTAAATTTACTACAAGTTTATTACATATAATATTTGACGTGGGATGCGTATTTTAGAAGATATTTTACGAAATAAGTGACCATTTCGAAAAAATTTCACTTTTTGGAAAAAATGGCCTATTTTCTAAGAACTGTATCTTAGGAACCAATAGCTGTATACAGCTTGTTTTAATCTCAAATTGTTGAAAATTTAGTCTTCTTTAAAATTGTATAGAGTGTCTATACCGATCAGACCCTTCCTTCACTGAGATATTGAGCAAAAACTGAAAAAAGTCCGAAAATTTCATGGTTTTTTGGGTACTCCGCCGCTAGCACAACACTTTGGAAATTGCAAATCTGGTTTTTTAATATTGGTGTAGGTCCTAACAACATATAAAAAATTCAGAACGACCGGACCTTTTGCAAGCACGGATGTAGATCTTAACTGGACTATAAGGATTTGGAATACAAGTCGTAGAGTAAGTTCAAACTTAAATGAGACACCATTCCCCTTTTGCGCAGAAATAAAAAATTGGAATGGGTAAAAATACACTAATGCTATTTAATATATGAAAAAGGGGAATTGAATATAATAATTCAATAAAGGGAAAAGATCCACTTATCAATTATATAAAAATAAATGGCATTATAATAAACATATCTTATATTTTATGTCTATTGGCTATGGCCATCGACAAAGATATTCACATATGCAAACTTCATAGTAAGAACGAGATGGCTATTATCAATAAAAGATTATATTTATTTATATACCAGTGGACATCAAACAAAATGCAAGTGAACCAATAATGTAAATAGTGTGAAAATAAGTTATAGAATTGATATTCAATAAAATTTTCTGATTTGTTATCAAATAAAATGTTTTTGAACAAGCAATTAAATTAATACTGAATTAAAGAAAAATAAATATTTTTTTTTGAAGCGGAGTATAAATAAAAACAAATGTTTGAATTTTTCATAAAATTAAATTTTATTTGTGGATTCACACTTAAGTTCACACGAAACTGGTTGAGATTCACTGGATTAGTTGTTTACACACAGAAGTGTAGAATGATAATGATATACTACTTCACCCTAAATATCACATAGACTAGGTCCAAAAAAAATGTGTTTCTGCGACTGTCTCATTTAAGTTTGAACTTACTCTACTTAGATGAAGTACATAAAAATTTAGACTGTAAATTACATAAGTCAAACTAAAATATTTTCTCAGTTGAATAGATATGTGATAATATAAAAATTAATTAAAACAAAAATTCTTTTTTTTTTACTAAGTGAAACCAATATTATTCAAATTTCAATGTACTAATTATTATCAGTCCAAATGAGAAGTCAAATATTTAAAAAATCCTTATTAATAAAGTACTTATAAAATAAATAAATCTATCAATAATACAATTTGCAAAGCAATTTTTCACCGAATAACAGAAGTGCTATATCTATAAATTTCAAAAGTAAAAAAAAAACTTGTCTAAGGCTCAAAGCAACACTTCGTCTAGAGAATATGGACAAATATTCAACAAATACTTTTTTGCTGCAGTTACAAAAGTTGATCCATCTTTCTCCATTATAGAATTTATTGTTTTACATCTTATAAATTTATTATATAGGCGAATTGCCTGGTTTCGAGGTCCTAAATCGACACATTTGTAACCGCAACAGGGATTCACATAACTACGCCGCTGTCTTGTATAACGATTTATACTAACTTTATTTGTACTGAAATAATTTTTATTCTTCAGGAAAAACTTTAACAATTCAAGTGCATACACACTGTGAAACGTCAAAATTCCCCTATCTTTAAATATGTCTTTACAACTTTCAGTCTTTTTTAGACCAAATACAATTCTAATAACCTTTTTTTGTAATAGCAAAACTTTTTTGGCGCAGTTATTAGAGCCCCATACAATTATTCCAAACGACATGATCGAGTAGAAGTTTGAATAATAAATAAGCAATAAAGAATTTATATCAATTATTTTTTTCAACATTCTTATCTGGAAACAAACTTTATTTAGTCTTGCACATAATGAATCTATGGCGCGTATTCACAGTCCAGTCTTGAGCAATTGCTTAAGATCATCTTCATGAAGACCGTCTTATTTGTTTTAAGACACGATGATTTCATAGATAGAACTTAAGATCATCTTTCGTAAGACGATGGTTTCAAGCATGATCTTATATGGTTTAAGATCAGCTTACGTAAGACGAATCTTAAGATCGTCTTAAATTGTGTTCGTCTATTTTCGTAATAATTCACATGTAACCGATGATATGATTGGCTAAGAAATGAATATTCCTGTCAGTCATAAATAAACAATCATACTTCATAAACAAAAAAGGAGGGAATTAAAAAAATTGTCTTTAGATAAAAAATTGTTTATACAATTTTTTTATTTATTAATTTACAATTCCAAATCAAACTAAATCTGTTTAAGAAGGTCAATTCATTTTTTTTTAAATACATTATATTTATAAATTCATTAGAGACAAATTAGCCATTTCAATTAACAATTTTCCATCACTTAAAATTATATCTTTTTAATAAAAAGTAGAAAAACATGTGTATTAAATATGAAAAAATTTATATAGCCTTATGCATTAAATATACGTTCAATTAATGCTTCACGATATGCAAAACCATCAGGTTGCCAATTTGGTTGAAGTACAGGCATTTCTTCATCTTGATAGATTATCAAAGACATATTATGTAATACAACACAGGCTACAACAATTGTGGTTGAATAAAGAAGTTTAGTTGCCAGTCCTCTTGATAAACAAGGAAATCTTCGTTTCCAAACACCGTACACGATGAAAAAAGATTTGTCTAATTATATATGATTATGCATAATCATCTATATATAATCAGATCCAAAAATTGACCAGGTCTAGTCATACATAATTAGATCTGATCATACATGAACAGATATGTTTATATATAATCAGATTCAAAAATTGGCCAGGCCTAGTCATACATAATTAGATCTGATCATACATGAACAGATATGTTTATTTATTATCAGATCCAAAAATTAACCAGGTCTAATTGTATCTCATTATATATAATCATCTCTAATCATATATGGTCAGCTATATATCGGAATAGGTAATTCATTAAAAAAAAAGTATTTTTCATAGTTCTAAAAATTCAATATTTATTGATTTGTTATTATATAACTACAATAACAAATATAAAAAAACGTAATTTTCATAACGAATTATATAATATTTTAAATTTTTCTAATATTATTCTTTGTTTCTTTTAATAATGATTGCTGATTATTTTTTTGCTTATTGAATATTTTGCTCATTAGTTCGCTTTAATTCACCAACTCGCTGCGACATAGATCTCTCTGGTTTGAGGAACTCTTTGCGAGTTTTCCACCCCTTTAAAGAAGCCTGCTGTAAGGCAAAACCTAAAACAGATTTAAAAAAGTTATCAATATAATTTTTTTTTAATTAAAGAGTGTAGTATTAGAAACGCATTTAAAATAATGAAATGGCTTTTTAGATGAAAGAAAAATAAATAATTTAAAGATGTATGAAAATAATATCTTATATTGATTTCAACAATCTGTCTTCTTGTGGTTTTTCAAATTCTATAAATATAAAACAAAAATTTAAAATTTTCGTAAAATACTTAATAAGTATATTATATAAATATTGTATTTCATACAAACAAAACGAAATCTTTCGTAAATTTATATAAAATATGAGCAATACCTGTTTTAAATCATCTTTTGGTTTGTTTTAGATTTAAAGTCAAGATTTTGATACGACTCTGATGAATATTTGTTATTAACTTTTGTCGACATTTTGAAACCTTGTGTGAACTAATCGGATATGAGTACAATCAATTGCCCATCAACACAGGTATTCCAAAAAGCTTCTGATTTGCTGATCTAACTTCTTGAGTTAAATCATTAAGCAAACTTGCAAGTAAAACGCTTACACGAAATTCTAGAAACTGTTGGTTGTGATAATATCATAGTATCACCCAAAATAAGCTGTAAAAATATTTATTTTATTTTTATTAAAAAATATATGTACTGCAGATAAACGAGATTATTTAGATGTAATGAAAGTTTATTATTAAAACTAAATTTATAGTTATAATAATTATTTATAATTACCTGAAAACAACCAGTTGAATAGAATCGCAAACATATTAATAATTGAAACACTGGTGGAATACATAATCCACGACGGTTGACTTTAGCTAGATTCTGTTCTATTAGTGGTAATATTCCAGATTTAATACTGATTTCGTCGAATCTACATCTTTTTTTAAATTCGATATCTGAATAAAAATCAAAATAATTTTGTATATCTCGAATCAAATAATATTAATATTATCATAAATAATAATATTATGTTAACCCAAAAAATCCATTATCTTCACTACTTTTTTTAAAACAAAACTATTTAAGATCGTCTTAAGTCGACTAAAATGTTGACTTAAATAAAAACCTCTTTTTTTAATAAAAAATAAGGTTAACTTCAATTATAAGATGGTCTTATTTGACTGTGAATACATAAAAAGTTTTCAATTCTTAAGATCGTCTTAAGCAATGTCTGTGAATATTTATACAACTACACAATCTTAGCTAAGATCAAACTTTTAAGCAAGCCTCAAGATTTCGTTTATGAATCTAAACGCTGTCTTAAGATCATGCTTAAGATGATCTTACATTTAAGACCGGACTGTGAATACCGGCCTATGTGGTCTTTCCATTTAATACTACTGTCAAATGTAATAACCAAAATTTTTATTTTGTTTGATAAGCCGGGAATAATATCTATCCCCTTATTATTATTATTGACTTTAAATTTTTGAATTTGAGATTTGTTCAAATTCAAAGATAAACCGTTAGAATGACACCATTCATTCACTGAATTAATTACTCTCGATCATGCCGCCCAAAATCGATTCATTTTTGTCATGTACTATCATCGTGATGTCATCCGCATATAGAAAAACATCACACGTCACATCCTTACGATCTAAAATATATGATGGTAAATCATTTATGAAGAGCTGAAACAGCTTTGGACCTAAAACACTACCTTGGGGTATACCCTTTACTAACTTCTTCCAATCGGAATGATAAAAATGTACATTATAACTAGTTTCAACTCTTTGGTATCTACTGTCTAAGTAATCCGACAAAAGCTCGCTTGCAGTGCCCCTAAAACCAACTTTATACAATTTTTGAAGTAAAAGGCTATGATCAACACAATCGAATGCCTTAGACTGATCTAGTGCAATCATCGCAACGTGTTCATGTTTATTTAAATATTCTAATACTGTGTCAGTGAGTAGAAATAACGCCTCACTGACACCTTTACCTGTAACGTATCCGAATTGATGCCTGGTAATTATATTTATTCACAAATTTATTAATTCTATTATAAATTTTTCAAAAATTTTAGAGAAAACAGGCAAACATGAAATTGGCCGGAAATTGCTAATTAGATTATTATTCTTAGTTATCCTTAAGGGTATAATACGTGCAAACTTAGCTCGGTTTGGAAACACTCCAGTAGTCGCCATACATGAGATAATGTTAGTTAATGGTTCTAAAATCAAATCTGCACAAAACTTTACTATATCATTTGAAACATGAAAAAAATCTTGGGTGGTCTACCAAGTGTGCTGATCACGTCCTGAACCTCTTTCAGTTCCACCTCGTGGAAAAAAACGAATTTATGTTAGAACCGGAACTCATTAAAGAGTTCGAACTTGGTCCCAAGTGGCTCATTATATTTAGAAAATAATCATTAAAGCAATTTACAATAACTTGGGGTTCTTTTAAAATGTTTCCATCCTCATTAATTATTTCATTCAAATTTTGGGATTTACTTGTACCTACTTCATTTTTAATAATATTCCAAAGGGTCCTAGAATCGCCTTTTGCAGAACGAACTTTCGCAGATATACATTGCCTCTTGGATGCCTCAATTACCTTATTATAAAGTTTTGAAAATTTTCTCAATTTTCTTTTTACTTCCACGTTATGCGTTATTTTAGATAAAAATTTTAAATCTCCAAGTGTTTGTGTGGACTTTCTAATACCTGAGGTAATCCAATCAAGTTTTCGATATTTGGATACACTTGATTTTTTTACTGGACAACTGAGATTGAGGCAGTCCAGAAATATTTCTAAAAATTTATTAAATTTATCGTTTGCCGTGTGAGCCTCAAACACCGATTGCCAATTTTCATCCCTCAACATTGTTCTAAGTGTTAACATATTTCCAGCACTTTTATCTCTCTTTAAAAACTGACCCTTTTATTAGTTGCAACATTCTCCTTATTCATACAAAATTCAATCAATTCGTGATCCGAAAAATTACAGGGACTGATAGTAACTTTAATATTATCCATATTAGTTACAATATTATCAATTAAAGTGGCGGTATTAAGGGTAATTCGAGTCGGTTCCTTTACTACTAATTTACCTCCGAAGGATTTGAATGTTTAGGAATGATCTACAATGATCATCATTAAGCAATAAATCTATATTGAAATCACCTGCAAGAATGATGTTTTTCATTATGACAGGAACTACAAAGTGGTGTAATGGTTAACGTAATATTGGGGTTTGTGTTCATATGGAATAAAAAGAAAAATAATAATTTATTAAAAACTTATAGATAGGAATGCTAGAATTTCTCTAGCAGTTTTTTTATTTCCATGGTTATACTGCTATAAGTCGTTGAATTTGAATTGTTTTGCTTGAAATTTTTTTTAAATATTTTTAAAATATCAATAAATAGATGGTAAAAAATGGATAGTATAAATATTAATAGTTTTTTTCTATTAAGCCAATAAAAAAAAGTGAAATTATTACTCTCTAGACTAAAATACCCCCTTAAGATAGCTTTTTGTTAACGAACGTTTTTTAATCATATGCATACATACTCTTCTAAAAAAAACTTGACATCTAAATCGACATCCGGGGATGTGAGCCTCCGCATCCGAGGATGTCAAAAATTTCGCATCCGCAACTTCCCTTATATTCATATGCATACATACAGTAGTACTTATCTTTACCCAGTGAAATATACAATATACACAATGCACCGAGAAAAGAGAAATATACAATATACTTAGTAAAATACAATATACTATACTTTGGCAATATACGCTCCGGGAGTGTATATTGTTAAAGATAGGAGCATATTGTTTCTTTTATCCGGCAAAGATAACTAAGTACTATTGTTTGTAGTGCTTAGTCCTCTTTGTATCGTTGTATCCACTATCTCTAGCAGTCACACTTTTAATCTGATTGGAATGAAATTTGGTATTTAAAGTGCCTTTGGTATTCAAAAGGTCAAGTTCGTTAGTGAGTAAAATCGGACAAGGGGGCACGGGGGTTTAGAGGGAGGGGGAAACACAAAATTTGACATATCTCCCTTAATATTCGAAAAGTTGAAAAATTTTTAAGAAGTAAAGTTGTAGGTATTAAGTTTTACTGTAATTTTGTTTCTTATCATTTTTTCTGTTACACTACATTTACAGAAATATTGACGGTTTAAGATTGAAAATTAAATTCCTTAATATCGTTGTACACATTAGAGTTTGAGCAAAAATGATCAGGTAATGAATTGTAGCAAACATGATTTTCAACAACTTTATTTCTTACACATTTTTCGATTGTTCTAATATTAAGAGAGATATTTTATATTTTGTGTTTTCTTCTCTCTTTATGTCCCCTTGACGTATGTCATTTTCATCATCGATTTTTTTAAGTTAATTTCTATAATAAATGGAGTTAATAAACCTAACTATCATGCATTATTTCCGAATGAACCGTAGATGATATTTTTAGCTGAGAAATCGTACTAATATAAATATTTTCATTATAGACACACCTATTTGTAATGATTTTTTATTATTCTTCATAGGAATCAAATTAAATCCAAAAGAAAGTCATGAATATTTTTTCAATGCGTTTCGTCCATCAGATAAATCTTGTTTAAATGTAACATCTCTAAAATTAAATGCATCTATCAATGAAATTCCAGTACAAACTGCCTTAAATTTTTTCGTTAAAAATTGTATTAATAATATTGTGAAATGCGATGGTGATGTTGAAAATAATGTTATACGTTTACCCAAAGAGTGTGATAATGAAGGTATGTACACTTTTAATTTAGCAGGGTGTCCAGCGACCGGGAAACCGGCGATTATTAATTTTTTATTAAAACTAACTTATGCACATTTTTAACCCGACTTCAAAAAGGAGGATGGTTCTCAATTCGTCTGTATTTTTTTTTTTTTGTGTGTCACCTCAGAACTCCGTCATTTATCAACCGATTTTGAATTTTTTTTTTGTTTTAAAGGGTTTGGTTTCCCATTGGTCCCATTGGCACCAAATCGCATTCTGATGAGGGGATCCCCGGGAAATCGAGGAAAATCCTCATTTTATATGTGATAACCGATTTCTGCGAATTTTGTTTTTTTCTTTTGAAAGGGTATACTCATTCATAATGGGAAAATAATAAAATTATAAAAATAATAATAAAATTTTTTTTTAAACCGAATTTTTTACAAAAAAAAAAAACTGAAAATCTGTTATGAAAAAATGCACTAAAAATTATAAAAAAAAAACGGATAAAAAAAATGTGTAAATAGTAGGTCGTTTAGTTGGTCTACCCATATTTAGACAAATAAAATAAGTTATAGAACTTCAAAGTCACTAAAAAGCGAGTATCAAAAACTATTTTGACAAAATGGAAACCCGACTTCAAAAATCAAATATTCTATAACAAAAAATGCACTAAAAAGTAAAAAAAATATTTGCATGTTCTTGTGCCAATTTTAGTTCACCTAAGCAAAAATTTTTAAATATATATGTACCATTATTGTTATTTTTGGAGGCGGTGTCCAAAAGTTATGTGAATTTCTCTATGCTGACACCGCCTCCAAAAATAACAATAATTGTACATATATATTTAAAAATTTTTGCTTAGGTGAACTAAAATTGGCACAAGAATATGCAATTATTCTTTTACTTTTTAGTGCATTTTTTGTCTACGAGTAGAGTCTACTATGTATATATATATATATATATATATATATATATATATATACATAGTAAACTACCTCGACATCCTACCTAGTAGAGATGTCGATTATGACCATCTTTGAATATTTATATTTATCATATTCAACATCTCTATTAGGTAGGATCGATGGCAATTTGTAGAAATTTTGCCATCGGTAGAACACCAATAGGTCTATTTCCTTGTAGAGGAAATTCGCTAAAAATAGAAATGCCAGCAAATTAAAAAGAAACACTCAAATTTGCACACTTTTTATTATGTAATTCCTCCAATTAAAGCTTTCTACAATGAATTATACTGTGATACAAACCGGTAGGTATGGTGGCTGTATCATGGTGTGCTGAAATAAGCGATTTGAATGGCATGCGAAGAACTGGTTATGGTTTCATAAAAATGTCTTTAGAAAAAACTCCGAAACTTGTTGAAGAAGATGAAATATTTACTGAACCATTGGGTGTATTTCGGTTTAGTAAATCCGAAATGGCTATTGAGGAAATAAATAGACGACAAGAAATGGTTGATTTAGAAAAAAAACAAAAGAAAATTAATTATCATGTAACATTTCCTGCAAATATAATTGAACATGATTTTAAAATATCAAAAATTTGCGTCATACTAGTAACCATTCACTTAACAAATTTATGCGATGAAAAGTTGAATGCCAAAATTGAATTATTGGAACAAACGTAAGTATATTTTATTAATGAAGTTGGATATAACGGTGAATCCATTTCAAAACGACAAGTGGTGGTCATTGAAAAAAATTTTTTTTGAAGCTTTTTACATAAAATTGTGCAAAAAATTGAAGGTGAATCTTAGTGTTTCCCTGAAATTTTATACTTTAAAAAAATGCCGATTTTTGTTATTTTTATACCCGATATATACCTACAATATATACAAAGGTATATTCAGTTTAGTTCTGTAATAAAATGACCTAATTAGTCCATTTCCGCCCGTCTGTCTGTCTATCTGTCAACACGATAACTCAAAAACGAAATTTTGTATGTGTGTTCTTGAGTAAAAAGTGAGGTTAAGTTCCCGAATGGGCAAGTTCAGCCCAGTCGGAGGTGGGAGGAATACCAATCTTTGAAACCGTAAGAGATTGAAACAAAATAACAAACAAAAGACAAAAATCTTTTTTTTTTTTTAATTTAAACAACTTTTGTTTGAAACTATTTTATAAACTGAATAGTTTCGCCTGAAAAATTTCAACTCAAACATCTGTAATTACTCTTGATTACAAAACCATTTTTGTAATATAGCCTTGTACTTTTATACATTTTTGCGTATGTAAAAAGTAAGATAAAAAGTTAACGCATTGATATTGAACTCAGTATATACCGGTGTTCAGTATTTGAACAATTACCTCAGTTGATATGTTAACTGGTTTACTTGTTAACTATTGGTTTAAAATATTTTTGAGGGTATTAATACTGTAAACTTTTATAAAGTTCAAAATTTACTTAAAAAAAACCTATATAAAATATTCGCTCAAAAAAGAAAAAATTAAGTATCTAAGTATCAAAATACATATGATACAACTTCATGTAAAAAATAAATATTTTTTTTTTCAGCAACCTTTTAATATGAAACTTGTGAATTTGTAATATATTAACCTATTCCACAACTACTGGCATCGCATCTATTGATAGTTTCTGAAGCTATTCTTAGCAATCTGTTTTTTGTTTTGTTTATTTATACGAAGTTTCAATTAATTGGTGATTTAAAGTATAATAGCAGATGCTAATTTTTCTCGCTAGAAGCGTTCATGTAATCAGTACTTTCAGAGTTGGTCGTTTTTGAAATAAATTTGATGAAATATTAAAAAAAGATATTTGGCCACAATTTCAGCTTAAACTCTGGAATTACTAAAGATTATTAAAATTATCAAAGAGAACTTTAAGTTTTTTGAAATTACATTTCAAATTTTGCCTCAATTTCTAGAATATTTATTTGTATTTTATAAATACGTATTTCGACTACAATGTAGTCATCATCAGTATGAATTAGCTAATCGTAATTATCTCTGGGATATGAGACATGCACCAAATTAGCAACAAGCAACATATCTCTGAATCCATATCCCAGAGATAGTTACGATTAGCTAATTCATACTGATGATGACTACATTGTAGTCGAAATACGTATTTATAAAATACAAATAAATGTTCTAGGAATTGGGGCAAAATTTGAAATGTAATTTCTGGAATTACTCTTGATTACAAAAACATTTATGTATAAAGCAACTACATACACTCTTTTGTATTTAGATACAGTCTCGGTCATAAATATTGAACCAGTTGAAACATTCTAAGTCTTACTGTATGTCTTATTATACATATAGTTAGTAATATCTACGCCTAGAATCGTACTTACTGATTCAATTTTTATGAACGGGAGTGTACATTGTGCGTATGTAAAAAATAAACTGTTCACACATTAATAATGAACTCTGTATACAGAGTATTTTATTTAATGTTGTAACGGCTAGAAAATTTTAGAATAAAAGTTTGGTGGATATGTTTATAAAATTACCTAGTTAGTCCATTTCCGTCTGTCCGCCAGTCTGTAAAAAGTGACTTCAAGCTCGTGGCAACTCCTCTATTAGTTTTGACAGGAGATCATCCATCCAGAGGTGTGTAAAGAGGTAACTTCCGTGTGGAATACCTCGTTTCACCTCCAATAGGGAATATGCATGAAAATTTTTTTTCACATTTATTTTCAGAATATGAAAATACTGTTAATACTGTAATAATATTTAAAAACGAAATTAAAATCCGACAAATATTAAGGAAGCTATTAGCTTTTAAAGATTATTATCTGTCTCTTTCTTGCACAAATACTAAAAACGGAGTTTTACGTGTATTTTAAATGGTGAAAGTGTAATATGACGTCACATAACATATCAAGAGGGCTATCACCCTCTTTGTCTAATCGGGAATTTCAATCATTCATATCTCGCTTATTTTTAAAATTATTTAAAAAGTAATTTTACCTTGATATTTGTCAAGTAAACATGCTTCAATTCAAGTGAAAGAAAATTTTCATGCATATTCCCTATTGTACATGGTTGTTCTCCGTCTCCTGCCATAGCCTGTCTGTTTTCTAAAAAGAATCTTACCCAACTGACGAGAGAAGCCAGTGTCTGTCTCATTTGCAAGGTTTTGCAGATCGTTTCAACTTTTCTCTTATCAAAAGCCCCTTCTACATCTAAGAAACGAACTGCTCTTTCTATTTCGTACATGGCCGCGTGGAGGGCAGTATCTGTCGATTAACCACTCCTGTAGGTCTGTTGATTCTTATGGAATGGGTATGCTTTTAGAGCCCCTTTCATTAGATGATAGTCTATTATCTTTCTATGGTTTTAAAAAGAAAGAATGTTAGACTAATTGGCCTGAAATATTTTACTTCACCGTACTCTTTTTACCCTGGTTTGGATATATAAACACCATGCCTGCAGTTCTCCATATTTTTGGAACGTATTTTAGAGCGACCCTGTTCTACAGAAACCCTCCACCCATAGAAGAAGGTCTTTCAAGGCCATTTTGTATTATCGCTGAGACAATTCCGCCTGGGCGCGTTTTCTTGAAGGAACTTAACTCTTGAATTGCCAAGGCAGCAGAAACCGTTGCCACCACCTTGTTGGGCAGTGCCCAGTTTGATGTGTTTGCCAGTTGTGGTACTGACTTGGGTACAAGATCGTGCTGCGGAAAGTGGGTCTTTAGGAGTTCTAGATAAGCCTTCCTTGATAGTGTCCATGTTCCGTTATCCTTTTTATTTGATCCTATCATATCCTTTGTGTTTCCTCTTAGGACTTGAGTAATTTGGCTGACTCTGGTAGTGATTTGATTTCACCACAGTAGTCTCGGCATTTTTCTCGTTTATTCCGTCTATCTTCCCTATTGTATTCATTTTTTACAGGCATATTCGTCCCATGATTGTTGATCCTCCCATTTGAGTGCACGGTTCAAGCTCCGCCTAGTTTCCGGCGGAGCATATTGACAGCGTTACTCCTCCAGGGAACCTTGCGAGGATTTGCTGCCCTCAAGGGACAAGACTTCTCATAGCAGGATCGAATTGTCTGATTAAAGCTGTCAACTTTCGTGTCCAGCTCTTCCAAGGACTGAATTCAAATACAAGTAACTTTACTTAAAATATTACTCTTAGTACTTTACTTAAAATATTACCCTTAGTACTTTACTTAAAGTATTGCCCAGCTCTGTCCACGAGTCTGCTATTTGAGGTTGCTGGAGAAGTGTTTATCTATTTTTACGTTTAAAACAATATTATTGTATTTTTCACCATGATAAGATGTTTAATTATTTTGTATGAAAATTTTTTTATATTTTATGAATGTTACATAATTTTATAAATAATATTTTTCGACCAGTTGTTTCTTTTTTGCGAAATTGTTCGAGTACGATGTGTTGGCATTAATTAGGTTGTGGAAAGTAAGCCATAGTCAATGGCTTCGGTTTTGCACAGTAAATATAAAAATACATTCGACGCTCGATAAAAATATATTTAACAGGTCTGCTCCAAAAAATATTATTATTTAATATTACTAGCTGCCCACACATGCTTCGTACTGAAATATTTGCATAAACTAATTGTTGTATGAACAATTGTTTGATACAAAAGTTGTTTGTTTTTATTAGATAAACATTTTTTATACTTAAAGATTTTCTCTATCTCGTACCGTTTTAAAGGTAGGTTTTTAGTGTAGCTGCCACGGGGCGCAGATTCATGGATTCCAAATTTTTAGCTTATAACCTCCCTCGATAAACGGGCTAACGCAAGAATAATTTTTCAAATCGGACTGGTCATTTCTGAGATTCAAAAATAAAAAACGCGCGTTCAAACATACAAACTCACCAGCTAGTAGTATAGATGTACAATTCAAAAATATTCGTTACGTTGGAGCTGCGTCAACTTAGGGAATTTCCTCAGAGTAAATTCTCGTGCATCACTTCACTTTAGGCAAACGATCTTAATTAACTTTTGTCTTATTAAAGTTCATGGCGACCTGTTAACGCTAGAGTAGTTACAGACATATAAGGAGAAAGAGTGGTGGTGGTAGCTTAGAGAAACAAGAAAGTAATATTAGAAATATCGAAAAATGTATAAGTAGTAAAGTTATTGAAAATTCATTACCTGATCATTTTAATATATACAGAGATATTTATAATTTTAATTTTCAATCTTAATTCGTAAATATTAGAGTAACAAAAAGATGATAAGAAACAAAATTTTAGTAAAATTCATTTTCTATAACTTTACTTCTTCACAACCAATTGCAATATTTTAACGGAAAATAAGATTTTTGTGTGTATATGACCCTCATTAATTTTTGAATTTTTGACATTATTTTAGATATACTCACAAATGGGTTGGAAACATGAAGCCCTTACTGTGTACATTACAACCGTATGGCGTGCATTCGTTTCAACTACAGTTGGCATTTACAACTTATGGATTGTTTGATATATCAAATTATTTTGAAGTGTTTTGTGGACCAGACATTGTTGGATCGGAGAATATAGGACAGAAGGAAGAAAATCATGGAATATATAATTTAAAATCTAGTCTAAAATCAAAATTTACTTTGCAAACATATCGACGAACAGAAATTATTTCTATTATTAGTAAAATTAAAGCGAGTCGATAAAACTTCATTCAAGCGTAAATTTCAAAAAAATATTTTTTTTTAATAGAAAAATTCTAATAAATTTATTATTGAACGTAAATATGTGAATTGAGTTTGCCATCAGTGTAATATCAAAATTTATGAGTTATATATTATTACATATTTTTCGTTTGATAATTTAGTTATGGAAATTGTTATGTTAAATTTTTTAAATTTGTCTTAAAGGATGCATGAGCTAGGTGGCTACCAAAATATTAAGACTCTTTTAGTAATTTAAAATTTGAGGCAGATAACCGAATGATTAAAAAAAATTTTCATTTTTTAAGTTTTAATTTTAATACACTACTCGTATGTATAATCAGATTAAAATTGACAAATGTGGCTGTTTATTTTTTTTTGAATACAGTAAATAAAGATAATATAAGCAAAGAAATTTGTAACTCATAAAATAATATGGTCATCGGAATATCTAAGAAAGTATTAAGTAATAATTTAAAATTTTGTTAAAAAAACATGATTGTTTCAGTAAGATAGATAATATTAATAATAATTCCTTTACTGGAGAATCATAACAATTCCTTTACTGGATAATTCCTCTGAGCGAATCTTCTATCTACTCGATTATCGTGCTCGTACATAATTCGTATGTATAAAATATTAAATTATGTATATAAAAATGTTTTATAATCTATTAAACATTGTAAAATTCGATTTCATTTTTTACTGCGAGATATTAAAATTATTTAAAAAAAGATATTTCCTTATTTTACATTTGTACGAAGTGGTCCGCCAAAAATCAAAGGGATAAAATCGTAATAAAAATAATTCAAAATATTTCAACTGTGCGGTGGTTGTATGTATAGAGCAATGGCATTTTACGGGGTAAATGTTTTAAAATTACAATCAATAATCAATAGTCCTAACGAATATGCCCGCCAGAATTATTATTTTTAAGGCGTTGTTTAATTTCAAACTTAAAGAAAACGTTTCAAACGTAATCGAATGAGTAGTGTATGACCATAAACCAGTAAGGTACTTTTAAAATGCTGAATGTAAACTGTATATAGGAATTTATTTAACCTTCCTTCAGGCGCAATACGTTGACTGCTGAGTGGGGCGCAGTGTACTTAATAGGCACACATTCAAAAAGCATAATAAACACCTGGTTAAGTTGTTTTATACAACTTCCCAGTGATGTACATCATTATTTGTGGTGTCAAAAAAATAAAAATAAAAAATACACAGCTTCTGTAAAAAACTATGTTTTTGGCATAAAATTAGTTGAACAAATGTTAAGAAAATTTTTGACCTACTATCAGAAGTCGAATAAAGTAAAAAATATTAACGTGCAATATAAAAGTGAAAAAGTCGCTAGGCAAAAAATTTTCTCAGTATTCATATCTATATTAATCTTTCAAGATGGTTCACCTAATCTTCCAGGATAGAGTACCCTTCAAAAGTGTGACGAAATTGGGCGAAATTAACTTAACTGAACAAAACGTGAATAAATTTTCGAAATGAAGGTTAAGGTGAAATTAAATGAAACGGTTGCATATAGTAGGCCGAAAAAACAGCTACTGGGATTACCAGGTGGAAACACCGCATGATGCTAATGTAAAGTGACAAAATAGCAGTCTTATGCCTGGCAGGTCAAATGCGCCCGACGAAGGTTAAAATTGAAATACATAATGGTTTACTGAAAATTTTAAATTTAGAGACATAATATTTTTGATAGTTGAAAGTTATTTCATAAATATCATATAGTTTACGGTAATACATCTGGAAGTAACTATGTAAATGTTGATTTTAAAGTGCAAAACTGAAAATTTACTTTATTAGTTTTGCATTTTAAAATCACCATTTACATCAAATAGCACTGCAGTGTGTCACACCAAGTTAAATATAGATGCCTACCTACTATGTTTACAAGAAGGATTGGAGACGATTGTTAGGCCTCTGTATCTCAAGAACAAATTTAAAATGTAGCGTGAGGCCCATCATCTACGGTACGTACCAAGTTTCAACATCACAGCTTTAATAATTTCCAAGATATTTAACCCTAAAAATCGAAATTTTTGGGGACTGACTCACTCATCATCAGTATTCTAGGGTACTTCCAGTTGTTCTAGAAAGTTGATATTTGGAAGGAATATAGTTTTTAGGCTGAAACCACCCAGAAAAGTATGAAAACCGGTTATTTTTACCTGGAAAATGAGAATTATTAAAATTACAATGTTAATCTTATGAAATATGTTTTCTGTATGGTAGTTTTATTTGAATGCAGCCTAAAAATTATTTCTGTAATAATAAATTGTAACCTGACTTACTGATCATAAGATAATCATCAATATTCTAGGCTGAAACACCCAGAAAAGTCTGAAAACCGGATATTTTTACCTGGAAAATAATAATTTTTACAATCTATAATTTTACAATGCTAATTTTATTGAAAAAGATATTAGGGTGGAGCTTATGTTCTGATTGGTCCGACATTATTTAAGCAATTAACTCAGTTTGTTATTTTCACTTGTTATTACTACAAATAAAGTTGTTTTAAAATTAATTACTGGTTTTATACAAAAATAGAATAAAATTTATTTATTATAAATTTTAAGATTGTTGCGACTTCTTTAAGGTTCTTCTGAAAAATAGTTAGCTCAAAATGTGTAATTTCTATTGATTACAAAAAATCATATAATGTACACAGCACCTTTTTATTTTTGTACACTTTTTTGTATTTTGACACATTTGTGTGTGTGTGTAAAAAACATCAACATTCTAGCTTTAGAGTACTTTAAATTATAATTTTCACAATTAAAGTTACAATGTTAATATTTTGGAATGTGTTTTCTACATGGTAGTTTTAATTTAATATAGCTTAATAGATAATGAACCATTCTATGATCTGTGATATCCAGATCCTATACTTTCTGAAGGAAACATGGCTGGACGAGGTGCTCTAAGACGAGACCACTCCTTGTTAGGCACCAGTGCACCAAATTCTCCCCATTACCATTCATTTATTTATGAACTGTGATTGAATAATTAGAATAGAAAATCACATCTCATTTATTAACGATAATCATTAACCATACTAAATAATTATTAACCAAACTAAATACAATTTTCGTCCAAACAAATTTTTATTTTTTGTGCTACTATTTCATTTTATTAAACTTTTGCGTCTTAGGCAAATCAAGACTTTGCAAAAAGTAATGATATCCGACCAAAAACATAAATGTGGTAGGGTCTTATAGGTCGCAGTGCACCAAATTCCCAGAAAATCACATCTCATTTATTAACAATAATCATTAACCATACTTAATAATTATTAATCAAACTAAATAAAATTTTCGTTCAAAGAAATTTTTTTTTAAATTTTTTGTGCTACTATCTCATTTTATTAAAATTTTGCGTCTTAAGCAAATAAAAACTTTGCAAAAGGTAGTGATAACCGATCAAAAACAAATGTGGTAGGATCAAAGTTTTTGCTTACAAAAAGTAGTGATATCCCAGCAAAAACAAAAATGTTCGCCTTCAATAGTAGTGAAATCTGTGTAAGGACCAAGTTTTTTTTAACAAAAGTGAAAAAATGGTTGATATATATTTATTGTTTATGTTTATCAGATGCAAGATGTTTCATATTTTACTTCGCAAGTTGTCAGATTTTATTTTACATTTATAGTCCAGTTAAGATCTACATCCGTGCTTGCAAAAGGTCAGGTCGTTCTGCATTTTTTATATGTTGTTAGGACCTAAACCAATATTAAAAAACCAGATTTGCAATTTCCAAAGTGTTGTGCTAGCGGCGGTGTACCCAAAAAACCATGAAATTTTCAGACTTTTTTCAGTTTTTGCTCAATATCTCAGTGAAGGAACGGTCTGACCGGTATAGTCATTCTATACACTTTTAAAGTAGACTAAATTTTCAATAATTTGAGATCAAATTAAGGGTGATTGTATACCTGATGTCAGAACAGCAAAAACTCACCTCCAAAAATGTTTTGTCGATGGCATAGTCATAGTGGAGATGGGCTCCAACAAAGGTACACTCAGTACAGCTATTTTTTGAGACTATTGTTCTCAAAAACAAGCGTTGCCCCTCAAAGCATGGAAGAAGAAGTGTATGTCATTTTCTCATGTTCTGATCACTGCTGTACGACCTCGATCTTTTGTTTCCTGCCTTCTGATTGGAATTGGTACCTAGTTTTACCGAAAATATGGATACATACATCTGGTAAATATGTGCGCTGCGATGGTTATCTGCGTTGGTTAACTTATGACTGTTTTTGGTTATCTGCCGTTTTTGAGAGAACCGCTAAGCATACATATACCAGTCTGATCTCAAATGAAAGCTAATTAAATTTACTACAAGTTTATTACATATAATATTTGACGTGGGATGTGTATTTTAGAAGATATTTTACGAAATAAGTGACCATTACGAAAAAATTTCACTTTTTGGAAAAAATGGCCTATTTTCTAAGAACTGTATCTTGGAAACCAATAGCTGTATAGAACTTGTTTTGATCTCAAATTGTTGAAAATTTAGTCTACTTTAAAAGTATATAGAATGACTATACCGGCCAGACCCTTTCTTCACTGAGATATTGAGCAAAAACTGAAAAAAGTCCGAAAATTTCATGGTTTTTTGGGTACTCCGCCGCTAGCACAACACTTTGGAAATTGCAAATCTGGTTTTTTAATATTGGTTTAGGTCCTAACAAGATATAAAAAATGCAGAACGACCGGACCTTTTGCAAGCACGACCGCCTTTTCATGTTTAACTTTACTGAACTATTAATATACAAAGAAAAAACTTTCCAAGTAAAATGTATGTCAAAACTTGGTCCTTCTGGTATTTATGTTTTTAGTCGGATAGTTACTTCAAGATGTATTACCGTTAACTATTTGATGTTAATTAAATAAATTTCAAATATCTGTACAAATTCTGTCTATAAATTTAAAATTTTCAGTAAACCACTGTGTGTTTTAAATCCACTCCTATAAATCATTTACATTTAGCATTTTAAAAGTATTTTAAATACTGTTGAATCATTTCCATTTTAAATATGTTCAAAAAGGCATTTTTCCCATCCCTTAAAATATATGTGGGTATATTTTACATGTTGTTTGAATTTCAATTGTTGGTCATGTGGCCACACCTAACTGGTTTATTGCTTTGTAGCCAAAAACTGCTAATTGGATTACTTTTTTAAGTTTGAAATTATATAACGCTTTAAAAATAACAATTCTGGCGGCCATATTCGTTAGGACAATTTATTAGTGATTGTAGTTACCTTAATTAAGGTTTTTAGGGAGATACAATTGGAGACAATAGTACTTTAAATAAGAAATAACAAAGAATACGAAAAAATTTTAGTTGTGGATGTACCTTTAATATAAATTAACACAAACGTTTTTTCCGTTTGGTTTCCATACCATATACGTATAAGTGACAAAGACTTGTTTTTTTTTTAAATTTATAATTTTTTCCTCTACAGCCATTTAGTGAATGTTAATAAAATTGTGAATTGTGAAAAATCCATAATACTATAAAGCTAGGTATGAAGCTGACTGATCTATACAAATTCTAACCCACTTCGAGACGTGCTAGAAAGTTGCGGTTTTGGCATTCGACGCGAAATTGTTTGAAACCGACGGGAAAAGTTCAATTTCTTTATTGCAACCCCCTCAGAAATCGTCAAAACATCCCCTAAAATTACGTTTTTCTGTTCTATACATGCTAGAAAGATGAGATTTCACCAATCGACCCGAAATAAAGTACAACTAACAGAATACTTTGAAAAATTTCATTATCTACATTGCAAACCCCCCCCCCCCAATGAGAAAAACATTCCTAAAACTGTCTTTTTCACTTCTATTCATGATAGAAACATCGGGTTTTTCCCATTCGACGTGGAACAGGTTCAAAAAAACAAGACTATTAAAAAACATAAATTTTTCCATCGAAACCTTTCGCAAATGGGATAAACACCCCTACAACTACCCCTTTTCTTCTATAAATGCTAGAAAGATGAGTTTTTTTGCATTCGACGCTAAATAGCTACAAATTAAGAAGGTTATTTAAACAACTTAAAAATTTAATAAAACACCCCTAAAACCACCTCTTTTCTTCTATACATGCTAGAAAGATGCGGTTTTTTGTAATTGACGCTAAACAGCTACAAATTAAGAAGGATTTTCGAAAAACTTCAATTTTTTTATTGCAACCCCCCAAAAAAATCGTAGAAACAGCCCCCAAAATTACGTTTTTCTGTTCTATACATGCTAGAAAGATGGGATTTTCATCAATCGACCCGAAATAAAGTCAAATTAACAGAAAACTTTGAAACATTTCATTACCTACATCCCAACCAGCCGAAAATGGGAAAAATACCCCTAAAACTGCCTTTTTCACTTCTCTTCTTATTAGAAAGATCGGGATTTTTCCATTCGACGTGCAACAGGTTTAAAATAACAGGATTATTTGAAAAATGTAAATTTTTCCATCGCAATCCTTCGCAAATGGGAAAAAAACAACCCAAAACTACCCTTTTTCTTTTATACATGCTAGAAAGAAGCGATTTTTGCATTCGACGCTAAATAAATATAAATTATGAAGGTAATTCTAAAAACATAAAATTTTTCATCGTTACCCCCTAAAAAATGGAAAAACAACCTCCTAAGCCACCCTTTTAACTTCTGTTCATGGTAAAAAGATAGGATTTTTTGCATTTGGTGGAGAATTTCTTCAAACTAATGAGGTTATTCGATAAACTTTAATTTTTCGCCACCCCCTTGAAAATGGAAAAAACGCTCCAAAAATCCCCATTTACTACTTTACATGCTAGAAAGATGCTGTTTTTTTAATTCAACGCAGAATAACTGCAAATCTAATTTTTTTCATCGCTACCCCTTGAAAATGGTAATGTGAGACCTATCTATGCGCAGACCCCCAAATCCCCCATCCTAAACCCACCTCCCAAAAAAAATTATCCCCCCCCCCAAAAAAAAAACCTCCAAATACATTTAGGGGGAGTAACGGTCGAGCTTTATGAATTTTGTCATAATTTTTTTACATTCTTTCCCTGCGATGATTTTCTTTAGTTGTGATTTGATTTTTTACTGGAACTTGAGGTGATCGTTTTTTATCTAAGATAGGAACCGTGTCCCTGAGCTGGGCCGGTGTAAACCCATTTTATAGTTTCGCGTTTCTATAGGCTACTAGCCCAAGGAAATAATCCTCTTCTTTCTTGATTATGTTTTTTACGATTTTTACCCTCGCTTCGGCAAGCCCGTTTGCTTGAGAATGTTTGGGACTATTAGTTACTAATTTAAAATTGTATTTTTTAGAAAAACTTTAAGACGGCTTAAACTGGCTAGCGCATTCGCTCATTATTTCTCTAGGTATTCCGTGTCGGGCCTTTATGGCTGACATCGCTTTAATCACTGTATCCATACTGAGACTAGCGAGTTCGACTACCTCTGGATATCGAGAATACCTGTCTATCATGACTAAAAACCACTTCCCTTTGACTTTGAACAGGTCAACTGAAGCTTGTTCTCAAGGACTGTGGGGAAAATCAAATTGAATAAGGGGTTCTTTATGATAGATTCGTGTCTTTGCAAATTCTCGACAGTCTTCTACCAGTTTAGCTACCTCTTTAGAAATGTGTGGCCACCAAACAACGTTTTTAGCCCGAGAGCGATATTTCGTAATACCCATATGTCCAGTATGGAGAGCTTTGAGAATCCGGTGTCTTGAAGAACGTGGTACTACAATTCCAGTGTCCATTAGAAGAAGGTCGTGATATAGCGAAAAGGATGCGCGTTTTTCATAGTACGGAATCATTATAATTGTTGAATGCTCCGGCCAACTATGATTCATATATTTCCTTATTAGCCTACATTCCTTGTGTTCTTGCTGTTCTTTTAGCATACAAGTGTCATACTTCTTTTTAAGATCCTGTATGGTAGCTACCATGAATAATTCAGCTTCGGTTGTAACATAATCGTCTGTTGCAGTATCTCTTAAAGGGTTTCTTGAAAGAAAGTCTGCGGTTATTAATTGCTTTCCCGGTACATGTACTATAGTATAGTTGTATCGTATCATGCGAAGTCTAAATCGTAACAAGCGAGGTGAGAGTTTGAGATGTTCGTGAAAATCGGAATAAGAGGTTTATGATCTGATTCTAAGGTAAAGTCCAATCCGATAAAATAATCTTCTAACCTAAACTAGAATTTGTGAGTATCTTTGTTCCGTAGGACGTTCCATGTCCTTAATATGTACGCCACGGGTTTAATAACCCCATTGTTTATCTGTAAGAGAACACCGCCGATGCCATATGCTCTAGCATCTGCTGTTACAATCGTTTTTAATCTAGGGTCAAAAGCACTAATACCGGCGCTGATGAAGAGTTGTCTTGAGTTTTTCGAATGCTGCCTGTTGCTCTGTGCCCCACGTGAAGATTATGTCGCTTTTTAAAACTTCATATAAGGGAGGGAGAAGTTGTGCTCTGTTTGGAATTTATTTTGCCAAAAAGTTAACCATTCCTAGTAGTGGTTGAAGCTCTATAATATTTCTGGGACGATTCAATTTTACGATTGCTTCACCTTGTCAGGATGGATATGTATACCTTTTCCATTAACCATGTCCGAGAAATTCCATTTGTTTTTTCCCAATTTGCGTTTTCTTTTTATTTAAAGTAAGGCCTAGTTTTTGTAATCGATTTAGAACTACCGTTAAGCGCTTATCATGTTCTTCTTTAATCTTTCTGAACACTAACTCCGAAAGGTAATCGATTGTATCGGTATCTCCCCAAGGGGTAAGAAATAAGTAAGGGTAAAGAAATAGGTAAGGGGTATGAAAGTGGTAAGGTTTTTTGATTCTTCATCTAGAACGATTTGATGAAATCCGGATTCTGCTTCGAGTTTCAAAAAATACTCGGCTTCCTCCAACATGCTGAGTGTATACGTCACGTCCGGTATATGGTGATATTTTCTCTGAACACAAGAGTTTAGGTGACGCAAATCCACCCAGATTCTAACATTATTCGTTTTATTATTATGAGATTTTTTGGTAACTACAACCATGGGAGAGCACCATTCTGTAGGATCAGTGATTTTTTCTATGATACCCATGTTTAGCAGTTCTTGGATTTTAGTTTTCACTGCATCCCTTAGGGGGATGGGAATTCTTCGAGGCGCGGTAATAGCCAGGGGGATACTGCCCGGTTTTAAGTTTATTTTACAAAGACTTGGAATTTCCCCGAATCCTTTAAAGAGCGTTGGAAATTTGGCAAAGACCTCATCCGATGTGTTGATCTCACTGACTCGTTTTAGTAACTATAGTCTCACTGCCTCTCTTCTTAAAAGTGGATGTTGGAGTTCTTCGATATAGAACACTTTGTGTAATATTGATTTACCCTAGTAGGTTAGTCGTTCCTTACGTACGCCTCTACATTTGAGTTTTGAGCCGTCTGCTGTAGTTTACATTTGATCGCAGCCCTTAATTGGCTGCTAGAGTACAAGCTATTTTCGTTCAAAATTTATATCGTTGTCAAAAATGATCTAAAAGAACGATAAGTAATAGTACGCTAACGATAAGTAATAATACGATAAGTATTAATACGGTAACTTACACAGGCAAAAACCCCTTAAACTCTGCCTGTCGCACTACCGTGCTCTAGATAATTATCTTTATTCAAAAATAAACAATTTTTTACATTGTATTGACAGCGTCCAAAAAAAAGTATAAACAACAAAAGTAAAGTGTACAATCCATGCGCACCACAATCAAAATATTGCTGCGCACATGAAGTGTATACATTACATGTTGCGCACCCATGGTCGGTTTAAATCAAATGTCCCAACAATTGTTTGATAGTTTATGGGAAACCATTGGAAATCATACTAGGAAATAACAGATTAAATCAATAAGTAAAATGATAAATAAACATAGATTAGCAAAAACCCATTAAAGCGTACAAACATTAAAAGAAGGAATCATACTTCAATTAAAAAAAGAAGTTCAATAAATAAATTTTGAATAGGAAAAGGAATCATACTTCAATTCAAAGACAGAAGAGCGTCAGTAAATAAAAATGGAAAAGGAATCATATTTCAATTCAAAGAAAAAGGAGCGTTAAGGTATTTCCAAACTATATCAACTGATCGAGTACCCGCGCGAAAAGAACTATTATAAAAATTATATGTGAATATAAAAATTATATGTGTAAAAAAAACAGCTGTCCGTTGTCGTCAGTATTCGTCACATAACTTATCATACATATACTAGTATATAATTTCCAACGACTTTCAAACAGCGCGCCGGTACTCATGATGCCAACTGAACCATAAAAAATAACCTTCTGCTGCGGTAATGAAAAAAAAATATTTTTTACGCATGTTTTATCAAAAAACTTAACAACCCGATGGTTATTCCCTCAAAGTTTTAAGGAAAAATATTTCTAAGGAATTGAGGAAAGTATGTGTCGAATTTCAGAACAACCGTGAACTATATTGAGAGAGTTCGAAGTAAAAACAGTCTGAATCGTGCATTTTATTTCACCATGTTTATGAAGATGCATGTTAAATTTCTCCAACTTACATAACGATTTTCTCAAAAATGCCATGGTGTTAAATTCTCAAAAAAATTCAGCTGATTTCTAAGGATTCATTTGACTAATATTGTGAATTTCGTGAAATTCTTGACAACCTACTAATAGTTTGGAAATATCTTAATAAATAAAATATATAAATATTAGTCAATATAAACAAAATTATCTAATTCTAATAAGCTCTAACTGAATTGATCATCGTCGTTTTATTGCTTCTAATAATATCATTTGCAATTGTTCCATTGTTTATTTTATTGTGAAAAATAATTGATTGATACCTGGTGTGTTCTTCTCTAAATAGGAATATTTACATCTAGGATGGATATATTTACTTGAGTTTCTAACCATATATACATATTCGATATTTTTCTTGTTTTCAAATATGCTCTTATTATAAATAAAAAATTTCTAAAAGAGAATGGTAAGTTAAAAACAGTTCAATAGAATATTTTCTGTAGCTGTCAGCAGGGCCGTACCGATGGTCTCTAAACTGTTCTAAATTCCTGAACTGTTCACAGTAAAAGAAGTTTGTAAATGCATAAAGAACGATTGAATGCAAATAAATCACCAGGATATGACCTAATTACTGGGAAAATCATCAAGTAATTGCTTAGAAAGGGTGTAGTTATGCTAACGATGATTTACAATGGTGTGCTCAGGCTAGGATACTTTCCCTGCCAATGTAAAATTGCTCAGGTGATTATGATTCCAAAACCAGGAAAACCACCACACGAAGTTACGTCCTATAGACCAATTAGCCTTCTACCTATACTTGGAAAGCTACTGGAAAAACTTTTATTAAAACGCATAAACAATGTTATCGTTAATGAGCAGCTGATTCCAAAACAACATTTGGTTTTTAATTAGGTCCTGGGTTGTAAAAATAAAAACTGAGTAAGATTTCTTTTAAATGTAACACGTTTTAATTTAATTCTCAAAAATACGTACATTAACCAAAAAACAATATTCGATATACAAAAAAAAAAGAACAACAAAACGACAATAGTACCTCTAGTGTTAGAAAATATTATTAAAGTTAATGGCGCGTATTACAACATTTATTATTTAACACTCCCACTTAAATTTTGTAATAAAGCAATACTTCATGTACATTATTTTAACACTCTTAATATAAATTGAATACTTGATCTCTATTACGAATAAATTTACCAGAAGGTAAGGCCTTTGTTAGAAAATCTGCTAGTTGACATGAGCTTTCAACATATTTAATGCTAATAATATTCTGTTCCACTTTTTCTTTTATAAAATTATACCTTACATCGATATGCTTTGTCCTTCTGTGGTAAATAGGATTACGAATGAGTTTAATGGCACTTTGATTATCTACACATAGTGTGATCATTTGCTGTGTTTCACTAATATCATGTATTAATTGTCTATAAAATTTTTTTGCAGCTTCGCTGCAGCCATATACTCTGATTCTGTAGTTGACAAAGCTACAGTACTTTGTTTTCTACTGGCCCATGTTACAGGCCCCCCACCCATTCATCATAAAGATATATCCAGTATTAGATTTTCTGAGTAACCTATTAAGTCACGATTACAATTGTAAGTAATAAAAATATCTTTTGTGTTTAACAGGTACCGAATTATTCTTTTAACAGCATTTACATGATCTTTACTAGGATTATTCAAATATCTACTAACTATATTTAATGAATAAGAAATGTCAGGCCTAGAAACAGTTGACAAAAATATCAAGGCTCCCACTGCTTCCCTATATGGAAAATCTATTTTATTCTCATTGGTATATTTTTTAAATTACATAATTATCGGCAGATGTACTGCATCTATTGGCTTCTGACATATTAAATTTATGAATTATTTGCTCTATATATTGTTTTTGGCTTAAAATAATAGATCCGTTATTCTTTACAATCTCCATACCAACAAAAATATTTAAATTTAACAATTTTATCTTAAAGTTTCTTTTGAGATCATTTATGATATGTAATAATGTACTTTTGCTTTTCGATAATAATAATGCATCATCTACATACAAGATTAGAATAAATTTGAAATTATTAAAATTACCAACAAAAATACAATTATCTTACTTAGACATACTTTGAAACCATAGTTGGTCAAGAACGAAGAAAATTTTCTATTCCAACAGCGTGACGATTGTTTTAAACCATACAAAGATTTTAGTAACTTACAAATTTTGTCGATTCACCTTGAACACCCTCGGGCACTTCCATATAGACATCCTCCAACAACTCACCATACAAAAATGCCGTCATAATATCGAATTGCTGAATTTCATAATTTTCTCGTTTCGCATAAGATAATACAACTCTTATTGAGTCATACCTTGTCGCTGGTGAAAAGGTTTCTTTATAATCGATGTCTTTAACTTGGGTAAACCCACGTGCACAAAGACGAGCTTTGTATCTGTCTGTCCTACCATCGGAATTTTTCTTCATACAAAATACCCATTTTGAAGTTACGGTTTTCTCATTTCTCTTATCAGTTTCCACGTTTCATTTTCTTCAAGTGACTGTAATTCCTCTCTGATTGCTTCTTTCCATCTATCACTATTCTTACATTTCATAGCTTCTTCATAATTGGTAGGTATATCAAACTCAGTAATATTTGCTTCTACATGTTCACGTCTTGCGCCTGTGAACTTGGCAGGACAAATTTATCTTAGCATACTACAATGTGCATAGGAATTTGCAGTTTTTTTGCAGTTCTCCGATAAGATCATTCCCGAATTTGCAGTTCATTTATTTTTAAAAATAACCGTGTGCACTGCTAACATCCGCGGAAGTTGGCAGTACAAGTTTGCGTACAGCGTTTAGGGGACCTCAAAAAAATTTGAAATGAGCCAGGAATTTGCAGTTTTTTTGCAGTTCTCCGATAAGATCATTCCCGAATTTGTAGTTCATTTATTTTTAAAAACAACCGTGTGCACTGCAAGTTGCGTACAGCGTTTAGGGGACCTCAAAAAAATTTGAAATGAGCCAGGAATTTGCAGTTTTTTTGCAGTTCTCCGATAAGATCATTCCCGAATTTGCAGTTCAATTATTTTTTTAAATAACCGTGTGCACTTCCTCGGAAGTTAGCAGTACATGTTTGCGTACAGCGTTTAGGGGACCTTAAAAAAATTTGCGAATGAACCAGGAATTTGCAGTTTTTTTTGCAGTTCTCCGATAAGCTCATTCCCGAATTTTCCGAGGAAGTTAGCAGTACAAGTTTGCGTACAGCGTTTAGGGGACCTCAAAAAAATTGGCGAATGAGCCAGGAATTTGCAGTTAATTTGCAAATTAATTTTTTAATATAAGTGTCCATAATCTAAAGCGTTAAATTTTTTACCGGAGATATAATTTGTTTTGAAATTTTCGGATTAATTGAGAAATCTTGTGTTACTACATTGAATAAATTACCAACAACCAAAGTTGATACTAATGGTCATAATTTTATTCTTACTGGCCTTGTAGCATATAATGGAATGGGAATTAAAAAACCCAATGTAATGGGCCATTATACAGCAATGTGTTACAGAGCTGGCTACTGGACTATATACGATGACACTGCAATGAGAGATAACGCGGTAAAAGGCACGCATGAAACCAAACCAAAGCTCATTTTCTACATAAAACTGTAGTAATAAATTTATTTTATTCAATTATTATTTTATATTATTCATATAGTTAAAAAATACTGACTGAAAATAACAATTAAAAAAATACAAAAAGAATTAAAAAATGTTTTATTCTTTATTCTAATCATTAGAATAAAGAATATTCATAAACATTAGAATCTAATGTTTATGTTTTTGCAATAACAGGACTTATGGAAAAATACGTTTTACCATCATTAAGATAGTTGATACGAAAAACAACCTACGACAAAAATTACCAAAATTTTGGATATCACTTTGTTATATTGTCATACAATCGAAGTTCTAATTTTACAAAGATTGCCCACGCCGTTTTGAAATTATAAAGTTTCAAATTTGCAATTTGCACTACTTACCACGTAAAGTATAAGATAGCTGGGTCAAATAGAGATGTAATCGCATAACAGATCTTTTTCAAAAACTAGTATTTTATGCAGAAAAATGCAAATATTGTGTTCAAAAAGGGCTACAATTGCCCACGCTGTTTGCAATATTGCAATTTTAATATACTTTCCGCGGGAGTTGCAGTGCACATTTAAAAAAATAAATGAACTGCAAATTCGGGAATGAGCTTATCGGAGAACTGCAATTCCTGGTTCATTCGCAAATTTTTTTGAGGTCCCCTAAACGCTGTACGCAAACTTGTACGCTGTACACGGTTATTTTAAAAAATAAATGAACTGCAAATTTATGTGTTGTACTGCAAAATAACTGCAAAAAACTGCAAATTCCTATACACATTGTAGTATACTACGATAAATTTGTAATGCCAACTTCACTGACGTTCACGTCTTCTAGGTCGCAGTGTCATAGTTCTTTCATCTTCACTGGAAATATTCTGTGAAGGCACGTATGTCATATCACTTGGATCTTCTTGGCTTATTATACTTCCGAAACTGGAATCTTCATTATTATTTTGGTTTTCGTCTAGTTTAACCGGTTGAAAAGTTGACACATCCTCTACTTTATTTTCTTCTTCCTCGCTGGGAATGGATATTGAGGTTGTATTCTTCCTCCACACTGGTAGGTTGTTCTCATTGAACCGGATGTTTATACTGACTGTTATTTTTCCGGTTTTAATATCAAACATTCTATAGTTTTCATTTTCGTATCCCACTAGTATCAGTTTTACGCTTTTTTTTATCAAGTTTCTTCCTTTTCTGTTCGGGTATGTGAACATAACCTTCTGAACCAAAAACCCTTATGTGATCAAGGATTGGTTTCTCTCCATTCCACAGCTCATATGGAGATGCATTTCTTATTTGACTGGCTGAGCTTCGATTGAGTAAATAAACAGAACAGTATGTTCTGTTTATTTACTCCGGCCTCTGGCCACAAATTTAACGGTATATCACGAGAGTACAGCATAGATCATGCGCTCTCCATGATTGTCCGCATTTCACGCTCAGCCCTGCCATTCTGTTCGGGCGTATAAGGTGTAGTGCGTTCATGATCCATCCCTTCATCGTCTAAGTAATTTTTAAATTCATTATTTACATACTCACGTCCATTATCTGTGTGGAATATACGAATACCATGCCCAAATTTATTCTTCACTATTACATTATATTTTTTTAGGCAATCTAATACATCACTTTTGTGCTTAATGATATATACATGTCTATAGCTGGTTGCACCATCTATAAATAAAACAAAATATCTTGCACCAGATACAGATGTTCGTTCTATAGGTCCACACACATCACTGTAGGTTAGGTTACCAGGTTCACATGGTCCTCTATGAGATTTATTGAACGGTAATGGCTCTGCTTGCCATATTGACACGCTTCACAAATAAAATTACTATCTTCTGTTAAAGTTACAGGAATTGCACCATTTTTACTCATATTTTTATTTCTTTTACGTTCAAATGTCCTAAACGTTCATGCCAAACTTTAAGACTTGACTGAACTAAATTACAGTTTTCTTGCACTATAATATCGACTTCATAAAGGTTGTTTTCCTTTAATTTTGCAGTCATAACAACAGTATTGTTCATCAACATCTTGGCTTCATTATTTTTCTTAATAATGACATAACCTTTTCTCGTTGCCATGCCTTCTGAAAACAGATTTCTGCGTAACCCTGGCACATAAAGCACATTTTTTAATACACTTTGCTCCCACTTATTACCGATGACGTATCTTTTAATTAATACATTTCCATGGCCAAACTCTTCAAGTTCTTTTTTATTACCCAATCTGACAGCTCAATCAGTATTGTTCTGGCCATATTCTTGCAATTCACAAAAAAAATCACACATTTGCACTAACCTCAGATTGTAAACATTGCTCGGCACTAAATGCCATCATCTTCTGCTCTTGGTGTTTCTTCCTATACTTCTTTGGAGCCCTACATTCTCTTGCAAAATGACCTCTTTTATTGCAATTGTAACACACAAACCGATGTTGATTTTGCTGACTTGAAGTTGAATTTTTATGAATGTTTTGATTCTGAATTTTGTTTTGTGAGGTGGAATGTTTTATAGCTATTAATGCAGTCTCAGCTTCTTCTTCATTTGTTAAGCTGGCTTCCGCATCTAATAATCTTGCAGTTAAATTATGGATGTTTTGTGAACTTGGGTCTAAAGAGAACCATGCCTATCGCAGCGAGCGATACTTTGCAGGTAATATACTTAATATTTCTGTCATGATTGCTGTGTCACTGATTTCTTCGCCACTCTCTTTTAACTGTTTAGCAAAATTCTCTACCTTGGATACATGTTACGCAATACTGTCTGTTGGTGACATTTTACATTGATAAAATTTTACATGAACCATCATTTTATTGAGTTCTTTTTTTTGTTCATAAATTGATTCTAATTTCATCATAACCTGCTTTGCGGTTTCACAATTTTCTATTAAGGAGATCTGGTTCAGTTCCATCGAAGAGGTTATGATAAACATGGCCATACCATCGTTTTTATCCCATTGTGTCGTATCACCCGTTGTAGGTTTTTCTTTATTGATATTGAGACCTTTCGCTTTCAGGGCACAATTTACTTGAAATTTCTATTGTCTGAAATCCTTGCCGTTGAACTTTTCTATCCTCATGGCATTTGTGACTTCCATTTTGAGGTTAGGTTACTAATATGAATCACTGCTTGATTATTTTAATTTAAAACTTAAATTCTGCTCTTTACTCAATATTAATGTAGCTGGGCCCATAACCTAATAAGGTCCTGGGTTGTAAAAATAAAAACTGAGTAAGATTTCTTTTAAATGTAACACGTTTTAATTCAATTCTCAAAAATGCGTACATTAACCAAAAAACAATATTCGATATACAAAAAAAACAGAACAACAAAACGACAATAGTACCTCTAGTGTTAGAAAATATTACTAAAGTTAATTGCGCGTATTACAAAATTTATTATTTAACAGTTTTCGCAAAAAGCATGGAACTATTGAGCAAGTACATCAGTTGGTTAAAATCATAGACCAGATATTTGAAGATAAAAGCTACTGTTCTACTGCATTTCTTGATGTCAGTCGAGCTTTCGACAAAGTTTGGCTTGAAGATTTGATGTTTAAAATAAAAGTTTTGCTCCTCCATACTCTGTACTGCATCATTCCATCATACATCAAAGAGAGAGTTTTCCAAATCAGGTTTGGTAAAGAAAGAAGTCAACTCCATTAAATTAAATCAGATGTCTCTCAAGGAAGCGTCCTAAGGCCAACTTTATATTTTAATACACTGTCGACCTACCAATCAATAAGCACACGACCCTCACCACATTTGCAGATGATAAAGCTATACTGTCGCAACATTGTAATCCTACTATAGCAGCAGAACAGCTACAACAACACCTTAACCAAATTTACGAATAGACTAGGAAATGACGTGTGTTTATCAATAAAACAAAATCAGCTCACATCGTATTTAGTAAATGAGGTGTCTTTCCGAATGTACACATAAACAGTTAAGTAACACTACGAGTTAATTGTGTAAAGTATCTTGGAATGCATCTAGATAAAACTTTAACCTGGCGCACTCACGTTTGGAAAAAACGAAAACAGTTAGGACTCAAGCTTAATAAGTATTATTGGTTTATAGGCAGAAAATCTAAACTATCGCTCAGTAATAAATTATTAGATAGATAGATATATCTTGGGGTCTAAATTCTAAAAAGTACTGCACTTCGACCTTATGGTCCATTGTGCTCCCCCTTCTACTTCAGTCTGAAGAGATTCACTTCTCCCATCTTGGCATATAAGCATATAGCCAGGAGCTTGCTGATTAGGTCTCCCTGAAGGTTCATATATTCAGGTTGAGATGCATCGAATATCTTGTATCTACTGTAATCTAGAGATTCGTAGTTAAGATAATGTGGCTGAATCGTATCGTAAAGATAATGTGGCTGAATGTTTCTTCCTCCTCGCCACACAATCTGCACATAATCCGTTATGGAATCCTATTCTGTGCAGGAGACATTGCAGAAATTTTTATCCACTCGTTGATCACCTGTTTACAGTCAGTTTTTGGAATTCCTAGAATAGGCTCTGGGCCTATGAAGGGTATTCCGACTCCCTTTTATGCTAAGGTATCTGCTTTTTCGTTTCCTTCGAAACCACTATGACCTGGTACCCAGATCAATTAAACATTGTTCCGTTTTGCCAGCTCCAGTCGTTCCTCTAGACAATCCTCGACTACCCCTGAGCTGACCTCATTTTCAGACTGTCCGAGAGAATACATACGTTCTGGTTTATGTAGCCTCTACGTAGGTTCTCACGGATGCAAGCCTGTATGGCGTAGAGTTCTGCTTGAAAGACTGTGGCATATTTCCCCAAGTTGAGGCTTATGTTTGCCTTGGGTTTTTCACCGTAAATTCCCGCCCTGGTCCCCTCCCCAGTTATGGAGCCGTCTGTATACCAAACGATTCCTTTCTTGAGATAGGGTAGTTCTCCTTCCGCCCACATGCCCCTATCACAGACTACAGTGAAAGGTTTTGAGAAGGAGTATATTGGATTGATGTTTCCACGATTCTTGAATTTCCAACCTGATTTTTTGTAATCCAGTTATTACTGCAAGATAGTCTATAGGCGCTGGATCTCGCTTTAGATATTATTACAATAAATTTCGATTTTCTGCCCCAATTTCCTAGATCAAAATTTTTGTATTTTATAAATACGTATTTCGACTACAAAGAAGTCAACATCAGTATGAATTAGCTAATTGTAATTATTCTCCGAGGAGATGTTACTTGTTGCTAATTTGGTGGATCTAACAAAATGTTATGTCAACCAATCAGCATCGATCACGTGTTAAGTGATTGGCCAAAGTTTGACCAATGATATTGAAGTATTGGACCACGTGATTTTGACAGAACCGACTTAGGAAACCAAATCGTTTCAATTTTTCTAAATTGGTTTTAACGTCAACAATTCAATCTTAATTCTGAAATTTTTTTGTTAAATCGGATGTGATTTTGACAGTTAGGAATCTCAAAATAAAAATAAAATTTTTTTCAAAGATTACAAAAAACCAAATTAAATCATGAACCCCACCGAACTAGATGCATATGAAAGCATCTACATTCATAAAATTGGAAATGATTTAATTTGGTTTTTTGTAATCTTTGAAAAAAATTTTATTTTTATTTTGAGATTCTCAACTGTCAAAATCACATCCGATTTAACAAAAAAAAATTCAGAATTAAGATTGAATTGTTGACGTTAAAACCAATTTAGAAAAATTGAAACGATTTGGTTTCCTAAGTCGGTTTTGGAATTTATTATTATTAATTTTGAGATCATGAACTGTCAAAATCACGTGGTCCAATACTTCAATATCATTGGCCGAACTTTGGCCAATCACTTAACACGTGATCGATGCTGATTGGTTGACATAACATTTTGGTAGATCCACCAAATTAGCAACAAGTAACATCTCCTCGGAGAATAATTACAATTAGCTAATTCATACTGATGATGACTTCTTTGTAGTCGAAATACGTATTTATAAAATACAAAAATTTTGATCTAGGAAATTGGGGCAGAAAATCGAAATTTATTGTAATAATATCTAAAGCGAGATCCAGCGCCTATAGACTATCTTGCAGTAATAACTTAGAAAGTATAAATTCTTAGAAAGTATAAATTGTGCACATACCAAAAATCTGTGTGCAGACCGTCACCAAATTAGCAACAAGTAACATCTCCTCGGAGAATAATGACAATTAGATAATTCATACTGATGATGACTACTTTGTGGTCGAAATACGTATTTATAAAATACAAAAATTTTGATCTAGGAAATTGGGGCAAAAAACCGAAATTTATTTCGAAAAATCCTAGACATGTTTAGCGGAGTCAGCCCTAGTATGATTTCCTAGGAAAATGTGGGTGTACTGCTCATGGATCCAATAATGCACAAACAGACCGGTCTTTGGATCCTGGACAGCTTTGTGCGTGCCGTTTATTGATAAACCTTTGGCCACCACACTAGAGCAGCATAGGTTATGATTGGCCTAACTACTGTTGTGTACAGCCAGTGGATCATTTTGGGTTTTAGACCCCTGATTTTTCCACATGCTCTTTTGCAGAGCATGAGAGAAGATTTGCTCTTATTTGTTATGTAATCCAGATGAGGGTTCCATGTCAGTTTAGAGTCTAACATGACTCCTAAGAATTTGGCTTTCCTTGCGATCTGTAGTCTTTCACCAAAGAGGATGGGTGGTTTTATGTTATCCACCTTTCTTTTTTGTGTGAATGGAATTAGTGTAGTTTTACAAGGATTTATTTTTAATCCGTCGTTGATACACCATTCCTGTGTGAATCTTAGAGCGTTTTGCATAAGCTCCGAGATTGTGCTTTCACAGGGTCCTTGGGTTGTAATTATAATGTCGTTTGCATATCCCTGTGTGTAGTCTCCTCCTTGGTTGAGATTCGTCAGTAAGCTGTTCACTGTCAGACTCCATAGGAGTGGGGATAAGACACCACCCTGTGGACATTCGTTGGTGGCTCTCACAGTGACGGAATCTCCAAGAAGGGAGGTTTGTATTCTTCTACTTATCAGCATAGATACAATTTCAAACTCGCCCCTTTACCTAGATCAGTTTTTTCGTACTATAAATACGTATTTCGACTACAAAGTAGTCATCATCAGTATAAATTAGCTAGCCGTAATATACTCTTTGACAATTAGAAATATATAGATAGTCGACAAATTTTATTGAAATTCTCTTGTGAAACTGTCACCAAATTAGCAACGAGTATCATATCCTGAGAAAATATAAGAATAATTTTAATAAGAGTAAGGTTAAATGACAAAAATTTTAACAAGAGTAATTTCAATAAAATTTATTATATTTTATTTTAATTTAAATTTATTTTGGTTAATTTTTTATTTACTTTTATTTTTGTCTATTGATCTCGACTTTCATTTCTGTAGTTGATGGTGGAGTTAATGCATCTAACAGTGGCAAGACATTGATGCCCTTCCTTGCACAAATGCAAGTTCTGAGTTTCTCTGGAGTTTTATTGTAAATAATTTGTTCTCCAGCATTTCCTAGTCTAAGAATCTTATGGTTTACAGCCCAAGTGTCCTGGAATAGGGCTATGGAAATTCCCCTTGCCAACACTTTTCGACAGAAGACAGCGGAAGCTGCCTTACTGTGCTAGAGGTTTATTTGAAGCATTTGAAGAGCTGGCATTTTTGGCCTTTGATGCTTTTGATGTTGAAGGTCGACTTGACTAAGCAACCTTAGATCCGCTGTATTTACTTCCAGCACGATGGTGTGTTCCGTATCGCCCTTCGTGCTGTTGATGATTCGCCACTTGATTACTTTGTCCGGTTCAACGAAATTGTTGATCTGTGGAGCATATAGCAGAACTTTTGATGTGTTCATCAGGGTTTTTGCATCCCCGACGATAAGATCCGCTCCTTCCCATGGTCTGATGTTCCGACCGTTCTCGATAAGCCAGTTTATGGCTGTTGATTGGCCCTGTAGCGGACTTATTGGCCCTGTGGCGGTTCGCTCCTGAAATCAATTATGGTTTCTTTTAGAAACCATTGCTCCTCAACTATATCCTTCCCAAGTTACCACGGTAATTGGTATTGTAATTATCAACAAATATATTAGACATTAAGTCAATATTTTCAATAAAGATTATTTATATCTTTCAACTTGTCTTCTAATTTATTAAATGTATTATAATTATTAATGATTCAAATATAATCATTTATCATCTTACAAGCCCATGCACTGCACAACGAGGGCCCCCCAGTTCAGGTAATAACGGCGATACTGTGGGTCGTCAACGAGCTCTTGGCTAGTGCGGGTTTGCAGCATCGGGAGTTGCACCTTTTTGGATTGTTCCTGAGTCATTTTGTCCTCAGGATACCCCCGCAGTGCAATGTACATCTTTGTTGTTTAAGTGGTTTCAACAAAGGTATTTATAGCTCTTGCCTGCCACCCCCCCCCCTCTTGTACTTTTTTCGAGATCGTCTCCCGTCTTCAGGTCTCCACCTCTTTTTCTGTGGGTTTTTCAGGGGTTGATTCCCTGAATTAGACCCACAGGTGTATGTGTTATAGAAACCAGGGGTGTAGGGTTTTTGTCTGGTTTTTCCTCCTCGGAGGAGGAGTCGGTTTCCCCTCAACCCTTATTTTATCAATTGCTACTCTTGCCCGGGCTGCACACGACAGATTTTTTCTTTCCTCTTTCAGGAAAAGATTCTGGAATTTGTCGTCCAGATTTTCTGCTGGACTGGGTGTACCTGCAGTTTTTTGTGTCTCGGCGAGCTTAGCTTACGCAGCCTTAGCTTATTCACTTTTTGAGGGAATTTGAGCCCCAGACTTTATATTTTGACATTTGGTTTCCATTTTGGTCCCACGAGATAATCGGCCGTCTACTACCCCATCGGGAGTAGCTTGATGTGGAGGGCATTTATATAGTGGAGTTCGCCAGTTGCTCCAAGAGGATTGTTTATGACAGCATTTAACCCTGCTGCCCTATTCTTCGGCTAGTTCTCTAGGCACATTGCCTCGCACCGTAGCTTGAGTTTGCATGGTTTCTTAGTCGTGCTTTTCAAAGCTATCCTATCTGGCATGGGTATTCCTGCCAGTAACATAGTTATCGCCGGCATAGTATATTACCTGCATAGTATAGCTCTTAATCGATGCACTCGAGCCTCTCCACCAACGACTAGGTGGCCGAACGGTAAAAAGTTCTAATTCTTCATTAAGTTTACCTTACGGGCTCGACTGAACTATGAAACCAATGTGGTTTTTAAATTTCCTAAGGGGCTTTAGTCAGTTGGGTAAAAAAAATTCGGTTTTTGAATTTTAAATTTTATTTTAGTCTCAATATTAACACATTTTTTGCATATATAAAACTCGCACATGAACGAATTAGCAAAAATATAAAATTTTACTAAAAAAAATTTCGTGTTTCATTTAAACTTTAAAATTTCATGTTGTGAAATTTTATCGATTTTTTGTTTCAAATGATCCAGTTCGAGCAGTACTTATCACCGCAGAACTCCTCAAAAATTTATCTCTTGAAAATATTTTAGCGCAATTCATATTTTTAGACCCGGTATATATGAATTATAAGCATAAGCTTAATTACGACTTTGTAACAGTTGAAAATATTGATCGTAGAAAAAAATTTTTGTTATAGGTGTTCATAAAATGACCTAATTAGCCGATTTCCGCATGTACATCCGTCCGTCTGTCTGTCCGTGGACACGATAACTCATAATTGAAAAGACATAACGCGCTGAAATTTTGTATATGTGTTCTAGCGATAAAAAGTAAGTTCAAGTTCGTTAATAGGTAAAATCGGAACGTATTTCCCCCGCAGGCAAATGGACAAAATATTCATCTTTAAAACGGTCAGTGTTAGAAAAAATTCAAATACAAAAAATCTTGGTACCTCTTTTGTTAAAAAATTAAGTAAGTATGAATATATATCCTTTAATTGGTAAAATTCATATTAAAATATGTAAAATAAATATTGTTTAATGTTATAAAACATAGGGCTTATTCCGTAATGGTAACATCAATAAATTGTAAGTTGGCATCACTTAAAAAGGAAGGGTAGGGATGGATGGACCTGTGTTCCACCATCATAAACATCATCAATCATAAATTTTCTGCTGTAAGAATCATGCAATGACTGAGAAACAAAAATGAAATAAAATTGAATAAAAACAAAAAATTATATTTTATTTTGTTTAATAACAGGCTCGGCCTTGCGCACTACCGTGCTCTAGATAAGATAAACTAAGTATAATTTATAAATAAATAATAAAAATGATTCCTCTATCATTACAATAGCATACGTCATACGACTTTTGATGATGTTTATGATGGTGGAACACAGCACCATCCATCTCTACCTCTCCTTTTGAAGTAATGCCAACTTAAAACTTATTGATGTTATCATTACGGAATACACTCATAAATTGTGTTATCTTGCCATGTTTCAACCCTTAAAAATCATCCCTTATGACAAAAAATAAATGAAAAAGTAGTTTTTAAACGTTTTGTTATAAATGTTGCATTTATAATGAAAAATAATAATTATTGTTTATTACGTAATTTGTAATTAATTACAAAATTTCAACCCTAAAGATGAAATTTAAAAAAAATTGGTTTCAACGATTGGAAATTATTTTAATGGGTAAGTTAAAATATTTTTACAATTGATAATAAAATTTATGCTTCTAACAATTTTCCAACCCTTAAAATTATAAAAATTTATCTGCATTTTCATTTTAAATTTATAACATAAATTTTTTTTAAAGTGAATAGGAAAAATAAAAATAATGTTTGTAAATTATATTTAAATGTAATTTTTATTAGAGTAAAATTTTAATTAGGCATCTGAATTATAATCATCATTGTCAACATCATCATCCCTTTGGTCTAAAATAGGAGGACAATTTAGATAGCTGCCACCTGAACATGTTCCATATGTTATATTACAAAAAGCTCCAAATTTTCGGCAGATACAAGCTCCACCACACCCCGTTTTTACAACCCAGATCATTTTCAGCAGTTGTTGTGGTGCAGGTTGCCTTAGCATTTAGTAAAGATCCTTCGTACTTAATCCAATGAAATTTTACAGAGCCACGTGCTTATTCTTTCGATTTTGGAAAGATACTGACTAAAATGTATTAAACAGGTATATTTTGAAGTACCGTAAGCAGATATTTTTGAAAAAAATGGAGCAAGATATTCATGCTTGCTCCATTTTTCGTTTACTTTGTATATATATATATATATATATGAATATATATATATATGAATATATATATATATATATATATATATATATATATATATATATATATATATATATATATATATATATATATATTATATGTATACAATAGTGTACAAGGTATACAGGTAAACCTTTACGCTCCAAAACTGTAGAGAATGAATGTATTAATATGCTCCGAAAATTTTATCGCTTGCACGTGTTCGCTATATTCAAATGCTACCTTCTTTCAGTGATGTCTCGAAGTTTTATCCTATAAGAAACACAGAGTGTAGTAAAAGATCGTATTTTTGGCCCATTAAATAATTTCTAGTGTAAATTGGATCAGCTGTTACACATCCCACAGTTGTAAGAAATTATCCCCAGAGATTCGTATTACGTTAATGGCTCCTTCGGAGCCCCCTTTTTCACCTTTTCACCTTTTCTCCCTTTCCGTTTACGATCATTACCCAGTTGCAACTATATTTTAGAAACAAACGTAATTATACTAAAAGCAAATTATTCATAACATTTAAATAAAAAAATGTAAATATATTTATAAATTTCAAACTAAATTATAGTATTCTAAACATTAGGTAATCAGTATGATTACCCAATAAACTTAATATATACAAGTGAAAATCTAACTTACCTAATTAATTTACATTTATCAGTTTCGCAGTCTTTCATGAACAAAATCAAATTACATTGGTAGTGCCAAGAACGATTGTTACTCAGTGACCCATTACTTAATCAGATACTGAGTGAAGAATATATTTATATTACTCGGGTTGAAATCCATAAAGAGTGTCTAACTTGTAGAACTCCTTTCAAGTTGCTACCCATAATGAGAGTGTTTTTAGCTTGACGGTCCTAAGAAGAGTGTTTTTAGTAACTCAGCAGTGTATAAAAGTAAATTCGGCTCAAAAATAATAAAACTTGAAAACAATGCGCGGGCATGCATTTACATAATACAGAAAAATAACTATGTTTAAGTCGAAGTAAAAATAATAACTAGTGACGTATTTATACTGACTAATCCAACCGTGACCTCCGTATACATGGACGTATAAAAATGATTTTACTATTTCGCAACGATATGTGGAACATATTAAGAACTGAAAAAAAAAATATTCAGTGAAAAAAAAGTTTTAATTTTTACATCTTCTTCGGTTTTTAAATTATTTAGACAAAAAAATCAATTTTTAAAGAAATTTCATATTATTTTCTAAAAAATGCACCCAAAACCGCTGAAATTTATAAATTGTATTCTTAGCTAGGCACATAACTAAAGTAAATTGTAAGAGGTAAGGTAAATTTTAATTTCAAACCTAGTGATAATGCCATTGCTTTGTGTATCCATTTTTTTAAAGAAAAAATGTGATAACAGTTTTATTTTTGTCATATCTCGATTATTTTAAATTGTATACATTTTTTCAAAAAAATGTATAGTTTTTACGTTCTTTAACGTTGAAAACTCGAAACAAGTCTTTAATAATCTATAACTAACTCAGTATGGTAATAAATCTACAGAAATGAAAAAAGCAATTTTTTTCTTTTTTTATAAACTTTGTTTTTGTTTCTAATAGTTTTTTTCTTCATAAAATGTTAAGTTTTAGCGTTGCTTATTCGTAAAAAAATGTTCAAAAACATGGTTTTTTTAACGAAAAATTCACATTTTCGATCTCGAATAACTAACTTTTTATTAGTACGGTAGTGCATATGCTGAGTTTAGAGTGCAAAAGAGCTCCAGTGGTGAGTTTTCGAATATAGAAAGAATACGGAATTATAAGAGAACGATTTTTCGCTCATCGTTAAGGAATAAACAGTTAAAAAGTTATTTTAATTCAAAAACAGAAAAAAGTCGACCTCGCCTCCAATTTACCGCGTATGATCTATAAACATTCTAGCGTACTTCCCGATATTCTTTAAAATTGATATTTGGCATACAGCTAACTCTAGTACCCAAACCGATAGAAAAATTATGTAAACACGAAATTTTTATCCCGAAATAGAAAATTTCTGCATATTTTATTTTGATAAATTTAACATTATAAACGCATATATTGTTATGTAATTGGTTCACGGTCTTATTATAGTGTTTTCTACATGGTAGTTTTAATATAACATGGGCAAGAGTTTTAGCAAATCGAATGTCATTTATTAACCATGTTGAACAATACGAATAAACATTTCCATCCATCATTTATTTTGTACCATTAAAGGTATCAAAACATTTTTATCATTTGTATCAAAAAATTTTTTGGATGCATTATTTAGAATTTGTGAAAAAAATTAAATTTACCCAGCTATGGAGGGCAATGATTTTAGTAGTCATGTATGCATTTTACTATATTCATTTAGGATTCCTATGATATATACAACCCTATGTGTCTGGGTCACTCACTGACGTATACAAAATCTAACCCACTTCTAGACATGCTAGAAGGATACGGTTTTTCGACACGGGATAACTTGAAACTTATAAGAAAAATCGGAAAACTTTAATTTCCCCAACTCAACATCCCTAAAAATGGGGAAAAACACTAAAAATTACCTTTTTTTTACTTCTATTACTGCTAGAAGGTTGCGGTTTTTGTAATCTTTCTAAGACGCGAAGCCAAGTCCAAATGCCGCCTTGAGGCTCAAGAAGGTAGAGCCCCCTTGTGAGCAGAGATAATTATCGTTATATATTGCGAAGCGGTCTTCTTTGTAAATGTGAATCAACTTAGATCGAAAAATAGTTATGTAACGCGAAGCGTAAAGTAACGCGTAGCGTTATGTGCGAAGCGTTACTTAACTCGAAGCGTTCGGCGTTGTTTACTTAAGCCTTGCAAAAAGCAGTGATATCCGATCAAAAACATAAATGTAAAAAAGGGCCAAGTTTTCGGGGAGATACTTTATATAATAGTTGCTCATCAAAAAGTAGTGATATGGAAGACCAAGTTATTTACAACTGTATGAAAATGAATATAAATTTTGTACGTATTTAATATTTTATCTTAGCAAGTTTATAGATTTTAAAATATTTGAAACAAAAAAAAAAGAACTTGCCAAGATAAAATATTAAATACATACTAAATTTATATTCATTTTCATACACTATGCAAATAACTTGGACCCTGTCTTCCATATAACTACGTTTTGAGGAGAAACTATTACATGAAGTAGGTATATCCCCGAAAAGTCGGCCCTTTTTTACATTTAGGTTTTTGATCGGATAGAGAACTTTTTGCTTAAAATTTATCCCTCTATCGATTCCCATGGTTATTTTCAACGTTATAATTTCACCCCCTAGAAGAGGTGGCATCCATCCCCAGGGCGAAAGTTTCTATAGACATAATAACCAGTACGTAATTACATACATTTATAGTAGAATGGCTTGCATTGATTTCTGTCGAATCTATTTGGTTTTAGAAACAAATCTTTCGAATGATAGTTATTAGAAAATTTAGGTACATTTTTGTAATTTGAAGTTTTGATCTAGCTCGTACTGTTTTCGAAATGACATCAAGCTGGGTGGCCCGCCGCTTGGTTCCGTTAACCAATTTGAATCTACTTTTTAGGATCTATATTTTAGCTTTAAAATAAAACAAATTTGTGGAAAAAACTCAGAATAATGGATTAATATATACCTCCGCCTGATATTTAATACATAGTATGGTATTTAATGTTGAATATTGTTAGTGGTACAAATGGGATTGAATTGACGTATTTGAATTCTTTATGATTCGACAGACGAGCTAGTATTTTGTTTCTTAGTGGTGGACACTCGTACATGTTCTCTGTCGGACCTAGTTTTTTGTCGGTTTTGGAATTTCTCTCTCATGTGTGGCCTCAAGCCACAAAATATGTTCATCGGCTCTCCTAGCGATTGTGTACAGTTGGGTGAAAGTAATAGGAATTGGCCAGATGGTACTCAAAAACGGCAAATATTTCGCGTTAAATATATTACATATGTGGGTAACTATTCTTTGTTCATCATTTATGTTCAGCGCCTTGGCGGTCGTCTCTAACTCTTCGATGAAGTGAGTTAGCGTTGGCTTCTGGAACCGTTAAACCTTGGTAAGTGTAATCCTGGACATTAGCATATTTATTTTCAGATGGTTCCAGCTTTGTTGTTCAACGGCGGTTTGTGCTAACCATCTTTGGAGATGACCTGTGGTATAGCTCGTGAGGCCTCGTAACAATTGGTGAAGCGGTATAAGCTGAAGGTATATAATTTTCTCAACTTCTATAAACAATTAGACTAACTGCTCTGGGGATTCGCCATCCGTTATTTTTATATTTTTACATAATCGATGGATGTCGGGTTTGAATGTGGAGATTGTGTGGGCAATCTCAACCAGTTGTGCCCTTGTATCGAGTAAAATCTGATTGTGTAGCGCCATCAAGTTTGTCATCGTGTGAAGTGGATGTTGGTGATGTCTTCGGCTTGGTGTAGCTTTTTCTGGGGGATGCGTGTTATTATTTGGGTTGTGTAAATAGTTGGGTGAACTATGGTGTGTGACTTTAGATGGAACATTAACTTGTGGTTTGGGTAAACTATAGTTTGTATTTGTTGTGGGTGGGCTTAAAATGTGTTGTTGAATTTTGGTTTAGATGGGTGTTCGGGAGATATCTAGCAGTATATGGATTTGTTTCAGGTGATGGTGTCGTGCGGTTGTGAATATTTGATATTAGCTGTAGTTGACCGTTTGGCAGTAATTCAAATATGGATTCCAGTGGACGCTGGGCTAAGCCGGTTGCTACTCCAGGTGAATTTGAAGATGACACCTGGGTGGAAGGTTGTCCGTTTTTTGACATGATGAGAAAAGTTTTATTTTTGTAGGTATCGCTTGTTTTTCTAGGTCGATACAAAGTATTTTGTGAATTGTTTTAATGTGTGTTCTTTTTTTTTCAGATGATTCGACCGTATTCATCCACAAATGTAATGAAACAGAAAAGTACACCTGAAAATATCTGAGAAGAGACACTGAAAATTGTATAATTAAAATGCATTCTTATAGGTACAGCCAGAAAAGAGAAATATGTTGTAAGGTGAAAATTAATAAACTTATAATATTAATTAAACTTATGTCTTGTTTGATTCGATCACAGCTTTCATCAGCGCCTTCTACGACTTCCATGAATTAATATACGTTACATATATAGTATATATAGTACATATAAAGTTTAAAGTGGTAAGTTCGAATTCTTAACAATATATGTTTACGCAATCATTGCTTAGAGACCATTTGTATTCAAATTATAATGTTGATCAATTTGAATATGGCAATATTTTCCATAAACTTCAAAGTTTTCGAGATATTTGATTGATTGATTGATTGATATCGGGGTAAAAATTATTGCACTTCGGCCCTATGGTCCATTGTGCTCCCCTCCTAACTCAGTCTGACGAGACTCGCTTCTCCCATATGTTGGCAATAGCCTGGAGCTTGCTTATCAGGTCCTCCTGAAGGTTCATATATTCGGGGTGAGATGCACCGAATATCCTGTATCTGCTGTAACCCAGAGGTTCGCAGTCAAAGATTATGTGGCTGGATGTTTCTTCCTCCTCGCCACACAATCTGCACACAATGGAGCCGTTATGGAGTCCTATTGTGTGCAGATGCTTCCGCATGGGATAATGCCCAGTAATGAACCCGGTAACCCTCCGCAGCTGCATCCTGTTCAGCCTCAGTGCATCGAGAGATACCCTCTTTGTTGCACTCTGAAGCAGTACCTTCCCAAGCTCTTGCCGCGGTACTTTTTCCCAGTGATCACGGTGTTTAGCATTTGACCACTCGTTGATCACTTGTTTACATGCAGCCTTTGGAATTCCTAAAATAGGCTCTGGGCCTATGAATGGCATTCCAACTCCCTTCTTTGCTAAGGTATCCGCATCCAGATCAATTTAACATTGTTCCGTTTTGCCAGTTTCAGAAGTTCCTCCAGACAATCCTTGACTACCCTTGAGGTGACCTCAGTTCCAGACAAGGCTTTTAAAGTAGCTTGACTTTCCGACAGAATACATACGTTCTGGTTTATGCAGCCTCTACGTAGGTTCTCACGGACGCAAGCCAGTATGGCGTAGACTTCTGCTTGGAAGACCGTAGCATATTTCCCCAAGTTGAGGCTTATGTTTGCTTTTGGTCTCTCACCGTAGATTCCCGCCCCGGTCCCTTCTTCAGTTTTGAATCCGTCTGTATACCAGACGATTCCATTCCTGAGGTAGGATGGTTCTCCTTCCGACCACATGGCCCTATCATATACTACAGTGAAAGGTTTTGAGAAGGAGTATGTCTTGGGAAGTCTATCTGTGCCCATTTCAAAAACGGGGTCTGAAATAATTGATGTTCCCACGATACTTGCATGTCCAACCTGATTTTTATTAATCCAGTTGTTATTGCAAGACAATCTATAGACGCTGGATCTCGCTTTAGCTGTTACTACAATGCTTAGCGGAGGCAGCCCCAGTATGACTTCCATGGCAGCTGTAGGTGTACTGCTCATGGATCCAGTGATGCACAAGCAGGCCAGTCTCTGGATCCTGGACAGCTTTATGCACGCAGTGATCTGCTTAACTTTTGGCCACCACACTAAAGCAGCATAGGTTATAATGGGCCTGACTACTGTTGTGTAGAGCCAGTGGATTATTTTGGGTTTTAGACCCCAGACTTTTCCACATGCTCTCTTGCAAAGCATGAGAGAAGATTTGCTCTTATTTGTTATATATTCCAGATGAGGGTTCCATGTTAGTTTGGAGTCCAGCATTACTCCCAAGAACTTGGCTTCCCTTGTGATCTGTAATCTTTCACCGAAGAGGATTGGTGGTTTTATGTTATCCACCTTCCTTTTACGTGTGAATGGAATTAGTGCGGTCTTACCTGGGTTATTTTTGAATCCCTGATACACCATTCCTGTGCGATTCTAAGAGCGTTTTGCATAAGCTCCGAGATTGTGCCTTCACAGGGTCCCTGGATTGCAATTACAATGTCGTCCGCGTAACCCTGTGTATAGTATCCATTTGGGTTGAAGTTTGTCAGTAAGCTGTTCACTGTCAGGCTCCACAGGAGTGGGGATAAGACACCACCCTGTGGACATCCCTTTGTGGCTCTCACAGTGACAGACTCTCCAAAAAGAGAAGTTTTTATTCTTCTTCCTATCAGCATAGATTTCATCCACCTGCAAAAGGTGTCTTCAACTCCGTGCCGACCTGCAGAATCAACCATGGAATTGTGAGAAGCATTGTCAAATGCCCCCTCTATGTCAAGAAAAACGCACAAGGTGGTTTGTTTCCTTGCGAATCCCTCCTCAATCCTGTATATTAGTCGTTCCATTGTTTTCAGTAGAAACGATGACAGACTAATTGGTCTAAAGTCCTTTCCCGTGGAGTGATTTAGCCTCCCCGGTTTTGGCCAAAAGGTCACTCTTACTGGCTTCCATACGGTTGGGATATAACCCGTAGCCAGGCTTGCCCTGAATATATGACCAAGCAGAGTTTAAAGATGCTCTGCTCCTTTTTGTAAAAGAACTGGGTATATCCCATCTGGTCCCGGTGCTTTGTAGGGGTCGAATGAATTTATTGCCCATTCGATTTTTGAGCGGTTAATGGCAATCGCCGCTCTTCTCCAGTCCTCGCCAGTTGGCGGGAGACACTGGTTAAACTGCTCTTGAGAAGTGTTTTCATCGTCCACTGTCACCGAATCCGGGAAATGAATCAGGAGCAGTGTCTCGAGTGTATCCTTCGCGGAGCTAGTATACTCACCATTGGGTTCACGAAGTGAGCCCGATGGTGTCAGAGGGTTTCTTCGCCAGGACACGATGGAGCCTTGCTCCCTCAGATGTGTTTTCAACCTCATGACAGAGCTTCCTCCATGAGTCCACTTTGGCTTTCTTCAGAGACCTTTTGTATTTGGTAAGGGCTTCATGGTAATTATCCCAGTTCCCTCCACCTCAACCTCCTTGCTCTGTTAAATAGCTGGCGAACCCTTCGCCTCTGACTCCTTAGACCCTCATTCCACCAACAAGTCGACCTGCTGATGTCTTTTGAGACCTCCGGGCAGTTTTCTTGGAGAGAGTTAATTACTGCATGCTGAAGCTCAGTTGCAGTAAGCTCAATGTCCAATACTGTTTTAACTTTCTTCGGAATTGTGGCGAGTTTGAACTTTAGTGTCGAATTATATTTGTCCCAATTGGTTCTCCTCGGATCCCGATATTGTATATTACATTGGTCCGTTCTTACCTCCACATTGTAATAGATTTGTCTATGATCCGATGCAGATGGTTCATCGGACACTAGTCATTTCGTGATTTTACCACTGATTTCATAAGTGCTCAGTGTTACATCAATGACTTCCTTCCGCACTTTGTTAATAAAAGTCGGCTTGTTGCCTTGGTTAACTATATCTAAGTTGTTAGCTATGATATAATCAAAGAGGTACTCACCTCTTGTATTTGTGTTTGTGCTACCCCACGCAGTGTGATGCGCGTTTGCATCGCATCCCATGATCAGTTGGTGGTTTTTTGCCTCACAATACTGGATCAGGTCTTCCATCTCTGTTGATGGTGGTGGAGTAGATGCATCATAGGGTAGGCAGGCCGAAGCGATGATTACCACTCCAGTTCCGTTCTCCATGTTGTATTTTACTTTTACTGCTGTTAGATCTCTCTGACAAAACTCTAACAGCGGCAAGACATTGATGTCCTTTCTTGCATAAATGCCAGTTCTGGGTCTCTCCGAGGTTTTATCGTAGATAATTTGTCCTCTAGTATCTCCTAGTCCAAGAATCTTATGGTTAACAGCCCAAGGTTCTTGGATCAGAGCTATGGAGATTCCCCTTTTCAGCACATTTTGACAGAAGACAGCGGAGGCCGCCTTACTGTGCTGGAGGTTTATCTGAAGCATCCGAAGATCAGACATTCTTTTTCCTCTTTGAAGTATTCAGTGGTCTAAGGTTGACTTGACCAAACCCGTCGTATAATTTAAACCCTCGGTCCTGAATCACCCGCAGATCCGCTGCATCCACTTCCAGTACGATGGTATGTCCTGCATTGGTCCTCGTGCTGTTGATACTTCGCCATTCCTGAGTGTGCAGGTTTGTATTCTGCACTCCAAGAGCTTTGATCACTTTGCCCGTTTCAACGGAGTTATAGATCTGGGGAGTATACAGCAGAACCTTTGATGTGTTCATCATGGCTCTTGCAACCCCAACCACGAGATATTTAGAAAATACTATAATTTAAAAAAAAAGTCGGTCAAAAAATTCATTCCTGATTATCCAATTTTGAAAAGGTTTCTTTCTATTAAGATCAATTGGCCTAGTTGGGAACTGACCAGTTTGGGCACGGAGTCTGCTGATTAAAATTCTAACCATGATGTGTTTGCATTGCATGCTATCAACACGTGAGGTTTATTTGCATGTATAAAATTAAATCATTTTTATCGAATTACAATGGATATCGTTAGTTCACCTGCTCGTATTAAATCTACAGACAAACATATGAAAAAATATTATTAAAAAAACAAAATTAAAAGGGAACGCCCATGCGTACTTACAGGAAACTATTACTACAGGAAATATTAGGCTCAAAATGACCCACTTTTGAACTTATAGACCTTTCGAATATAGAGAGATTACGTCATTTTAACTCTATGTTTTCAATCTCATCGTTAAGAAATAAATAGTTTTAAAAATATTTTAATTAAAAAATCTAAAAAACGTGACCATCCCCAAAAAACTGGTAGTGAGGATCTTAACTCCAGGTGGTACTTCCCTGTATCCATTAGTTGATATTTGGCATACAGTTAGGTATAGTGCCCAACTGTTATTTTCACTTTTTATTTATATTTTTTAGCTTTACAAAAAGAAGTGACATCCTATCAAAAACATAAATGTATAAAAGGGCAAGGTTTTCGGGGTGATGCTTGCTATAATATTTTCTCCTTAAACAGTAGTGATATAGAAGAGACGGTCAAGTTTTTTACCTAGTGTAAGAAAATGAATACAAATTTAGTGTGTATTTAATATTTTGTCTTGGCAAGTTAGAAGATTTTAAAATATTTGAAACAAAAAAACTTGCGAAGATGAAATATGAATTACATAGGGTAGATATTAAAGGTGACGTGTTGAAATGTTTGAATAATATTTATGTCTTTTTAATTGCTCAGTTTTTTTATATTAATTAAGATAATTTCCGACATTTAAAATGTTTGAAATTACCACAAATGTATTTTATTAAATCTGACCTTGAGAATGTTTATTCAATCATAATGTATTTTTAAAGTTTTTTTATTGTTAATTAAAAGTTAATTTCATAATTCTTATTCTTAGTCATCATAAAAATATATTATTTTTATGGTATCTAATATTATGTCCATGAAATAATAGTTAGACATACAATAGGCCATTTTCAATCAATCTTATGATATATGATCATTAAATCTCCTCACGTAGCAGTAGGTACGTTTATTTGAGGTCCATCGAGCTAGCCAACCAATAATACGTTTATTTATAGGTTAGATACGATATACATATATTTTATGAGATTAAGGATGTACGAGCGCTAAAGCTTCAAAAAGATTAAGGCTTGATTTTTTGTTTACATATACTTGAAGCGCATATAAATCAAATACCAAAGTTTCAGGGGGGGGGGGGGTACCGGGATCTTGAATTAATTATTTAATGTTAAAGTTCGAATTTTAATGCATTGCTCTTATAGAGAAACCCATATTTTTACACATATTTTGACATATTTTTATAATTTTCACTTATAAAAAATAAGGAATAAAATAAGATGAATAAAAAAAAAACTACACAATAGAAAATAGAAATATTAATAAAGAGATTGAACCAATAAAATTCCGGTATGACCGGCCTAAAAAAAGATATTTAAGAAAAAAACTGGGATTTCGGGTAAATTTTATTTCTGTTGGCGGAATAGGCAACGCTGTAAATCATTAAAAAGACACACATGCTATCAAAGTGAAACAGAGACAATAATAATAATACTGAGTTCCGAACATAACCTACAAATGTCAATGTAAATGTTTTTGCTTTCTTTTTAAATAAGTGTTATAATACAATTTATTAGTAATACTATTTTAAATTACTGTTTAACAAGAATTTAATTACTTTTAGAGAAAAAACTAGTAAACTTAAGCACGACAAATTTTTTGGTTATTTATTTCTGACACATTGACATAATAAAAATATCAGACACAGTGTTGCCAGCCGTATAATTACGAACATGTGGTTAATTTTTCCTCTTCACCGCGCACCCGTAACTGCCTATCCCCACCAAGTACCCTGCTTGTACATTCTTAATTAAAAGAATAACATGCAAAATACACAAGGTGACCGTAGTCGGAGTTGAAAAAATGATTTAGTAATTTTTAAGATTTGAATTCGAAAGTGTTCACTGAAATAAAACTTTGTGGAAATGTTGATAAATATTTAATATAATAAACTAAAAAGTAGAAAAAAATATACATAAAAGTTTTTTTTAAACATCTTATTTAATGAACTAAAAAGTAGATAATAAATTTCACTATTTCAATTTTTTAATGTGACTAAGAATAAAAGCTTCGGACACCCATAAAACTTGAGGCGAACATTTGAAATCTGAGCGACTCAAACTTTCATTCATATTGATGACCCGACAAAACATTTTATTTTCTATTTAGTTTTTTAGTTTAACTGAACATTTTTATATCTTCAACGGCTTGTATTTTCAAATCTCTGTGATTATTTGTACTCGTATATCTATTTATCGTGCAATGATTTAAATTTGATCATATAAATTTTAGTTTAATAAAACTTTATTTTTTTAGTGATTTTCTGTGTTTTAATTTTAGTGTTTTAATAAAACAGATAGTATATCGCGCCAAAGGGTGCCGCGATATATTTTCCAATAAAAGGACTGTTAGCTTTCATTTTCACATAACCAATTTCTAGTCCAGTTAAGATCTACATCCGTGCTTGCAAAATATCAGGTCGTTTTGAATTTTTTATATGTTGTTAGAACCTAAACCAATATTAAAAAACCAGATTTGCAATTTCCAAAGTGTTGTGCTAGTGGCGGAGTACCCAAAAAACCATGAAATTTTCGGACTTTTTTCAGTTTTTGCTCAATATCTCAGTGAAGGAAGGGTCTGACCGGTATAATCTTTCTATACACTTTTAAAGTAGACTAAATTTTCAACAATTTGAGATCAAAACAAGCTCTATACTGCTATTGGTTCCTAAGATACAGTTCTTAGAAAATAGGCCATTTTTTCCAAAAAGTGAAATTTTTTCGAAATGGTCACTTATTTCGTAAAATAGCTTCTAAAATACGCATCCCACGTCAAATATTATATGTAATAAACTTGTAGTAAATTTAATTAACTTTCATTTGAGATCAAACTAGTACCTGTATGCCCAGCGGTTCTCTCAAAAACGGCAGATAACCAAAAACAGTCATAAGTTAACCAGCGCAGCGCACATATTTACCAGATGTTTGTATCCATATTTTCGGTAAAAGTAGGCACCAATTGCAATCAGAAGGAAGGAAACAAAAGATCGAGGTCGTACAGCAGTTATCAGAACATGAGAAAATGACACACACTTCTTCTTCCATGCTTCAAGGGGCCAAGTCTCTCCTTCCACCCTACCTCGTTTAGCGTGCCCCATCTTTGCAATGGCTTAGTTTGCTGAAAAACTCAAGACTACTTTTGGAACGGATAACCCCTAGCGATGACAGTGTACATTTTTCTTTAATAATAGATTGCGGTGTTAGTTTGCTACTGTTAGGACTTAATTAATCTATTCCCATAGATTACAGCATCTCAGCCAACTGTTCATTCCACCATGATTTCATGCATGACTTCTGCAATTCCTTACTACTACTCGAAGCACGCAAATAATAATTAATCACTCTCTGGATGCACATCGGTTCTACCGGCTTTTCATCCAGCTCTACATTAATAGCCGAAATTGGTGAAGATCTTGCAACGGACAAAAAATCTTTGTAGAAATAATGTGCTACCGAGTTAATTGATCTCAAAAAATCCTGTGGAGGTTTCTCAAATGCCCAAATTTCACTACCATACTTTAATATTGGAACAATTAGTGCATTGAGCATGCTATGAATAACCTTCGCAGGAAAGTTTGGAAATCTGTACACAAACTGCGCAAGCGCTCTATATGCACACACCATTTCCCCTTATATGCTAAACTTATGCCTAAATACTCGAAGCATTTAAAGTTTTCAATTATGTGTCCATTGTACGTCCATGCTATCTTTTATATGCTATACTTACATCCATTACTAACTATCATAGCCTTCATTTTATTCACGTTCACTTTTAAATCCCTGCGTGTGCAGGATTTTTCTAGGCCATTTCATAAACTTCGGATACCCCCAACTGTCTCAGACAACATCATCCGCGTACAACAAGGTTTTTTATTTCCATACCATTTATGCATGGTGATGTAGTTGTCATGTAGTTGTCTAAGAATAATTTGATAGAAAACTTTCATCTAATCGAATACAGCTGGTTGTATTTGAATATATATATATATATACAAATATATATATATATATATATATATATATATATATATATATATATATATATATATATATATATATATATATATATATTAGAATGTCTATAATGTGACTAGACAGACCCACAGCAGATAGTTTTCCCCACAATAGATTTCTGCCGAAACTATCAAACGCCTTTTCGAAGTCGATGAAACAACAATAAAGTTTTTTTCTTTTTAATGTCAAAGTATTATTGATAAGCGTCTTGAGTAGCAGAATATTGTCTAATGTTTCATATCCAGCCCTGAACCATGCTTGGAACTCGTTAATAATTCTATTTTCATGGCACCACTCACGCATTCGATCAGATAGAAGTCGTGTATATAGTTTATCTTTGCTTGGCGTATGTGTTATTCCACGGTAATTAACATGGCAATGAATGCCACCCTTGCCTTTATACAAGGCTTTAGCCAAGGCTTTGGAAACTGTTTTTTTGAATCATTAATTTACACATTCGCACGAAAATTCCACGAAGTTCAGGACATGTGGTATTATCTAATTTAATTCTTTCATTCAAAATACCATCGAATCCGCCAGACTTACCATTGTTCATTGATGCTACTATAGTCGAGTTAAGATCTACATCCGTGCTTGCAAAAGGTCCGGTCGTTCTGAATTTTTTATATGTTGTTAGGACCTAAACCAATATTAAAAAACCAGATTTGCAATTTCCAAAGTGTTGTGCTAGCGGCGGTGTACCCAAAAAACCATGAAGTTTTCGGACTTTTTTCAGTTTTTGCTCAATATCTCAGTGAAGGAAGGGTCTGACTGGTATAGTCATTCTGTACTCTTTTAAAGTAGACTAAATTTTCAACAATTTCAGATCAAAACAAGCTCTATATAGCTGTTGGTTTCCAAGATACAGTTCTTAGAAAATAGGTCATTTTTTCCAAAAAGTGCAGCAGTTATCAGAACATGAGAAAATGACACACACTTCTTCTTCCATGCTTCAAGGGGCCACGCTTGTTTTTGAGAACAACAGCTCAAAAAATAGCTGTACTGAGTGCCCTTTGTTGGAGCCCATCTCTACTATGACTATGTCATCGACAAAACGTCTTTGGAGGTGATTTTTCGCTGTTCTGACATCAGTTATACAATTAATTTGCTGTAGCAGGTGTGATAAAGAAAACTGGCATTAATCACTGTTTTCCAATAGGTAACCGTACACACAATCGATCGTTTCTTCAGTATTACTGGCAGGACGATACCGTCTCTTATTCCACGACCACTCTTTTCTTTTTAGAAATTTAAGAGAGAATCTAAGTCAAAAAACATTAGCTATGGTATACTATTCATTGGCTCATAGAAGACAAATATGGAATTTTGTTATGGGAGTCTTCCTCTCAATCAACACAAATTTTCATAAAGCAAAAAAAAATATTACGAGTAATTGTTGGTGTTGGCCAGCAAACTTCCTGTAGACAATATTTTAAGGATCTGAGAATCTTGACGCTCTCCAGTATATACATTCTCCATTGTCTCGCCCACATAAAGAAGAATATCCATACGGTAGATCAAAATAACTTTAATCACACGTATTATACAAGACATGGTAGCGACTTAAGATTACCCAAGCACAACTTATATGTCTTCGAACATGGTCCATCTTACAATGGCTTAAAATTTTTCAACAAGTTACCATCTCATATAAAGCTTGAATGTAACCAAAAGAATTTTGAAACCGCCTGCAAGAACTTACTGCTCGATCATTGTCTATATAATGTGGATGAATTTTTTTCTAACAACCTATAATGTTAGGAATATATGACGAACCAATATGTATTACATTTGTACATCATTTCTGGTATAATAAATTATTATTATTATTATGATCATTATTCCCAGTAGCAGGTGGTAATCTAAACAGGCTCCTGTAGCACAATCGGAGCGCCTCCTCGCCATTGACGACCTGGTTGCTGCAGACGGGGCGTACCACAGATTGTGCTACAGGAGCCTGTTTAGATTACCACCTGCTACTAGGAATAAGAGAGGGTATCGTCTAACCAGTAATACTGAAGAAGCGATGGATTGTGTGTACGATTACCTGTTGGAAAACAGTGATGAATGCCAGTTTTCTTAATTACACCTTCTGCAGCAAATTAAGGGTGGTTGTATCCCTGATGTGAGAACAACGAAAACTCACCTCCAAAAACGTTTTGTCGATGACATAGTCATAGTGGAGATGGGCTCTAGCAAAGGGCACTCAGTACAGCTATTTTTTGAGCTGTTGTTCTCAAAAACAAGCGTGGCCCCTTGAAGCATGGAAGAAGAAGTGTGTGTCATTTTCTCATGTTCTGATAACTGCTGTACGACCTCGATCTTTTGTTTCCTTCCTTCTGATTGGAATTGGTACCTACTTTTACCGAAAATATGGATACAAACATCTGGTAAATATGTGCGCTGCGATGGTTATCTGCGCTGGTTAACTTATGACTGTTTTTGGTTATCTACCGTTTTTGAGAGAACCGCTGGGCATACAGGTACCAATCTGATCTCAAATGAAAGCTAATTACTACAAGTTTAGTACATATAATATTTGACGTGGGATGCGTATTTTAGAAGATATTTTACGAAATAAGTGACCATTTCGAAAAAATTTCACTTTTTGGAAAAAATGGCCTATTTTCTAAGAACTGTATCTTAGGAACCAATAGCTGTATAGAGCTTGTTTTGATCTCAAATTGTTGAAAATTTAGACTACTTTAAAAGAGTATATACTAAAGAGGTCTACTTCAGTTAGACCCTTCCTTCACTGAGATATTGAGCAAAAACTGAAAAAAGTCCGAAAATTTAATGGTTTTTTGGGTACACCGCCGCTCGCACAGCACTTTGGAAATTGCAAATCTGGTTTTTTATATTGGTTTAGGTCCTAGCAACATATAAAAATTCAGAACGACCGGACCTTTTGCAAGCACGACCGCCTTTTCATGTTTAACTTTACTGAACTACTAGGGTATCAACTTCCGCTTCATTAACTATAACATTACTGTTATCCTCATACTCCTCTAAAATTGTTTCATAGTGTTGCAACCGTTCATCGCAGCTTATAGCGTTATTCATGCTTGTCTTAGGTTTCTTAAAGCTGCCTATGAGTGTCCAAATTTATTTTGGATTACCGTTTATTAATGCTTCTTTAACATCTTCAACACATTTAAATTCAAACTCGCATTTTTTACTGCCACATATTATTCTATATTCGTTCGTTCTTTCTATATTATGTTGTCAATGTGGTCTTATTATTCATATATTATGTTTTGCCAGTCCAAGTGGCCGAGCGGTCTAAGGCGTTATGTCTGCGCAGTATGCTTACTTGGAAACTGGGAGATTATGGGTTCGAATTCCGACATCGGCAGTTGGTCAAATATTAAGAAAAAAAAGGGCGGTTAATTATCTAAACTGTCGGCGTATGGACAAGAACGAAATAACCGGCTATGCTTGAGAAGGTTTTCTACAGTTTCCTTCACGAACTACAGATGAATATCGGCATAGTTCCTATCATAGTTAGCTGCAGCCGCATATCTTACCAATTCCTAGTCTATACACAAAAATTCCTTTCACTCCACTCACACCCTCACATCGTTAGGCATCCTCACATCCTTACAATGGACCTTATGGTCGAAATGTAGCCCATCCAGGGCAGCCTCTGCAATCTATCTATTATTCATAACTTTGCCTTTACCTGCTTTATTTTCACTCGCTATCAAATCATTTACATTTGTAGCGTGACATATTAGATTTAATTTTAATTTCCATATCTCCACTAATATATGCAAACCATTTTTGTATAATATTCACCGCTTCGTCAATATTACTACGATTTAGCATATGATCGACACCTACAAGATAAGGGTTATTTTGTCGATAATGTTCTCTTTCTTTTCAGATGACCACTTATACCTCACCAGTTTTTTATAATTGCTATTTGATTCGCAACTATAGGCTTTGGTAGAAGTGTAATAAGACAATTTTTTCCTAGGGGATAAATTTGGTCAATAACTTCAACTTTCACGTCTACGTCTAAGTGTTGTATCACAGTATCTACTTAAGATGATTCGGTGTGTTATCTAAAATATTTTCCGTAATATTTTACTTAATATTTTTCTATTTCATAATTAAAATGTGTGTTGGATCAAAAAAAAAAAAATGATCCAACACACATTTTAATTATGAAATAGAAAAATATTAAGTAAAATATTACGGAAAATATTTTAGATAACAATATTTTTCTCCTTGAAAAAAAAGTTTTTTTCAACACTCCGACTACATCTATGGTTGTTGATATGAAACAAATGTTGTTTTTAAAAAAAGGAACATTTTGTGTGTTTAATTTTTTGCTTATTTCTTACGGTTTCAAAGATGGGTTTTTCTAATCCTAGCAGGGGGAAGAGCGGTTTGATTTTGCTCATTCACGAACTTGGTGTCACTTTTTAGCTTAGAACACTCACACACAAAATTGCAGCTTGTTATTTCTTTGAGTTTTTGAGTTATCGGGTTGACGGGTGGATGGACAGACAAACGGATATACGGAAATGGACTAATTGGGTCATTTAAGGAACACCTATACCAAAGTTGTGCTCTGCGATCAATATTTTCAACCAGTACAAAGTCCGGACCAAACTTAATATACCCTAGTATATATCCTATATAAAGGACAAAACTTAAAGGCACATCTGTATGTATGAATGAGGATCTACAAATGAGTCACATATTCGCTACGGTGAATTAAGATGCAAAAAAACAAAGCGAAAAAAAGAAAAAGAAACGAGTATTTAAACAATATTCAGAAGAAAATACAACTCATAATGATAATATTATACACCAAAAGAAGAAATTATTTGCTAATAACCTATCCCAATTAGTTTCCACTACAAAAAACTCAGCAGACAAGACAACCCAACAGAAAAACTTATAAATGGAAATATAAATGAAGATATAGTAAATAAGATAACTGTTTTTATCTGGAATTGTTATGGATTCACAACAATACTAAATCTAGACCGAGAACAGCAAAATGAACTTCAAAACTACGATATACTTTGCTTTAATGAAACGTAGATATGATGCGATGAGACTGAATCACCAAAATTTCTATGTAACTACAAATGCCTTAGTGCCAAAGCCGCCAAAGAAGCTAATTAAATTACTGGGAATGGGAAAGCGGGGGCGGGATTTTGGGGTATATTGATGCTAGTAAAAAAACTTTTACAGTGAATTAGTGGATACCTGTAATTGGTGGATAACAATCAAGTTTAAAAACACTAAACATGACGTCATTATAATATTTGTATATTTTAAGCCCACATAAGAAATCACCAAATAATTGAACCCTACAATAAAAATATTTCTAATACGAGACTTTAACAGTAAACTTAATGATCATTCAGCTAACTACCATAACCAAATTTTCGATGAGTTATAGTTATATACAGAAAGAAAAACATTGGATGAGTCCAACGATCCTCGCGGCTCAAAACTAACGTATTTCATGGGAGGTTGGGGATTGGCAGTATTGAATCGCCGCAGCTCTGGTGACACACTAGCACAATTCACTTTCTGTGGAGGTAGAGGAAAAAGTATTATTGATTTGGCATGGATTAACAATAATGCAATAGACGATGTAATTGATTTTCTGGTTCTATCTTCAATTTTATCGTCGGATCAATTTCCATGCTAAATTCCAATTGACCGCAAATTATCGCAAAAATTATATTGATTATAGAAATAGAGCTGACATTAAAAACTCTCAAATAATTAGATGGAATGATGATTATAAAAATCAATACGTATTAAATATGAATGAAATTGAATTTAATATAAATGAAAACTCAGAGATCGATGCTACCGCGTTTAGTGAATTCCTACTTAATAACATTGAAAGAGTTGCTAAAGGTATCGGTATGGCGTCGCAAAAAAAAGTAAGTCAGTTTGTTACTCAAAGAAATTCGTGGCTTAGCAAGGACTGTCTGGAGCTTAAAATTAAAATTCACGAGGCATTAAGAAATCTAAAACAGGAAGGATACAAGGAATATCAACGCCTTAATTATACAAATCTGAAATCACAATACAATTACAAATCAGGAAAAGAAAGGGTCTAATGGAATTGCAATGTAAACTGTCCAACATCTGTGACAATGGTGAATTTTGGAAATGTATAAAAAACCTTAATAATAAACGAAAATTCCAGAAAAATGCAATTTTTTTCGTTTGGGAAAATTATTTTACTGAAACTGATAATAAAGATTTCTGAAGATGAAACGGATAATAGAGGAATAATAAAGATTTTTTTTTGTTAAATGATTCCAGATTTATAAATAATCCCTATTTAAACGGTGATATAACAATGACTGAAGTAAAATATGTAAGGGCTGCGGGGTCTGGTAAAATTTCTAGTGAAATTTTTATGAGCTACCTCTGAAATGGCATCAAACATTGCTAGAAATGTACAGTGTGATTTTAAATGAAGAAAAGACACTCAAATCTGAATCACGCCTCTGCATGCTATTCAAAAAGGATGAAAAAAGGATCCAAACAACTACAGAAGACTATTCCCTATTAAACAATATTCCAAAAATATTACTGCAATATTAAGCGAGCGAATTCAAAATTGGATCGAAAGTCATAATGTTATGGAAGAGTCTCAATTTTCAATTTGGTTTCTTTTTAAATAGCGTAGTAAACATCAAATTGCGATTAAATAAGCGTAAGTTGTTTGCAGTATTTGTAGACTTTCGAATGGCCTTCGATTCAGTTCCTCACTCACTTTTATGGCATAAACTTTCGAAAATAGGCAAAATTAAAAAAATCATAAACATGATAAGTTTCTATAAGAATGCCTTTAATTTCAATGTAACGGCAACGTAAGCAATAATATAAAAATTAGCAGAGGAGTTTTACAAGGCGACTCATTATGACCATTCTGTTCTAACTGTTACCTTTTTAACTAAAAATTTTTTAATTCTGTAAGCGAACTTTTTTCGTTTTTTTCATGCATATTTTCATTCAAGTACAAAAGTATTTTACTACAACTATAAAATAAAATAACAATATATATTTTGCTATAACTGAATATAGTTTTATTATTTTTTACATGGTACTGACAACCACGGTACTGACATTTAATATCTAGAGCACGGTAGTGCGAAAGGCCGTGTCTAAGGGACACATTCGGACTTTTCACTACAGTGCTATTACTTCACCTTAATTTAGGCTCATTTTTTAGGTGCTGTATCTTTTGAACGAAAAGAGCTACAGTGTTGATATTTCGAATATCGATACTTTACGGAATTATAAGAAACAATTTTTTCAATCATCGTTAACGAATTAACCGTTAAAAAGTTATTTCACTTCAAAAACGCAAAATTCGCGGAAACGCCTTAAAAAACTTAAGTATAGTATATCATAATTATACGCTACTTCTAGATATCCTGTAAAGTTGATATTTGGCATAATGGTAGATCTAGTACCCAAACCGACGGGAAAATTGCGAAAACTGGAAATTTGTATCGGGAAAAAGGAAATTTTTACAATTTTCGCATAATTCCTTGAAGTATAGCACCCAAAATTATACGCTACTTCCAGATATCCTGTGAAGTTGATATTTGGCATACAGTTAAATCTAGTAGCCAAACCGATGGGAAAATTGCGAAAACTGGAAATTTGTATCGGAAAAAAGGAAATTTTTACAATTTTTGTTTTAATTAAAATAACATTATTAAGCATATATCCATCTGATTCGTTGATATGTGTACCGCCTCCTTTTTGATTGGTTGGATATTCACTATAATTGTATTTTGTCCGTTGTAATCATTAGATTGGACATTCGATGTTAGATGTTGACACTGTGAACATTGCTGTATCGAAACAATTTATCTCAAATTTTAATTGAGATTTCTTACCTGGTATCATCGTACAATATATTTATTTATTGTCGGAAACGAAAAATTTTTGTTTTTACTGGGTTTTTACTTTTTGTTGAATCTATTGATAATTAATTACTCTATTATACTGGATTCATGCTGAGTTAACAAACCAAAGAAAGAGTTATTTCGTTCTTTTACGGATTTACCCTTGACAATATAATTTATTTATATTAGATTTATTGTTTGGGGATTTTTGTAATAGAATTGAATTGAAATCTTTTTATTTAAAATAAAATATAATTTCTGGTTTTTTCATAACCATAAATTACTTTTTATTTTACAAACTAATGTGTTTTTCTTTTGATATCTAGATTGGAGAAACCCCTAGAAATGCCTACCACCGCCATCAAGGCGGTGGCCCCTCAGCCGAAGATGCGTCAAGCAACTCCAGGCTCAACAACATCAGCACCATCATCACCGGCAGCATCAACGACTACAGCAACACCAGCACCACCACCAATGGCAGAACCAATGGAAGCAGATTTCCATCTGGTAAAAAACGACCGGAAACGACGACAAGGAAGGGTGGAAAGTACCGCTTCCAAAAAAGCAGGTATTCAAGTGTCGAATAGATACACCACATTGATCGACATCAACGATCAAGCTGCCCCAGCTGCCACCATCGTAAAACAAAAGAAACCCTCGCCCATAGTGGTCCATATGGGTCTTACGAGCTTTGTTAAAGTCGAGGAAGCCATTAAAACGGCAGCGAAGAATAGCGCCCGATTCACATTTGGACCAAAAACCATTAGCGTCCATTGTGAGTCGGACCATGACTACGCAAAGTGCAAGGAGCATTTGGAAGCCTTGCAGATGCCCCACCATTTTTATGGTACCAAGGGGGATCACGAACCCAAATTCGTGATCCATGGTACCATGCGCCACCATTCGAACGATATGGTGGCAGATGATTTGAAGAACCACAGCCTTGAACCTAATAAGGTCGTTAAGTTCAGCAAAACAGGCGAAGAAACCATTCGCGTATCACGATTGGTTCAGTTCGCCAAGGGGACGCAAGCCCAAAGCGTCCTCAAAATAAAATGGATCTGTGGGTTACCTGCAAAAGTGGAAAGGTACATCAACAAACGGGGTGCAGTTCAGTGCTACCGCTGTCAGCTGTACGGGCACGGATCACGGAACTATTGCGGACTTGTGCGTTGCGTGAAGTGTGGTGATAATCACACTTCACGGGAATGCGCAGTCCCACGGTCGGAGCCGGCGAAGTGCTGCAATTGTGGCGCTGCGCACCAGGCCAGTTCCGTGGAATGTCCCGCACTCAGGACATACGTGGCAGCAACGGCATCCCGAGTAGCAGGAGCGAGGCGCAAGGCCGCCCACCGCCATCATTCCAGGCCAGGGATTTCCCGGCCCTCTGTCACGTAAAAGATGGCAACGCTCCTAGCAGACGCCCCCAAGCTCAGCGGATGACTCCAGCACCAGCACCAAGAACGAAGTTTGTTCCAGCCCACCACCAAAAGTGAACCCGTGGACAACCAGGAAGCCATCAGAAAAGGAAGTAATTGAGATCCTGTCCACTGCCTCCCTTTCTCCAACCAACCCATTTTTTGAGTCCATCCTGGACTCTCCACTCTCTCCGTCTCCATTGGAGAAGGGCGAAAGCCCCAAACCTGAACTCGATTTCATGGAACTCCTGAAACTCAGGATCGACGTGGAAGTTGCATGGAAATCTTGCACATCGAATTCCGAAAAACTTCTCAAGTTTTTCCAGATGACTGCTCATTTATTCAAAAATGGCATTCCATCCTACAAATTCTAAGTCTCCTGCACAAACATCCCGAGCTTCACTCATTTCTTCAACAGCATCAGATCCAGGTGGCTGCCATCAGCGAAACTTGGTTAAAGCCGGACAAGAGAGCTCGAATTCCTGGGTACTATACCTATCGCCGTGACCGTGCCACCAGAAATGGTGGTGGGGTTGCCCTATATGTTCGACACGATGTCCAACACTTTCTCTTGCCTCTCGAAGACGGTCATATCGAAGCCGTCTCCATTCTTATTTTGGCAAATTGTGGTAATTATAAAGTCACATCTTTATATAATCCCCCCGATAGACTTTTACAGGGAAAACATGTTGACCGCATTTTGTGGACTCATGATCGCGCTGTGATGATGGGTGATTTTAATGCGCGCCATATATCTTGGAACTGTATGTCTAACAATGCTAGCGGGAACGCACTCTATGCGCATTCCCTCAAACGTAACTTCATTGTTGCGTACCCAGAGAACCCCACTTACTATCCTGATGCTGCTCACCGCCTTCCTCAGACCATTGACTTAACGATACTCAAGAATTGTGACCTTCTGTCGGACCCAGATGTTCACTTGGATTTGCAAAGCGACCATCGCCCCATCACTTTCACCCTGGGTCAAATGAGGGGCGCTGCTACTTTGCGAACCCAATTGAGCTTTGAGAAAGCGGATTGGAAACTTTTCAAACAGTATCTTAACGTCGAAACTTTGATCACTCCACAGATCAAAACAACCGACCAAATAGACTTAGAGGTTAGTAAACTGACGAGGAATCTCGTAGCTGCTACCGAAAAATCTATTCCTAAAAAAGCTCGATCCATCGGCTTTCAACTTAAATTAGAAGATGACACACTACGACTCATGCGGACTCGGAACAAATTACGTAAATTTTGGCAAAGAGTTAGGCTGTCTGAGCTTCATGACGCCATAAAGCGAATGTCAGCTGATATTCGAGAAAAAGTCACGCGCACCAGAGATGAAATGTGGGATGAGAGGATTTCGGCTCTGACCACTCGTGACAATAGTGTTTGGACAATTGCTAGAAATTTGCGTAAACGTTCCAACAGACTGCCCCCTCTACTGCCGGAAAATGGGTATTTCTACCAAGATTCAGACAAAACTCAACTTCTTACTGATACCTTCTCTAAGGCGCACAGCTTAACCGATGGCGACGAATATCACGATGAAGAAACGGCCCGTATGGTGTCCGAATCTTCGGAAAATATTCGCTCTTCCGTCATTAACCCAATCGATGTCGAATGCGTATCACCTCAGGAGGTTTCAAACATTTTAAGGAAACTTAAGTGTAGGAAGGCTCCCGGTGATGATGGAATATCTAATGTTGTTCTCCGTTATCTTCCTCGAAAGACGGTTGTTCAGCTCCGTTATATCTATACTGCGTGCTTGAGATTTGGTTATTTTCCTGACATTTGGAAAGCTGCCAAAGTGCTAGCTCTTCCGAAACCAGGAAAACACCTCAAGTCGCCTTCAAGTTATCGACCCATCAGCTTGCTGCCATCTCTCAGCAAGGTCATGGAGAAAGTAGTTTTGAACCGGCTGCAGTCACATGAAGATATCCACGGACAATTAATTCCCCAACAGTTTGGTTTCAGATCGAACCACTCAACAGTGAGTCAGCTTCACCGGCTCACTGACCATATTTCTTCTGGATTTAACTGGAATAAATCCACAGGCATGGTCCTTCTGGACATCGAAAAGGCTTTCGATACGGTTTGGCACGATGTACTTATCCACAAACTTTCCCAACTCAACATACCTACCTAAATCCTGAAATTCCTGATTTCCTATTTATCGAGCCGAAAATCCCGAATTCATCTCCAATAAAGTACATCGAACCAATATTGTGTCAAGGCTGGTGTACCTCAAGGCTCCTTGCTTGGACTTGCATCTTCTTATATTGTGTAAACGATATTCCGAAGGAACGAGCTACCGAAACGGCCCTCTATGCTGACGATACAGCCATCTACTGTACTTCCTGGCAGCCGAAACTTATTTCGACCTGCCTCCAGTCTCGCCTATCCACGCTTGAAAGCTATTTCAAGAAGTGGAAAATCAAAATTAATCCTACGAAGACTCAGTCCGTCTTGTTCACAAGGAAGAATAAATTACCTTCTTACCCACTTGAATTGAAGGTGTTTAACACTGAAATCCAACAGACTCAAAGTGTTGAATACCAGAGAGTAACCCTTCAAAGGCAGTTAAATTGGACGTAGAACGTTAAAAAACGTTTTGCCCTTAGAAACGCATCCTTTGCTGGGTTGTACCCACTACTCAACACTAGGAGTAAGTTGGACGAACGTCTGAAACATCGACTTTTCAAGTCATGTATCCGGCCCGTACTCACGTATGCTGCCCCAATCTGGTCGAACGTTGCACCTTCGCAGCTTGCGAAAATGCAAAAATTTCAAAATCAGCTGAAGCACTCCACAGAGAAACTGGGCATCCCACAATCAGAACCTTCATCCAAACCATTTCGAAATCCTATTTCCAATCATCCCGCAAAAATCCTTTCCCGGAAATCAATGAGCTGGGCCAATTTGACCCGCGTACGTTGCTTTTCAGGAAACGATACCGCATGCCACATGATGTCGATTACAACTGATTTGGTGTAATCTAAATTGTAAATACTTTTCTTTAAGGTCTAGTTTTAGGGACAGCTTATCCGTCCAACTTAGGTTAATTTTAGATATCAATGGTTTTTTATATAAAAAAAATCATTAGATTGTATGCATTACTTATGAATACGTAAAAGGGATAACACAACACTAATTGTTAAAATTTTCTAACAAAGAAATTTGTTTATATTGATTTAAGAGTTTGAGCAAAAAAAAATAAGGTTATGAATTGTAGCAAACTCATAATAACTCATACGCATTTTTCGATTGTTCTAATATTAAGCCAGATATTTTATATTTTGTGTTTTCTTCTTTCTTTATTCTCCCCCTTTCCCCTTGACGTATGTAATTTATTAATTAAATTGGCCATGCAAATACTAAAATTATATATGAAATTTCATTTTGATCAGAATAAAATTGTGACCGCTAGAAAGTGCTTTATCTAGAGCACGGTAGTGCGCAAGGCCGATTTTAAGGGACACATTTGGTCTTCCCACTTACAGTGCTATTACTACAGCTTAATATAGGCTCATTTTTTAGGTGCTGTATCTTTTGAACGAAAAGAGCTACATTGTTGATATTTCAAATATCGATACTTTACGGAATTATAAGAAACAGTTTTTTCAATGATCGTTAACGAATTAACCGTTAAAAAGTAATTTCACTTCAAAAACGCAAAATTCGGGATTACGGCTTAAAAAACTAAAGTATGGTATATCATAATTCTACGCTACTTCCAGATATCCTGTAAAGTTGATATTTGGCATATAGGTAAATCTAGTACTCAAACCGACGGGAAAATTGCGACAACTGGAAATTTGTATCGGAAAAAAGGAAATTTTTATAATTTTCGCATAATTCTTGGCGACTTAATGATCATAATTCTACGCTACTTCCTGACATCCTGTAAAGTTGACATTTGGCATGTAGATTTAGTATCCAAATTGACGGAAAAATTGCGAAAACTGGAAATTTGTATCGGAAAAAAGAAAGTTTTTACAATTTTCGCATAATTCTTGGCGACTAAATCATCATAATTCTTCGCTACTTCCAGATATCCTGTAAAACTGATATTTGGCATGTAGATCTAGTACCCAAACCGACGGGAAAATTTCGGAAACTGGAAATTTGTAACGGAAAAAGGGAAATGTTTACAATTTTTATTTTAATTAAATTTACATTATATACCATATATGCGTTTGGTTCGTTGACTGCTTTCTGACTGGATGAAATATTTAAGACTATATAATTAGTAAACTACCATGTAGAAAACATAAACAGTTAATATTAAATAATAGGATAATGGTCACAGATTTCATTTCATCGGATTGAAATTTGGTATTTGAGGTATTTTTGGTATTTGAAAGGTCAAGTTCGTTAATGGGTAAAATCGGACAAGGGGAAAGGGAGGTTTATAGGGATGGGTAAACACAAAGTTTGACATATCTCCCTTACTATTCGAAAAATCGAAAAATTTATAAGAATTAAAGTTGTAGATACTAAATCTCACTATAATTTTGTTTCTCATCATTTTTTCTGTTACACTAATATTTACAGTTTAAGATTGAAAATTAAATTCCTTAATATCTCTGTAAACATTAGAGTTTGAGCAAAAATGATAAGGTGATGATTTGTAGCAAATTTTATGTCCTACAACTTTATTCCTTACGTATTTTTCGATTGTTCTAATATATTAGAGAGATATTCTATATTTTGTGTTCGTATATTTATTAAGTGTTATGACATACATATATTAAAATCGATTTTACATGATTTATGAACGCGGCTCGCTCATTGGTCTATGACATTTCTATTATACTATTGGTCAATACCTAACATATATGAGATTCTATACAATAAACATACAAGTGTTACACATTTAATTGTTTTACCTCAGAAATCCGTCATTTATGAACCGATTTTGAATTTTTTGTTTTAAAGGGTTTGATTTCTCATTGTCACCATTATTATATAACAACCATACTATATTGATGTTTTAGCCTTTCAAAAAGCTAGCAGAGCCAGTTGACGTTATATAACGCGAAGCGGTCTCCTTTGTATATGTGAATCTAAAAAGAGTAAAGTATCGCGAAGCGTAAAGAAACGCAAAGCATTCGCGAAGAGTAACAAAATGCGTAGCGTTTTGTGCGAAGCCTTCGACTTCGTATATTTAAGCCTTTCAAAAAGGATTCATATCCGACCAAAAACATAAATGTAAGAAAGGGCCGAGTTTTCGGGAAAATCCTTAATGTAATAGTTCTTTCTTAAAAAGTGATGATATGAGAGTAAGGACCGAGCTATTTACAAAGTAAATAGCTCTAGACTTCATATAATAGTTGTTCTTTAAAAAGTGATGATATCCCATTAAAGAGCCGAGCTATTTACAAAGTAAATAGCTCGGTAAACTATTAACTAATTGCTCTTTAAAAAGTGTTGATATCCCATTAAAGAGCCGAATTATTTACAAAGTAAATAGCTCGGTAAACTATTAACTAAAAAAATTAATGAGGGGTAAATTGATTAAATGTAAGAAAAAATTTTGTTGAAATTTATTTCGTAAGTTTTCCCTTAGTATGTTTTTAAAATTTTATAACGAGGCAAGTTATTTTTTCTGATGATTTCAAATATTTTTTGTAAGAGCACTGGGTATATCCCATCTGCTCCCGGTGCTTTATATGGGTCGAATAAGTTTATAGACCATTCGATCTTTGAGCGGTTTATGGTAATCGCCGCTTTTCTCCACAAGCGAGAACCGAAGTTGCTTGTCGGTAGGAGGCCTTGGTTAAAATGCTCTTGAGAAGGTTTTTCACTGTCCACTGCCACCGACAACGGAAAATGATCAGTGTCCCGAGTGTATCCTTCGCGGAGTTAGTATACTCACCATCGGGTTTACGCAGTGACCCGATGGTGTCAGCGGTCTTCTTCGCTAGGATACGATGGAGTCTTGCTCCCTCAAATGTGTTTTCAACATCATGACAGAGCTTCCTCCATGAGTTCATTTTGGCTTTCTTCAGAGACTTTTCGTATTCAGTAAGGGCTTCATGGTAGTTATCGCAGTTCGCTATACTTTTTGTCCTGTCAAATGGAGGGCGAACCCTTTGTCTTGGACTTCTTAGGTCCTCATTCCACCAACAAGTTGACTTGCTGATGTCTTTTGAGACCTCCGGGAAGTTTTCTTGAAAGAAGTTAATTATTGCATTCTGAAGCTCAGTTGCAGTAAGCTCAATGTCCAATACTATTTTAACTTTTTCAGGATTGTGGCGAGTTTGAACTTTAGTGTCGAATTATCTTCATCCCAAGTTGTTCTCCTCGGATCCCGATAGTGTATATTACATTGGTCCGTTCTCACCTCCATATTGTAATAGATTTGTCTGTGATCCGATGCAGATGGTTCATCGGATACTAGCCATTTCTTGATTTTTTCACTGATTTCATAAGTACTCAGTGTTACATCAATGACTTCCTTCTGAACTTTTGATCCTTCTGAATATTGGATCAAGTCTTCCATCTCTGTTGTTGGTGGTGCAGTAGATGTATCATAGAGTAGGTAGACCGAAGCGACGATTACCACTCCAGTTTCGTTCCCCTTGTTGTATTTTACTTTTACCGCTTTAAGATCTCTGTGACAAAATTCTAACAGCGGCAAGACATTGATGCCCTTTCACATAATATAGATGCATAAATACTAGTTCTGGGTTTCCCTGGAGTTTTATCGTAAACAATTTGTCCTAGTCCAAGAATCTTATGGTTCACAACCCGAAGTTCCTGGACCAGAGCTATGGAAATTCCCCTTTTCAGTACTTTTTTTGTGTTATAAAGAAATAAGAAAATACCAAACAAAATATTAAATATGAAATAGTTTAAAAGCTTGAATCCATATCTATGAATCTCTGAATCCATATCTCTGGGATATGAATTCAGAGATATGTTGCCCCCGTGAGACACGCACCAAATTAGTAACAAACAGCATATCTCTGAATCCATATCCCAGAGATAGTTACGATTAGCTAATTCATACTGATGATGCCTACATTGTAGTCATCAACAGTCAGTTAAATACGTATTTGTAAAATACAAACAAATGTTCTATTAATTGGGGTAAAATATGAAATGTAATTACTATTATATGGTTTACTTTGTTCTGCATTAAAATCGGAGGCGGGTTTGATACGTTCTCACCACAGACATTTGTCATAGGATCAGTCTTTGGTGGGGTATACTGTTAACTGTGTATAGACAGTGATAGATGCACTATACATTGTTTTCAGATTGGGTGTATTTTAAAATATAAGCTGTATATACTTAAATTATAATAAAAATATTTAAAATTTAGGATTTGTTTTTGTAAGGAATCAACAATATTTTTTGTTTTCCGTTTTGACTTTCAACGTCAAAATTAATTATTATTCAACTTCAAGCTTTTAAACTATTTCATGAACAATTTTGGTCTTCCAGAGGAATTCTAAATGAATTAATAAAAGTAGGAAAGGATGTCACCAATAAACATGTACCAAATTATTTACATGATCCACAGGATAAATGCTATGGTCACAGAATAGAGGCTTTAAAATTTCTTTACAGAAAAAAATATATGCCAAAACCGCCCAAAATAATAAAGAAAGGAGAATAAAAACGGTATATATTATCTCTATGATAAAAACACGGCAAAAGTTCACATCTGTAACCAATAGAAAATTGAAGATATGACTGTTGAAGTCGAATTTGAAGAGTATGAAACAGATTAAAATGTTAACAGAAATCAGAACTACAGTTTAAATCAATCACCTATATTAGCGTTTTCCAAAGTGTGGGTCGCGGCACGGGGTCGTAGAAAAATTTTTGCGGGTCGCGTAAAAAAATTGTAAAAAATGTTTTTTACATATTATTTTTTTACATCATTTAGACACTAGGAATAGTGGTAAAGTCAGTATTTGTACTCTTTCATACAGCTTTATTACCCACGCCTGCTCGTTGTGCTGCTGACACTGCAAGGTCATCCCCTTCTCGCGCACGCAAATTACCTGTTGTCTACATGCTTGCGCATGTTTGCTGCGAATTCGTCATTCAAAATATTGCCTTCTCCGGTACGTGTACTCCGGAAACTCAGGAGTATCCAAGCGTAAGCGAAAAAGCGATACAATTTTTAATGCCTTTTGTCTTTACTTGTAAAGCTGCGTTCTCAGCCTTGGTGTACTTAAAAAATAAGTATCGAAACAGATTAGATGTCGAACCTAATTTGAGAATAAAATTAACATCATTACCTCCTAATTTGAAATTGTTATGTGACGACAAACAACATCATCCTTCGCACTGAGGACAAAATATGTGGAAACAAAGTTTACTTCATTTACTAAAGTTTTAAATGAATATAATTGTTAATTTTTTAATTACTTATATTTTTTTATCTAATTATTTTGCAATTTTTGTGTATGAAATAAACAAACAAATAACGTAATTTTCATTAAAAAATAAAATTTCTTTTGTAAATAAATGGTTTTATTTTCATAAGGTGCGTCGCGAAAAATTTTAAAACCTCGTACCGGGCCGCGGTCAAAAAATTTGGGAAACGCTGACCTATATCAATATCAATAATCATCATGCAGTAAATACAGTATTTTCCCGTAAAACTCCGTCATAACAGATCGTGGAGTAGGCCTACCGGGGAAACCACGTTACAAAAAACGCGCTAATAAGTACACTTCCTCACAGGTGGTGTGGAAATGTGTGCATATCATGTAGAAACTCCTTCAACTTTTAGAATGGCGATATCTTAGGAATGGTGATTCTTCGAGAAACAGTATAAGGACCATTTTTGTTGATAATTTTATGATCTAGAAAAATCAAAAAAACCTTGACCTTTGACATAGAATAATTTTTTTAGCACATATGGGATTTACGGGGACTTTTGGCACTTTGTTTCTATTGGTGTACCCAAGGTCTCTACCAAAATTCAGCTCTGCCGGAATTTTTGTTATTTGAAATGTCTATTTTACCGGACTATTAAAAAGTTGCTACTAGCATACATAATACAATTGCTAGAATTTCAAATTAAAACAAAATATCAAAACAAAAACATATGTTCATTTACTTAAAAAAACTCTTTAAAATTTTAAAATATACTTTTTATTTATAATCCAAGAATATTTTTAATAAAAAACAATAATCTATTATAAAAAAATTAATTTTTTATAAAAAACATTAATTAAATTTAAAAAAAATTGCTTGAAAAATATTATTTATATTGTTAATAACATTTTTTTTTTTTAAATTAAAAAAAAAACTAAAATTCGGCACAAGTGTGTCTCTATCACTCTAACGCGCGATTCCCTATAGGTTGCTATTGAGTAACAAAGACTTATGCGCGAAAACAGTAAGCGTTTTGGCAACATATAGAAAATAACACATACGAGTGTCTCTGTTACTCTAACGCTCGATTCCCTATAAGAGCTTCCTTCTTGCACTGGCAACCAGCCGCCGGCTTTCGCCGCTAAGGTGTCTCTCTTTTTCAGTGCCCAAAACTTGCCTCACATTTTAGTATAGGCATGAGCGATCTCTCTACTAATCTCTGATTAAACACAGGTAAATAATTCTTTATTATACAGAGTAAATAACAATTCAAATGGTAAGTAAATATATTAAACAAGCAATTGTACGACCACGTCCGTCTAGTTGCACTACGTGTCAGACTCTTACTCGTCCGACTATTCGTTGTCGAATGTTGTTGTTTATACAACACTCGCACATATATAAATTAATTATATTAAACATAAATTATAGTTCGTATCATAAAGCATTCCTGAATACATCGGTAATTAGTAACTAACAAATAATGATTAATAATGTATTCTAATAAATAATCGCTAACAGTTCGGCGAATCTGCAACTTGTGTCGCCCCCGACACACCTTTAGCTTCCTCAATTTTTTCATCCTCTTCCGAATTTTCTTCCAGCGCACACCACGGCTTCATTAGTTCGGCAATATACACAGAATGGAATGATCGTTGAGTTTGTCGCGGTATCCTGGCTCTCTTTATCCTCAAAGGAGCGCTGCCCGAACCTGCAATGATTCTGATACTCGACAAAAACAAAAAAAATATATTAGTAAAATATATTACTAAATATTTTGTAATTGAAATAACACGCACGTTTTTGTTTAAAGAAAAGAAAAAAAAATTAAATTAAACACAAGTTTTTACGAAACAAAAAAAAACCTGATTTTATTGCTTAAAAAAAAAAGATTATCCAATTTCTTTTTCAACAATTATTTTAATTTTTTTCACACAATGTCAAACTTTGAATTACTTGATCAAATTACTTGTACAAATTCCAACTTTGATACTAACAGACAATAGTCGATATTAAACTGATTTGAATCGACACTGGTCACCGGTTTATACACCCGCCATGGGTCATTCGAGAATATGATTGTTTTTTTGAATAAATATTTTTTCTTGACAATATTCTTTCGCATGGAGGCTTCTAGAATATTTTAGTATATCAACAACCATGAACGTAGTCGGAGTGTTCAGATTATTTATAAAATTAATTAAAAATTTTACCTCTCCTTGGGTTTAACCCATTGTCATACCCCGCTTGGTTGATATGTAACCAACGACTTAATGAACACGGCCAGTGTGAATTCAAAATCTATACACAAATTTTATTATACATTCATTACTGTAAGCTAGCTTACTTCTGTTTATTTGTTTTACAAAAAATATCTTGTTTTTACAAAATTATTTATTTGTGATCTATTTATGTTATTTAAAAACATTCAATTTGTATGACTTTTGATTAAAATTAAATTATATGTAATAATTTTTTTTTGCAATTTTTGATTTTTTTAAAAATAGAAAAACTTCAAAAAAAAGCATCTATTAATCTTTTCTCCATTTTCAACTTAAAAAAAAACATAGTTTAAGAAAAAATAAATAAATCGAGCTATATTATTTTCTTTTTGTACTTTTCAAAAAAAAACTCCTTCTTTTTGCAAGGAGAAAAATATTGTTTTGTTAAATATTTTGCATAATATTTTTCTATTTCATAATTAAAATGTGTGTTGGATCAAAAAAATTATTCTCAATAATTTTCATTACAACAAAATCTCCCCGTCTAGATTCCAACACACATTTTCTAATTTGCTTATTATATTTGGTCGACCAGTTTTTGACTTAAGAACTATTTGAACTGTACTAGTACATTTAGCTAGCTAGCATAACTTAAAAGTGTACGTACACATTAGTTCTTCACTCTTCAACGGCGCCTGATGTTGACTGCCGGTCGTCTGGGCCGCAAGTTGTACCCTGTCTCTAATGCTCTGGCCTCTGGCTCGTCCACACTTGGTACATCCCGTCGTCTTCCATCACCTCCATGCCTTTGACCCCCCAATCGACCTGGAAGTAGTTGGCCGAACACCTCGTTCCCCACACTCAATCTTCCCAGATTCCCATTGGCGGCGGTCCTTGCACTGGCCGGCTTCAAGAGACCTCCATGTATTTTCGTGGGAGGCACTGTATCCACAACATATATTCCAGCTGGTAGACTTCTCAGCACTCTGTAAGGCCCTTTCCATCTCGGTGCCAATCCACTATGGACACCCTCCACCTTACTGCTGAGCACTTGATTGCGCATCCAGACGGACTCTCCAGGTTGGTAAACGAGTCCCGTTTCCACTTGGTCGTTCTCTTCGGCATTGGCCAATATTGTTTGCCGAGCTCTTTCAACATTTTCCTTGCGTTCTTGGCCTCTCTCATTGACCCAATCTTGAATTTCTTGAGGCTCTTCATTGACTTGTATCTGCCAATCCCCAGGCTTCTTCATCTCTGCCCCCAGTAACAATTGGGCAGGCGAAAAACCAGTTGTTCGGTTTGCTCTATTTCGTATTGCGAATAAGCACTTGTGTAGTTGTTGGCCCCAGTTTTTGTGTTCTTGATCCAACAAATGTAATCGCAACAACTTCTTTAATTCCTGGTTCTGGCGTTCCGTGGGGTTGGCTCTTGGATGGTATATTGGCGTTGTCCAAATTTCTGTGTGCCAATCTCTGTTCACTGCTTTCCATTCTTTTGATCTGAACTGGGGACCATTATCACTAAGTACTGCTCTTGGATATCCATAACGACTAAATACTTCGTCTTTCAGTTCTTGGGCTATCTTCGAGGTCGACGTGGCCCCCAATGGAAATGCTTCGATCCATCTAGTGAAAAGATCAGTCACGACCAATATATTCGTTTTTCCACGTGATTTGCGTGGGTATGGACCCATCAAGGTTTGGTTTCTTATTCAGTGGCTTCACTCTAGCACACGTATCACACCCTTTTACATATCTGCGTATGTCATCTTGCATCCTATACCAATACACGCGGTTACGGATCTGACGATACGTTTCTCTCCATCCAGGGTGTGCTGCTACATCACTGTCGTGATATCTTAAAAAACCAAGTCGGCGTTCTTCGGGAACCACTGGCACTTCTTGTACCATCTGTTGACTATGGTACCAGAGGATCCCGTCAGCTACGGTGTAATTAGCTCGTGTTCTGTCCACTCGTCGACGTAAATTTCTTCTCAGTGGACTATTGTTATCTACGATGTATCTTCTGATGGCAGTCACATCACGATCTTCATCCTGCCATCGTCGAATATCATCAAGTATGGGTGTTTCCACTTCGATTACGTTGAGGGTTATTGGTGTCTTTGCCCTCTTTTCAATCACCCACTCCGGATTGTCCTCCACTTCTTCATCTTCAGCCTTGCCCTGTGGTTGTCTGGACAAGGAGTCGGCGGCTTGATTATCTTTTCCGGGGACGTGAATTATCTCAAAATCATAGGCTCCCAATGTCAATGCCCATCTTGTCAATTTTGCTCGACTATCTTTAGTTTTGTTCAGCCATTGGAGCGCTGCATGATCTGTGTATAATTTAAAATGTCTTCCTTCAAGATATTCGCGAAACTTACTCAATGCCCAGATTATCGAAAGACATTCCTTTTCTGTCGTGGCGTACTTTTTTTCTGTGGGTCCAAGCTTCTTGCTGGCGTAATTTATTATTCTCCTTGTCTTGCCATCATCTTCCATTTGGAATAATATTGCACCCAGTCCGACGTTACTAGCATCCGTATTTAAACAAAACGTCTTCTTAAAATCTGGATGAGCTAGTTTCGGTGCATTCACTAGAGGTGAATGCATCTATCAGTAATGCACCGTCTAGAGGTGCAGCTATATCCTCATAGTTCTTCACGAAGCTCCTGTACCAACCACATAATCCCAAAAATTGTCGTAATTGTCGTCGTGTTCTTGGTACAGGGTGATTACTGATAGCTTCGTTCTTCTCTTCCTCTCTGTCAATGCCGTCTTCGCTCAAAATGTGTCCCAGGTATTTGACTTTGTTGCTGCCAATGACACATTTGCTTGGTTTACAAGTTAATCCATGTTGTTCTAGTCTTTCAAGTACAAGATCCAGGTGGTGTAAATGTTCCATGACTGATCGACTGTAGATTAGTATGTCCTCCAGGTCAACTTGGCAGAAATCTTCGATGTATCCAGATAAAACTTCGTTCATTAAACTCTGGAACGTAGCTGGATCATTCTTCAGTCCAAACGACATGACGCGAAATTGATAGAGACCTCTTGGGGTGGTAAATGCTGTGTACTCTTTCGATTGTGGCTCCATCTCAATTTGCCAATAACCAGTCTGAAGATCCAATGTAGAAAATATTTTTGCTCCATTGACTTTTCTCAACATCTCTTGCAAATCTGGAATCGGAAACGCATTGCTCTTTGTGATATCGTTCAATTTTCTGTAATCGACGCACAATCGAAAAGTACCATCTTTCTTCTTCGGCAATACGACAGGTGCGGCCCAAAGCGATGTGGATGGTTCTATAATGCCATCGCCTTCCATCTCTTCAATCATCTCTCTAATACCCGTTGCTTCTCATTGTTGTACGGGTATGGTCGTAATTTAATGGGGGAATTCTTCGTAATCTCAATCTTGTGTGTGATCGTTTTTGTTCTTCCAACTTTGCCGAAAACGCTGGGATGTCGCCGAATGACATCTTTTAACAGCTGTTGGTTCTCAAGGAGTTTTATTTGTAACTCGCCCAATGCGTTGTTAATTGTTGCCACCTCTCTATGGGCTCCATCTGGTTCTCTCCATGCAATGTGGACTCTCTTATCACACCCCAAGTAAATTATACCACTTCGGTAATCAATGCTCACACCATTTTTTGTTAAAAATTCATGACCAAGTATTAAGTGGTTCCGTAGGCCAGGTACAACCATTACTTCAACATTGAACTTCATTCTTGATATCATTACATCCATGCACATTTTCCCAAGAATTCTGAAAGTATTATTGCATGTGGCTCCACTCCCTGTACTATCTCTGACAGGGTGCCATTTACCAACACTTCTTGCCAATTCTTCACTTATGAAATTGTGTGATGCTTGACTATCGATCAGTGCTAATATTGATCTACCACGCACATCAACTTCCACAATTGGCCCATTCTGGTGTGAGTTCTTGGTCTCCATTGTTGCCAAATGAACCGGTAATTGTTGGTGTTCACGCCGATGTTATGCGTTTTTGTGGAGGTTAATGTGTACCCCAGAACCAATTTCCTCCCTCATTGATCCTGGAATTAGTTTCCCGACGGCCCAGGTGTATGTTGTTGTCCCCTTCTGGGACAGTTTCGACTTATGTGCCCCACTTGGTGGCATGCGAAGCACGTTCCTGGGCTGCTTGGACGTGGTGGTGGTGGTGCTCTTGCTGGTGGTTCTTGCCGATTCCTCGCTGGCTCTTCATCCAGTGTTCTGATGGTTATACGTAGCTCATCTAATGATTTTGGATTCGAAATCTTCACCAGCGGTCGTACGTTGTCGCGTAGTAAATTCAATATTATGGGCACCACATCATCAATATTCCTATCGGCGTGCACTCTTCTGAACAGCTGCACCTTCATATTAACGAACGCTTCTGTCTTTAATCCTGTGGGTTGGGAAACGGTCATTAATTCCAGTTCGGCTTTAGCTTTTCTTCCGACACTGTTGAAAAAGCTTTCCAACTGCCACTTCCATTCGTCGAAGGTGTAGCCCAACCCACGGTTTATCAATGCCCAATCTCTGGCTGGTCCTGTTAATTTTTTTGTGACCATATCAATCCAACAGTCTACGGGCAGATGCGTTTGTCGTAGTAATGCCGTTGCTCTGTTCAAAAAAACTACTGGATCTTCGGCCGATCTACCACTGAACTCCGGCATGATGGACAGAAGCGTCGTTGTGTCCAATGCGGCGGAGCGAATGACTGTATTCACTTCTTGCGGATCAATACGCATGTCTCGAAGTTGCTGTGTTTGACGCTCTTCGATCCGTATAATGTCATCCACGACTTTATTTTATTGTTCGTTCATCTTCGTTTCCATGCCATCAAGTCGTGTGGTTACGTTGATTTCTATGCCTTCGATTTGTGTGCGGGTTACAGCGACATCGGCTTTGATGTTCGTGATGTCAGCTTTCACAGCCTCGACGTCAGTGCTTATTTGGCTGATACGTCGTACGCACACTTCTCTTAGGTTCTCCATTCGCTCCGACAAGTCCTCTTTCAGCTCTTGTTGGACTTGTTGCATTATACTTAATGTCTGTTCGCCCACTCTTTCTTCAGATTCCTGAAGTCGATTTCTGATTCTTCCTTCAAGTTCGTTGCTCATCCTCTCTTCGGACTCTTGAAGTCGATTTCCAAGTCGCTCATCCATCCTTGCTTCAGATCCTTGAAGTTGGTCGGCCATTGTCTTGTCCATGTTATTGAGCTTTGTCATCAATGCTGCGAGCATCTTCTCCATGCTTGCTGCAGCTGGCTCCTCCGGATCGGAAACCACACTTCTACGTAGTTCTGATGTGGGGTTGGCTGTTCCTTGAGTTCTTGAAGTCGGTGTTCCTTGTTGCCTAGATTGGTGCTCCTCCCATCTTGCCTGTAAGACCTCTCTAGTGCCAGTGCTGTCCAGCCCTTCGGCCTCCATCATCTCACGCAATCGTGGCATGGGGATGCTGCGGCTTGCCATTGTAATTCCTTTCTTCTTCCGTGCGTCTCCTGGTCCTGCCACGGTCGCCACTTGTCGCGGTAACCTGTCTCTCTTTATCCTCAAAGGAGCGCTGCCCGAACCTGCAATGATTCCGATACTCGACAAAAACAAAAAAAAATATATTAGTAAAAGATATTACTAAATATTTTGTAATTGAAATACAAATATTTTGTAATTGAAATGAACACGCACGTTTTTGTTTAAAGAAAAAAAAAAAATTAAATTAAACACAAGTTTTTACGAAACAAAAAAAAACCTGATTTTATTGCTTAAAAAAACAATGATTATCCAATTTCTTTTTCAACAATTATTTTAATTTTTTTCACACAATGTCAAACTTTGAATTACTTGATCAAATTACTTGTACAAATTCCAACTTTGATACTAACAGACAATAGTCGATATTAAACTGATTTGAATCGACACTGGTCACCGGTTTATATACCCGCCATGGGTCATTCTAGAATATGATTGTTTTTTTGAATAAATATTTTTTCTTGACAATATTCTTTCGCATGGAGGCTTCTAGAATATTTTAGTATATCAACAACCATGAACGTAGTCGGAGTGTTCAGATTATTTGTAAAATTAATTAAAAATTATACCTCTCCTTGGGTTTGACCCATTGTCACACCCCGCTTGGTTGATATTCAACCAGCGACTTAATGAACACGGCCAGTGTGAATTCAAAATCTATACACAAATGTTATGATACATTCATAACTGTAAGCTAGCTTACTTCTGTTTATTTGTTTTACAAAAAATATCTTGTTTTTACAAAATTATTTATTTGTGATCTATTTATGTTATTTAAAAACATTCAATTTGTATGACTTTTGATTAAAATTAAATTATATGTAATAATTTTTTTTTCAATTTTTGATTTTTTTAAAAATAGAAAAACTTTAAATCAAAAGCATCTATTAATCTTTTCTCAATTTTCAACTTAAAAAAAACTTAGTTTAAGAAAAAATAAATAAATCGAGCTATATTATTTTCTTTTTGTACTTTTCAAAAAAAACTCCTTCTTTTTGCAAGGAGAAAAATATTGTTTTGTTACATATTTTGCATAATATTTTACTTAATATTTTTCTATTTCATAATTAAAATGTGTATTGGATCAAAAAAATTATTCTCAATAATTTTCATTACAACAAGTTCTTTCGGCTTCTGGGATATCCTGTTATAAATATATGTCATTAGTATAAGCACGCGTTCGACCATGTATGGTCCTGGGGGACTGTAACTGGGAGACAATGTCTTTGATTGACATTGCTGCCATCTCTCTTCGTGTCATTACTAAATCTCCTTCTTTGTAATTTCGCAGTTTTCGATGTTGGCTATCAAATCTAGCCTTTTGACTCCTTTGGGTTTGTTCAATCTTCTGAAGCGCTTCTTCACGGTTCTCTTCGATTTTCTCGTTAATTTACCTTCTTCCAGTGCCAGTATTATTTGATTCTTTAACGCGTTTCTCGAATGATAGTTGAATAACAATTTATGAGGGCTTTTACCTGTAGTTGCGTTCTTCATTGTATTAATTGTGAATTGTATCTCTTTCAGTCGTTCATCCCTCTCTCTATTATCTTCTCTTTTGCATATAGTTTTGACTGCGGTATGAACGGTTCGATTGTATCGCTCGACTTGTCCATTCGCTCGTGGAGTATTTGGTTTAACTCACAAAATTCTTTGGTATCTGCCACTGTGAATGCTGTACCTCTGCCCGAGATCATTTTATTTGGAGCTCCAAAAATCCCAACAATTTCGTTCAGTATCTTATATACAGTTTTTGATGTGGTATTTTTCGTAGGCTTCAATATGATGTATTTCGTAAAATTATCTATGTAGGAAAATATGTGAGTATTTTCGGGTACGGTCCAAAATGGTTCACATTTACGGTATGGAAATGTATTGGCACTCGTATAATGTTGTACAAATAGCCTCTTTCTGTCCTGAGGGTATTTTATGGTATGCGCATTCGACGCAAGAACTTATATAGTCTTTAACCTTTTTTCTCATCTTCGCGAACCAGAAATATCGTTACAACTGCTCTATCGTTTTATCTAATGTGAAATGTCCCATATCATCATGGCTACCTAGTGTAACACGCCATATCACATTTCTTGGTGCAACCCATAAACTTTTAGTCTTTACTTCCCGGCATAATCGTGTATCTTTTATTTCGTAATCGGTCCATATCTGTTTTCCTTCATTATTGTTGGTTGAATGTTGAAGTTTTTCATAAATAACCTTGAATTTTGGATCTTGAAGTTGAATCGAGAGAAGCCAGTCGCTACTCGTAATACTTCGAACATTCATTATTCGTAGATCTGCAATTTTAGTTTCGCAAAGTGGTTCGTCTGGGTTCCGACTTAAGGCGTCCACATGGCTCATTAATTGTCCCAGTCGGTGATGAATTTCGAACTGATATTCTGATAATTTGAGTAACCATCGGGCTCATATCTTTTCGATTCATCGTTGACTTGATTGAATTATAATCAGTTACAAAAGCTGTTTTCTTACGATCCTGTTTTTCGATGTTAATTTGATAATATCCGCTGGCCAAATCTAATCCCGTAAAATAACAGTTCCCGCAAGTTGATCCACTACTTTACGGTTGCATTACGGTTGCTTCCTTCTTGGTTATGGCGGTCAATCGTCTAAAATCAATACACAGTCTATCTTCCCCATTCTTTTTAGCCACAAGTATCGCGGGAGAACATAATTCTGAATTCGATTCACGTATTATGTTTGCATGCATGTGCTCATCTGCCATTTTCTGTACCGTTTCTCTTTTAGCATATGGTAAACGATATGGTTTGGATTTGACTGGTACTTCTGTTGTCGTTTCTATTTTCATTTCCACTAATGTCGTTTCTTCAAGTTCCTTTGGATTCGCTGCAAAGCAGTTACTATAATTGCTGAGCAGATCTAATAACTTATTTTATTCTTCGCTTGTTACATTTTCTCCTACTTTATCTTCACGACGTATCAAGTTGATTCTGACTTTTCCTTCCTCGGCTTGCGTTTTGGTTGAAGCTCTGTCGATGATAAGGGATTTTTCTTCTTTACTTATTCGTAGCCCCGGTTGATCCAATACTGATCTGCCAATTATCATTTCTTCGTATTGCGCACAATCAGGAACAATGATGACTTCGGCTTCAATTTTCACGTCATCAATTGCCATAAGTAATGTTTTTTTCCCGATGCTTTGGCAAATTCCATCACTAAATCCATGTAAATTAATGTTTGAAATTCGAATTTATTTTTAACGGCCACGTCATGTCGCATAGTTACGGTATCACTCCCTAGATCTAGGAATGCTACGATTTTCCGACCATCGATTATGACTGGTTTGTGGTATTCATCCATTGATAATTTTTCATATGAAGTTATCCGCTTAACGTTTCTGGGTAACTCATCATGGTTAACTTTAACTCAGCATTCATTTTCCTTGTGTCCCACTGCGTTGCATTTTGCGCATCTCGACTTTCTTTGTGATTTTGGACAATAAATGGATTTATGTCCCATTTCGTAACAATTGTAACATTTCATAGCAACCGTATTTATTCAATCTCGTCTACTTTTATCATTTTCGTGTTTTCGTTTATTTTTATCATTTTCATCTTCGTTAGACGACGATTGTTTAATACTATTTTCATATCGTTGTATTGCCATTAGTAATTCGTTCATAGTGTTCATAGTGTTGATTGCCAGTAACTTGGAATTTTCTCTGTTACCTAACCCGGCGATGACATATTTGATTACGGTTGTCTTGCTTATTTCGTCTTTGCTTGCAATAGCTAGCATTTCATGTGCATAAGGTACGTAACCCTCATGACTCTTTTTTCTTCTCGTTGACAGCTGGTGATAAATATCCGCTTCATCAACAATCGTTGAGAAAGCATTTCGATAATCATATAACGTGCGCACTCATATTATCGATTTGGCTGCCGATTTTTTTATCGATAGTGCTTAGAAAAAAAGACAATTTCCACAATATGAGCTTCGTCCGTTAAAATCCGGCGCGTGTGAAATTCTTTGAAATTTTAAAATGCTAACTTTTTAGTCATTTCCAGACACACATATCTCCGTCTCTGAATACGGAAGCCGAGCTTAAGGAGGTTTAGGCCTTCGTGCTTACAGTGCTATTACTACACCTAAAATTAGACCATTTTTCACGTCAATATAACTTTTGAACGAAAAGAGCTACATGCAGTGGTGAGTTGTCGAACATATATTATGGAATTATAAGAAATAGTTTTTTAATCATCGTTAAGGAATAAACCGTTAAAGAGTTATTTCTATTCAAAAATCGTAAAATACCGACCACACCTCCAGAAAGTGGTTATGTACCTATCAATATTCTATCCTACTTCCTATATCTTGTAAAATTGATATTTGGCACACAGTTAGATTTATTAATCTAGTACCAAAACCGACAGGAAAATTATGAAAACTAGAAATTTCTATCGGAAAATAGAAAATTTTGAATTTTTGTTTTGGTAAATTTAACATTGTGATGCATATACCTTATACAGTCCATTCTGATTCGATGATATTTGTTGATAGTCCCTTCTGATTGGATGACACATACTATATATTGTTGTATCCCAAATTAGATACCACTTGTGAAGGCGGTTTGAATTCGGCTATTCGCTGTCACCAGGGTAGTTGATGAGTTCAACTCCATAAACTAATTGAATTTACAGTTGTTATAAATGATGTCGTCCAACGTTCGTTGTCCAATTAACTTCATTCAACAGATTAGTAAATTTAAGTTACTAAAGATTGTCCCAAAAAAAGTCGTCCAAATGTAATTTGTACTAATTGACTTCGTTCCAAAGAAGTCGTCCAAACGTAATTTGTCCAAATTGACTTCGTCCAATACTTTAGGAAAATTTAATGTAGCACACAGTTTGAAATTATAATACTTTATTTAATTTTAAATTGAAAGTTATTTATAAAAAAAAAATTAATAATAAAATATATTTTAAAATACAAAGTTTTGACAATAATTATGCTGATTCGAATAATATTGTATATTCTACTGTTACTAAAAAAATTCTAATTTTATTTGCTTTAACATAGTCTATTTATATTAATTAATTGCGGGATCAGCAATAAGTGCCATCCTGTCACGTTGTAGTCGATATCCATAAATCTCGTGGTCTCCACACTCCATCCCCCTTAATAAAAAGTTTTCGAATCTAAATTTGGTTTGGAGAAAACTTTTTCTTACTAAGTTGATTTTGGCTATTCGTAGAATTAGCGTATTTTCTAGACGTTACTTGGGACTGTGGCGTTGAATGGGATGTTGGCGAAAATATTACTATTTGTTTACTCGATTCTTCGTCGGATGATATTTCTGGATTGTACGATATGGTTTCGTTACACGGTGCTGTTGGTTTAAATTGATTTCTGGGTTGATTTCCATTACCAAAACAACAGTTGATGAAAGACATACCAGTGGTGTTTTTCTTGTTTGGTCTTAGCTTTTTCCAAATTATCTGAAAAATTTTAAAACGGTATATGCCATAAATTATTGTTACACTTGTTAGTGTTATTATGAAGATCTTGGCGTAGTGTAATATATTTGTTTCGTATTCGATGAAAAATGGTTTATTTAATTGCTGTTGTAATTGTTCATCAAATTGGTTTAAGCGATGTTGAGCATATTTAAGTTCACCAAGGTCCATGTGGGTTAATTTGATAGGTGTTAGGTGTAAATTTTGCAATGTTGTTTTATTGGCTTTGTTTTTGTTACAACAGTCGTCGTCTTCAATGTTGATTGTTGGCATAAAGTCGTGAAATGTTGAATTCTTCAAAAGTGTCTGTGGTTCCAGAATAACGGTATCTGTATATGCTTTACATTCTTCATGTAGTTGTAAAATTCCTACTTGATTTAGTATTGCTGTGGTATCCTCCAGGTTATTTTTACATAATATTGTACACCTGGTGTCTTGAGTGGTGACAAATATCCATCTATTTTGGTTAATATTTTGCCATATTTCTGTAGTAGCATGTATTGTTTGTGTGGAGCAACTCGTGGGTATTGTTTTGGATGTAACTTGGTAAAAAGCGGTTTCGCAGTTTTCGGTCATTTTTTGATAAGATGTGGATACATGTGTGCAAATATATTCATCGTTCCTGTATTCTTTACATTTATCCAATGATTTAAGTAACACATACTGTGATCGACTTTTGGAAATAATTAGGTAATCATAATTTGGTTTTATGAAGGATAATAATTCGGGGTTTGTTCTACTAGGAATTGGTAAGGAATATAGTTTGTAAATGTTAAATGTGTCTATTGATGTAATTGGTATTTTTATTATAATTACTAGTTCTTGAAATGTTATAAATGATTTTAAAGTTATCATTTTATAATAAGATTCTAAATTTTGCCAAGTAGGTTCTAACGGTAGTTGAAATTTAATAGAGTTTTTCAGTTCCGTCAGTAAAGTTTGTGGTGGTAATATTTGATAATCTATTATTCCATGTCTAGCTAAAGATAATGAAGTTGTGTATTTATTTATTTCTCTTTGAACTAATTCATTGATCTGTTTTATGAGAAGTAGATGATCAATAATTGCGATCTGTAATGTATTCTGGTTAAGTATTCTACTTGAGTCGTTCATGAAAATGTTAAAAATTTTTATGTTAGAATTTAGTTTTTCTTCAATTTTGTTCAGATTAAGGACGGTTTCATTAATATGCCTAATAGTATCAGTAATTACTCGAATTTGCGATTGCATTAACACGTGTGTTTGTTTTTGGTCATTTATTAAGTCATCAATAGAAGATTTATAGAATTTGGCATCCTCGGCGTCGGGAATTCCAAATAACCAATTTATTGGGTAACTTAATCCATCTAAAATACCACGTCTGTGTCTTTTAGTATTTGATTTAATGTTTACGTGTTGATTTTCAATATCGTCGTGTTGTATTTTTAAATTAATTAGTTGTTGTTCTATTAAAGACAATGTCATTTTGCATGTGCTCGAGGCATTGTTTGGTATAATATTACATAATGATAGAGAGTCAGAATAGCTTTTGTAAGCAATATTCAGCATACTATTAATGTTAGAGAAATTAAAATAGTGTAAAAGATTTAAGTATTGGTTGGATATTTTGGCTTGACCTATATTATTGTAATATAAGCCTGAGGAGTTTGTTACTTTAAGTATGTTATAGGAGTTCGCGTTCACCCGGGTCAGGAGGGTCATCAGAAGCGTTGTCCAAATCATTGAGTTGATCATCTGAAACAAAGGGTTTCAGTTGGTTGAGATGATACGTTTTAAATTTATTTTGAGTTAATTTAATCTTGGCAGTGTTATTATCGTAAACTTGTATTACTTCATACGGACCTTTATATGTCGGGTCGAGTTTCTTAAAATGACTCAAGTTTATTGAATCAAATAGAAGAACAAGGTCACCTATATTTATTTTGATTTCTTTTGCTCGTCTGTCGTAATATTTTTTACTAATTGTTTTGGAATGCACCAAATTTTCTGTGGCGGTTTTTCTAATAACTTTCGCTTTGTCTATAATGTCTTTTGTTAAATTTTGATAAGTTGGTAGCTCTTTAGGTTTTTCTAGACTATGTGGAATTTTGGGTTCTCGGCCAAAGACTAACGTATAAGGACGTTCTTTGGTAGATCTGTTTTCATGGGTGTTATAACTATGACAAGCCAAATAAACAAATTCGTCCCAATTTCTGGTACTATTATCTACATAAGATTTAATAAAGGTCTTTATGCTGGCATGGGGTCTTTCAAGTGATCCATTGCTTTGTGGATGATACGGAGAAGTTATTTTGTGTTTGATTTGTAGTATTTTGTTAATTTCCTTAAAGAGATTACTGAGGAAGTTTGTGCCCTGATCCGTAAGGATTGTGTTCGGAAAACCGAATATTGTGCAATATTTTAGTAAATGGACTGCACAAGTTTCAGCACTGATTTCCTGAATTGGGTAGGCTTGAATGAATTTAGTTAATTCATCTTGAATCGTTAGTATGTAGCGGTTATTACTATCTGTAATGGGGTAAGGACCCATTATGTCCATTGCGATAGCATCACCAAAGTCCTGAGCAGTACTGGTGATAACCATTGGTGTTTTGATTGTTGATTTCCTTACTCTTTGGCAAGTTTCACAGGCTCGAATGTATTTTTCAATGTATTTTTCAATGTCTTGTTTCATGCCTTTCCAAAAGTATTTTTTCTTGATTTCCTGACATGTCCTATTTTCGCCAGGATGTCCGGATAGAACATCGTCGTGATATTCTTTCAGGATTTGTTTTCGTTGTTCTTTACGAGGATGTATCAAATCTCCAGTTATAATATTTATTTTTATATTATTTTTATTTAAATATTGCAACATTGACTCAAAAGTGTCTTGTTTAATTTTGATACATAATTGAGGGACGTTTACAATATTTATCTCAGTTTCATTATTCAAGGTCAGTATAAAAATAAATTTGATAGAGCCTTGTAAAGATTTTCATATGTGATATCGTCTCTAGCTTTTTCTTTGACAAATAGTAAATATAAATTTTGATTAGGTATTGTAGTGATTAATTTAGCAATCTCACTAATTTTATTAATTTTTAATTTTGTTAAATTACATTGCGTATTAACATAAAAAGAATGTGAATTATTCATTGATAGATCCGTTGAGTAGGGAATGATCAATGTTTTTAAATCATCAAAAGGTCGATTGATTTTATTAAAGGTTTGAATATTTAGATTTTGTTGATGAAATAATTTGAAATTTTCGTAAGACAATTTATCAACTGGGTCTTGATCATGAGTAATATTCATTACGGGTCTAGAGAGTGCGTCGGCATTAGAATTTGCTTTACCGGATTTATAAATAATTTTGTATTGGTATTCCGATAATTTTAAACGCCATCTGACTAAACGACTTGAAGGATCTTTGCAATTCATTAGCCATTGTAGTGGCTTGTGATCCGTGATTATTGTAAACTCTTTACCATATAGATACGGTCGGAAGTGTTTACAACTTTTGACTATACTCAAAAGCTCTTTTTCTGTCGTACTATAATTTCTTTCTGCTGCATTCAGTGTAGCAGAATAATAGGCTAATGGTAAGTCTTTGTTGACTTCACCTTGAGAGAGAACTGAACCAATGGCATCATTTGATGCGTCTGTGGTTAGAATAAATGGTTTGTTGAAATCTGGGTATTTTAATATGGGCTCAGAAGTCAGTATTGATTTGAAAGTTTCAAAAGACTCTTGGCATTTTTTATCAAAATTAAATTTTACATCCTTTTTTAACAGAGATGTTAATGGAGATGCTAATTGTGAATAATTGGGTATAAATTTCCTATAGTAACCGGTAAGCCCAAGAAATGATTTAATTTCTTTAATGTTCCTTGGTGCTTTTCGTTCCATTATAGCTGAAATTTTATCTGGGTTAGGCTGTACGCCTTTGTCTGAAATGACGTGCCCTAAATATCCTACTTCTTTTCGTAGAAACTCACATTTGTCAGGCTGCAATTTCAGGTTATGTCTGCGTAAAGAATCAAATACTCGAGTGAGCTTAAGATTGTGTTCTTTCAAACTTGATGCAAATATTACTACATCATCCAGGTAAACAAAACAATCTTGACCTAGATTATTTATTAGGGCTGTATCCATTAACCGCTGAAAGGTAGCCGGTGCATTCTTCAATCCGAAAGGCATACGGTTAAATTCGTAATGACCTCTTGGTGTACTGAATGCAGTTTTTGGCTTATCGTTTTCATTCATTTCTACTTGTCTAAAACCGTTTGCGAGGTCTAATATACTAAAGTAGATAGCATTGCCCAACTGATCCAATATTTCCTCAATATTGGGTAGTGGAAAATTATCTGAAATTGTAACATCATTGAGTTTGCGAAAATCTGTTACAATTCTCCATTTTTGGACACCGGATGCATCTTTCTTTTTGGGTACGACCCAAAGAGGAGCTGACCATGGGCTTTCACTTGGTCGTATAATGTTTTGATCTAACATTTGTGTGATTTGCTTTTGTACTTCTTCCTCGTGTACTTTTGGGTACCTATAAGACTTCACAGCTATAGGAGAGGGGTTATTGACCCTAATTTCGTGTTTCAACGTAGGTGTTGAACTTAGAGTATCTCCATTCAAGAAAAATATATCATTAAGGGTATTACAAATTTCTTCAATGGATTCACTTTCCTCACGATTACAATGATTGAGTCGAAGATTTGATTTGAGTTCAAAAAATCTTTCGCGTAAATTTTTATTTTGTGAAACATGAAGAAAAGTAGCATTTTGTACTGGAGCATTTACAGGTTTTAATTTTAGAATTTTTGTTGGATGTTTGTTCATAACGGGATAATATTTTGTTTCTGGAGTAATTAAAATATTGTTTGGTATTTTAATGTTAGCATCTTCAAGGACGTCGGTAATCACTGTATTATTAACGTCAGCTGTAATAAATTGTATTGGCACGTTTTGTATGCTATTGGGTTGAATTTCAATAATTTTATGAAATGTGATCGTGTTATTTTTATAATTTATTTCTGACTGATGCTTAGTAATGAAATCATGACCTAGGATACCGTCATATGGTATATTGAAATCATGATTTATCAGTTGAAATTCAAAAGAGAAGTGATCGTTTGACTTGTGAAGATTTATTAAAATTTTCCCTAGCGTTTTTATTCCTCCGTTTATTCCAGAGAGGTGTATTTGTTTGCTACCATCTACTTCGTTTTGAGAATAAATCAAGTTTTTTGTTTTTATTATTGAAGTAGTGGCGCCCGTATCAATCAAAAATTTGAATTGATTGGTTTTAGATTGGGGTGAATTAAACGATAGTTTTTTGTCAGTTATTCCATTGCATAACATGATGTTACTTGGTAAACTTGACGGCTGGTCGACGGTTGAGGTTTGTCTACAGGTGCGACCTTTATCTGAGACAGGTTGGAGTTTAAATTTATATTTTGAAATTCGTCTGTCAATTTTTCAAATGGGAGAGCTTGTGCTATTCGTGGGTTAGGATTAATATTCTGACTGTGTTTTTTTTTTCTACATTCTGATTCGATATGTCCACGATAGTGACAATAGTTACAAATTTTATTATTGGAACCATTATTATAAATTGTATTGTTACTATTACTGGGATAATTATTGTTTGTATTAGAATTTGTTCGATTTGATCGACAATCCCTTGTATAGTGCGTTTTTGTTTTGCAGTTTCTGCAATATTTATTATTATTTGTAGGGTTAGGATTATTTTGATTATTAAGTTTTTTTAATTTGCCCTCATTTATTAAATATGCTTCTTCCTCACAGGCTAAGGAGAAGGCGTCATTTATGTGAATAAATGATTTATGTCTAAGTATTTGTGATAGTTCGGGTATTGAATGGTGTGTAAACCGTCTTAATGCAATGCGTTGAATTACACGTTTCTCACTTTCTAAAGTGTGAGATTCGGCTTCTTTTTCAGTCGCCATTAAGCATTTGCTTGTAATTTTATCTAACCGAACATAAAATTCTCTAACACTTTCATTATATTTTTGTTTTGTTGTCTCCAATTGTTCCATGAGATAGTCATAAGATTCAATTGGAGAGTATACGGCTTTGAGTTTATCTCGTAATTGTACATATGTTTTAATATCTCGCATATTAATTTTTGCTTTAACTTCACTAGAAATTTTTGAAAATATAAACATTTCTAAAGGTAATTTTTGAGTTTTACTGGCTAAACCGATCGCGTTATTCGCGTTTTGTAGAAAGTTGTGAAGTTCTTTAGAATCTCCACTGAAAGGCGTTACCATATTCGATAAAAAACTTAATGGGATATGGTTTTCATTACCATTATGTGATGAACTTGACTCGCTGTCAGTATCATCATCAGTAACATCAATAGGTTCGTTATTATCATTGTTATGTACGTTTAAAAGTTGCTCGTCAGCTATATTTTGGCTGCCCGATAGGGTTCGTTTTGTATGTTTTGTCCGTTTTGTTATATTTGTAGTACTCATTGTGAAAGTGTTTTTAAATGGTAAAAAGGTAAAAAGGTAAATTGAAATTAAAAATCGATTAACACAGTAGCGTACTTACGGTTTTCGGCTGTGTGGATTCGGAATACTCTTGAAGTACGAAGTACACCAGCATCTACACCAACTACTTGATCAAGTTCTGCAGCTTGTTTTCTCGTAGTACTAAATAGATGCTGTAGCAGTATCCCACCGCTGTCACCAAAAATGTTGTATCCCAAATTAGATACCACTTGTGAAGGCGGTTTGAATTCGGCTATTCGCTGTCACCAGGGTAGTTGATGAGTTCAACTCCATAAACTAATTGAATTTACAGTTGTTATAAATGATGTCGTCCAACGTTCGTTGTCCAATTAACTTCATTCAACAGATTAGTAAATTTAAGTTACTAAAGATTGTCCCAAAAAAAGTCGTCCAAATGTAATTTGTACTTATTGACTTCGTTCCAAAGAAGTCGTCCAAACGTAATTTGTCCAAATTGACTTCGTCCAATACTTTAGGAAAATTTAATGTAGCACACAGTTTGAAATTATAATACTTTATTTAATTTTAAATTGAAAGTTATTTATAAAAAAAAAATTAATAATAAAATATATTTTAAAATACAAAGTTTTGACAATAATTATGCTGATTCGAATAATATTGTATATTCTACTGTTACTAAAAAAATTCTAATTTTATTTGCTTTAACATAGTCTATTTATATTAATTAATTGCGGGATCAGCAATAAGTGCCATCCTGTCACGTTGTAGTCGATATCCATAAATCTCGTGGTCTCCACAATATATATATATTTACAGGTTTAATTGAAAATCATTATTTATGAATATTCCAATGGAGAAACATTAATTGTCACAATTTTTTAACAAAGTAACTTGTTCAAATCTTAAAAAAAAAGTAACTTCTGCATGTTTGGATCTAATTTATACGTAATTTTGTTTTATGAAAAACTTAACCCACTTCTAGAAGGATGCGGTTTTTTTGAATTCAGCCTGGACTAACATGAAATTAAAAGAAAAATGGGAAAACTTTAATTTTCTCAACGCAACAACCCCGAAAATGGGGAAAAAACACCAAAAATTACATTTTTTTAATCGAATTATAGTGTTTTCTATATGGAAGTTTAACATTTCTTACGCAAAATAAGAGTTTTAGCAAATCGAGTATGTGATTTCGGTTGAACAATTCGAATAAAAATTTGCATTCATTATTTCCCAAACACAAGCATGTCCATACACCCGATATATATATATATATATATATATATATATATATATATATATATATATATATATATATATATATATATATATAATAAAATATATAAGATTTTAGTGATATTATAAAAAAGAAAAGAATTTAAAAAACAGGATATCACCAAACGAAGGAGGATATGCACGGCTGTGATCTATACAATTAATTTTATAACATGAACATAATTGTGAGACCGCGATCGAATTCCGAGAATATACTTCATCAGTTTGTGTTTGCAAAATATGAACAATTCAAAAAAATATATTTGCCAAAGTATGATGAATTTTTAAAATATTTATCAGAATAAATAAGAATATATCAACATGCCGAACGTTATGATTTAAACGTACAATATAATAAATTAGGAATATTTCGACGTGTTGATTAGAAAGGAGTGAGTAGGTGAGCCTCTTTGGAGTGCGGAAAATATTAATTTGATATTTAAATTTAAAAAAAAAAGAGAAAAAATAAGCGAGCATTAGTGTGTTCGCGTAATTGTCTGCTAAACTATTTTATCGTAGGAGCATTATCCTAAAATAAATCTAACGCAACTCTTGTACAAATAAGGTTGAATAAGAATCGTATATTCCGGTATTTCACCAAGGGATCGATAAACCTAAAAAAATTAGACGATTATAAAAATTAAAATTACACGTAGAAGGAATTGATATACTACCAAATTAAAGTTTTCCCTGGCGATGACTAAAACAGACCCACGCCTCTACATCGTCAATAACTTCCTAACGCAGTTCACGTGAAGGTACATAGTTAAAAAAAAAGTACAAGTTTAATTACTTCAAAAATAAATAAATTAATTGGACTTAACATATAGCTGTACCAAATATAATAATTCACTTAATACATTTGATACGAGTGTGAATAAACTAAATCGGTCTATGCCTTAAAAACGGTCTCGATCAGATCTTTTAGACAATTGAGGTCCGGATATACATGGCGAAATTGTGTGCAGCTCGACTGGTGTTCGATTGGACCGAGTTCCAAATTGAACTCCTAAACTGAACTCAACGGGGTTGTAAATTGAACTGACTTCGATCGAGGTGCAAATTAAACTTAAACTAAACTGACCGAGGTGCAAATTAAACTGACTTTTACTACCGTCTGAAGCCTTACAATCACTAAAATTCAATACCTGAATACGTTTATGTGATGTTAATAATAATATATATTTAAAAACAAAATTGGCGACATACGCCCGCTACAACCCGATGCGTGAACAATAATTAAGGCAATAAAAATATTTAAAATGTGACGAACCCTGATGTTGGGTTCGTAACAAGGGTACACTCACGTTCAAAAAAAATTAACAGACCTGAACCGACTCAGTCTCTTACAATTTTGATTATTCTGGTAGTAAATGTTTTTGATTGCATAAATTGTTTACTTAAATAAAAAATATAAAACTTCCATTTATTTTTTCACATTTAAAAAATATACTACTTATCTTTGTTTATAAATAAATAACATACATAGAGTTGCAAAAGTGAGGAGTTTTATGAAATGTAAGAAAATTAACATTTCAGGTCGGTTCATTTTTTTTGAACGGAAGTGTACATTTATTTAAATATTTAAATAATAAGTTTTCAATAAAACTAATTTTTTTGGATGCATTATTCAGGAAAAAAATTATGCATTATTCAGGAAATTTTTGTCTGGGCCTAACAATTGAAATATCTCGTAAACCAATACAGATATCGAAAAACAATCGGAAATTTTGTCGTGTTAAGTCAACATAGTATGTAGGACTTAGTACAAAAATAAATCAGTAGTATTCTAGATCTGAATAAAGTTACAGGCCATGTGAATTTCAGGACCGAGCCGAATTAACGAGAAATTTAACATAAAAAGTTAAATAACTCCGAATCGGTAAAAATAAAATAAGCTGAAAAAATAAGCAAAAACAAATTCACTTAGAATTCTACTTATTTTCCAGAGAACTTAAATCTTAAGTTTCATAAACGTAGAGCCAATTTGCAAATTTTTTTATTTTTTTCAAAAAAAAATATTTTTTCTGGTCTTATAATATCTGAACGCAATTTTGTTAAAAAAATCTAACCCACTTCTAGGCACGCTAGAAGGATGCGGATTTTTGCATTCGACGCGGAATAACTTGAAACTCATAAGAAAATCGGAAAACTTTAATTTTCCGAACGTAACATCCCCGAAAATGGGAAAAAAACGCTAAAAATTACCTTTTTAACTTTTTTTCATGCTAGAAGGTAGCGGTTTTTTGTATTCTTTCTTAGACGCAAAGCCAAGACCGAAGGCCGCCTTGGGTTCGAGGGGTTGAAACCCCCTAGCCTTTGTATATGCGAATCTACTTAGAAAGAAAAAGAGTTAAGTAACGCAAAGCTTAACCAAACGTGTAGCGTTTTGTGCGAAGCCTTCGACTTTGTATATTTAATCCTTGCAGAAAATAGTCATATCCAATCAAAAACATAAATGCAAAAAAGGGCCGAGTTTTCGGGGAGATACTTCATATAATAGTTGCTCCTTAAAAAGTGATGATATCCCATTAAAAAAAAAGTCCAAGTAATCGAGCGGTCAAAATCGTTATGTCTGCGCAGTATGCATACTTGGAAACTGGGAGGTTATGGGTTCGAATCCCGGCATCGGCAGTTTGTCAATTATAAAAAAAAAGGGGCGGTTAATTTACTAAACTGTCGGTGTATGGACAAGAACGAAGTAACCGGCTATGCTTGAGAAGGTTTTCTGCAGTTTCCTTCACGAACTCCAGATAAATATCGGCAAAGTTCCTATCAGAGTCGGGTGCAGCCGCATATCCTACCGATTCCTAGTCTACTCACAAATTATTTCCACTCCAAACACGTCCTCACATCCTTAGGCATCACAATGGACCTTATGGTCGAAGTGTAGCCCGCCTAAGGCAGCCTCTACAATCTGTCTATCTATCTATCCCATTAAAGGACCGAGCAATTTACCAAGTAAATAACTCTGTAAACTATTTACCAAGAAAATTAATGATTAAATGTAAATTAATTAAATGTAAGAAAAAATTGGTTTAAATTTATTTCGTAACTTTTCCCTTAGTCTGTTTTTAAAATTTTATAACGTGGCAAGTTTTAAAATATTTGAAACAAAAGGAAGAATAATTTGCCAAGTTATAAAATTTTAAAAAGCTCGGTCCTTTAATGGGAAATCATCAATTTTTAAGCAGCACCTATTACATGAAGTATCTCCCCGAAAACTCGGCCCTTTTTTACATTTATGTTTTTGATCGGATATATATATATATAAAATTTAGATAATTTAATAATTTAGATAATAAAACAATTGAATTTATTACTAGTAATATTTTTAAATGTTAAATAAATATTTTACGCAATCTACGATTTGATACCAATGTCACGTAGATACGGTTTGTTTATTACTTTATTTTATAATGTAATTTTATTATTCCTTTGCCACAAGGCAATCAAATTTATCCTTACTTATAAAAAAAATTAATTGAATAGTAAAAACATGGAGACGGTCTCCCAGCCGATCACAGAGGGAGTTTGGATATTATAGATTTTGATGTATAATGATGGATGGATTCAAAAAACTTAAAATAAATCATGTATATGTTAAGCATTGATAAATAGACATACGTAATTTGTTTCTGTTTACACATGACTGTATTTTAGCTCAGGGTTAACAAAGTGGAGTAAGCTTTCGGACTTCTGGTATTCGAACATTTGAATAGATTTAGAGCACGTTTTTCTAATCATATATAGTTGACGAATCGACAATTAGCAAGTTGTGCCGGGGAGTGGCGGGGGGGGGGGGGGTATTTTGATAATCGAAATAAAAAGTAAACCGTTTGGAGTTTATGTAAGGTTTAGTATACGTAGTTTACCTACCGGAAACGCCATGGTCAGAAAAATCTAGCTGATGGTTGGCGCAGTAAACATTGGCAAATATAAAAATACTGGACTTAACCGTACAAAATATGTTTGATATCAAGTCTCATTAATCGCAATTTATCTCTTTCAACATATATTTTGCAGGAAGGGTCATATTTTTTAAACTCATTTAATAAATTTTTTTTATTTATCACCCACTTATTAAAATTTTTATTTTGAATTACTAAAAAATGGATAATCCTCCATTCCAAAAATCCGGTATATCGAATACGTATATTGACGAAGTTTGTCATAAACTCCAAACACTTTACTCGAAATTTATATTCCCCTCCCCCCTTCCATAACTCGCCAACCGTCCATTCGCCGTCTATATATGAAAAGTGCACCAAATCGACTCAAAATGCCTGAATACCAGTGGTAAGAAAGTTTACTCCACTTTGTTGACGTGCATAGAATAATTTTTAACTTGCGATAAATCTTATATTTTTTAGATATTTGCTAACCACTATAATCACTTTAAATTTGATATCTAGTTTTGTTGATGTCAATGTTTACGATAAATCTTATAATTTTTTAGATGTTTGGAAAAAGTCTTTTTACAACCACACAAAATTCCTAAATTGACCTCTTATTATACATCTCACTTTCATCGCTTAAACATAAAATGCAAGGTTTTTTTTAAAAATTTTTTAACATAAATTATTATTATAAGTTCTTACAGAACTATAAATAGAGTTTCAAATTCGCTCTAATATCTCGATTAGTTTTTGTATTATAAATACGTATTTCGACTGTAAAGTAATCATCATCAGTATAAATTAGCAACTGTTATATATGTTTCTCATGATAATGGACCATTAGTCAAATGTACATTCTGTGGAAGAAAAGGGCACATTAAAAAAAATTGTTTCTACTATAAAAAACAAAATAATAATCAGCAAGCAAACGTAACTGAAAATAAGAGTGATGATTGTGACGACAGTTTTGCTTTCTTAGCCTATAACAACAAAACTAACAAAGATAAACAATCAGATACTTTGATTTGGACTCAGGTGCCTCAAGTCATTATATAAATACTGATAAATATTTTACAGAAGCTGAAGTTCTACCAAACCCAGTAGAAATGAAAGTTGCTAATAGATATACTGTCAAAAGCAACAAAATTGGTAAAATTCAGGTAAAAGAAATACAATCAGGAAAGTCATTTACAATCGAGAATTTATTTTATGCACCAGATATAAGGCAAAATCTCCGGTCAGTAAGTACAATTATTAAAAATAATTTCTCTATATACTTTAAAGAAAATAAAGTTCATATTCTTAGAAAAGGAAAACAAATAATATCTGGAAAACTAGATGGTACCGTTGTACAAATTAGAATTTCTACCAAATAAAGAGCTCACAGCTCACTCATATGAAATAACTTTAAACATTAAAACATGGTGTTATATTTGGGTTTTGCTTTCGGGAGCTTGAGCACTTTGAATAAACCTATATTCAATAACTAGTTTAAAATTATTTATTAAGAAACATTATTAATCAATTTACAACATGTCATCACGTATTCATCTTGATATGAATCTGTATTGCCTCCAATGATTCATAGACATGCCATGTATCATAATCATAGATAACATAAGTATTACAATCATAGATATTTAAAATATTTACTTATAGACTTACAGCATTCAACATCCCGCTATTTTTAAATTAAAAAAAAAAAAGACAAAGACAGACAAAGACAAGTAATCTTAACTAAAATTTTGATTAGTTCGTACACTCACTTTTGTCATTTAACACGTAGTCTTTATATTTGTCTGGCACTTTTATTATTCTTTTTGGTCTTGCGTTAATCTCGGTATCGTTTGTACTGTGTCTTGAGCTTGTTTCGGTATTACTTGTTGAAGTAGTCTCTGTTGACATTTCTTCGTCTGCCTTGATGTGCACTAAGCTTCTCCGATACTTCTTCCCATTGCTTTCCTATAGAAATAATCTTGGTTTTAATTCTTCCGTAATTGTTGCGGTTTTCCAATTTTCTTCCGGCGTTTTCTTCAACAAAACTGCTTTGCCTATTTTTGGTGTATACAAGTCCTTGGCTTTAACGTCATAATACTGTTTGGCATATTCACGTTGATTTTGTTTCTTTTCTGGGACGTTTTCAATGACTGCTGGACGTTTTCAATGACTTTAACGATTTTTCTTTCATTGGGATATCGCATCTTAGTCTACGTGAAAATAATCTTTGAGCTGGACTTGTGTTCATTTTATTTGGCGTATTTCGCCAAAACAGTAAAGCTTTGTAAATATCATATTTTGTTCCAATACACTTGCAAATCATTTGTTTTGCTATTTTAACAGCTGCTTCTGATTTTCCATTTCCTTGTTGATAATGTGGGCTTGATGTAATGTGTCTGAAATTCCATTCTTTTGCAAATTTGCTGAACTTTTCATTAACAAAATTCGTTCCCATATCCGTAACTAATGTATATGGAATTCCGTATCTTGCAAAATTTCTTTTAATCAATCCCAATAAAACCAGAGTAATGATCTACTGTAATCAAAAATCTTCGTTTCTTGTTGCTTATTTCCATTTCGAATGGTTTAATTTCAAATACGTCCATACTCATCCGCTGACAAGGATATTCTGGTATTTCCTGTGTCATAATTGGTGTATTTCGCTGCTTAGGTGCATATTTAGCACATATATCACATGCATGTATTGTTTCTCGTATTTGATTGTTTATGCTCGGCCAAAATACTGCATCTCTTGCTAACTTAGTCGTATTTTCTATTCGGGAATGTGCGTAGTGTAGCTTTATCAGAATTTCTCTCCAGTATACTTTTAAATTTTCTGGAACTTATGATTTTATCTGGCCATTCTTTGTTTGTCATTATATAGTGCTTGCATAACTTTTCAGTTTTTTGTTGTATCTTTAATTTTTCTGATAGTTTCGTCACTTATTCTCATATCTTTATTTTGATCTATTTCTTCTATTTCTTCTTCAAAACTGTACACTTCGGAATCAGTGTTTACAATTTCTTTACTTCCGTTGTCTAGCGGTGACAAAAAATCTGCAATATACATCTGTGTTCCTCTTTTGTATTTTAGCTTAATGTCGTATCTCTGTAGCTCCACCGTTACATTTCTTTTTTCGCATAAATATTGATCGAATCTTCGACACGAGAATAAAACCGCAAGAGCTGCTTTCTCCAGCTGACATTAATTCTGTTGTTTTCTGTTTAATGCTCTCGATGTATACGCTTTGGGTAGATTGTCTTGCAAAATTGTTGCACCTGTAGAATATGATGAAGCATCCGTTTGTATTACAATTGGTTTTTCTTCGTCATAGTATTTTAACACAGGCGCTGACGTAATTAGTTCTTTTAGCTTTTTGAACGCTTTCTTCTGTTCTGTTTCCCATAAGTATTCTGAATTTGTATGTGTTAATCTTCTTAATGGTTCTGTCTCTGCTGATAATTTTGGTATAATTTTACCTAGATACGTAATCATACCTTAAAATCTTAAAAGTTCATTTTTTTTTTTAGGTTCTTGCATTTGTTCGATTACTTTTATCTTTTCTGGATTTGCTTTTAATCCTTATTTTGTTAAAATAAATCCAAAATACTTTATTTCTTCTGTGCACAATTTTATTTTTCTTTATTCAGCTTCCGATTTTTCTCCCTTAACCTTTTAATAGCTTTTCTAAATTTTCGTTATGATTTTTCATAGCTTTTTCTTCTGTTTCGCCTTTTCCATATATTAGTATATCGTCTGCCATGGCGATAACTCCTTGTAAACCGTGTAAAATTTCCATAGCTGGACCCACGCCGAATGGCAATCTTTACCTTCTGTATCTTCCAAAAGGTGTCCAAAATGTAGTGAGCTTGCTGCTTTTCTCATTAAGTTTTAAATTCCAAAATCCTTTTTTAGCGTCTGCTGTGCTGAATATTTTCTTTTAATTGCTGTAGAATTTCGTCTATTACTGGCATTTGGTAATCTATGCTTTTCAATGCTTTATTTAATGGGATAGGATCTAAACGAATTCGGGTGTTTCTATCCCTTTTCACAAATAAAATATTGCTTATCCACTCTGTATGTCTGTCTTCTTTTACTATAATGTTGTTTCTTTGTAATTCTTCTAATTTCACTTTCAATTCTTTTGTCATACTTGTAGGTACTCTTCGAGGCTGTTGTATTCTTAGAATAACCTCTGGATCTACTTCTAATGTTATTTCGCCTTCAACACAACCTATTTCTTCAAAAACATCTGCATATTTCTTTATTATGCTATTTGTGTTGGATTTTTCTTCTATCTTGTTACATATTTTTATTAGATTTAGCTTTTCACAGTATCTGCTGAAATCAATGGTTTATGCTTTTGCTGTACAACTTCGAAGGTGATTTCATAAACTTCTTCATTACAAAGACATTAAAGAATTGTTCTCCCTAATGGTTGAATTATAGTACCACTAAAACATTTTAATCTTGACGTTGATTTCGTTAATCTTGGATTATTATTTTCTAAAATGTTGCATAAATTGTCTATTCCCAATATGTTACAACTTCTCCTGTATCTAATTGACATGTTGTGCTTTTTCTCTTCTTACCAATGATAAATGATAAATTTGCGTTAAGTTGTGTTTTATAAACATTACATTGCATTAAATTGAGTTTTTTACTGATAATACGAATCTTAAGTTTATTGTACGATCACACCATTAAGATTGTCTTAGGAGCCCTAGTAGAATAAATGATTTTATCTAACAATATTTCGCCTTGGAGTGTTCCATATTGATAGTTTTTTATGAGGCTTTTCAATCGGTTAAAATAATTATCGTACGATTCGTCTGCTTCTTGTTTTGCTAAGTTGAATACGGCTCGTTCATATCTTATATTTATTTGTGGTGATAAATTTCTTCCTATGGCTTCTAATAAACTGGCTGCACTCGCTTTTTCTTTTTCAGTGATAATAAAATTATTATGCCTTTTGAATACTTCTTCACCAACTGCTGTTGGTAACATTGCAACTTTTTCTTCTTCAGTTTTATGTTGCAATTCACTTGCTATTAAATAATTTTCCCAGCATCTTTTGAAAAACTTGAAATTTTCGCTTATATTACCTTCCTTTAAAATTATTGGTTTCGGTAAAAGGATGGCTATTTTGATATTATTTTCATGTCGATTATTTCAATTTAACGTATTCACCAGCTGTGCTAATGTTTATTCTAGCGTCATTTTTCTCATTTTTTGTTTTATTAAACTAGCGTCCAAACTGACACCATATTATATGTTTGTTTTGCTTTCGGGAGCTTGAGCACTTTGAATAAAACTATATTCAATAACTAGTTTATAATTATTTATTAAGAAACATTATTAATCAATTTACAACATGTCATCATGTATTCATCTTGATATGAATCTGTATTGCCTCCAATGATTCACAGACATGCCATGTATCATAATCATAGATAACATAAGTATTACAATCATAGACATATAAAATATTTACTAATAAATCTACAGCATATAACACATGGCATAAAAGACTTGGACACCTAAGTATGTCAGGTATTAAAAAACTAATAAATCATGGACTTATAAATGATTTAACGATTAGTGATAAAAACACTGAAGTATGTAAGGTGAGTGTAGAAGGTGAGATTTGTAGATTGCCGTGGAAAAATAATACAACTAAAGCTGTAAGACCATTAGAGCTGATTCATAGTGACATATTCGGACCTGTTTCACCTAGTTCAAGAGATGAGAAAAACTATTTAATTTAATTTATTGACATTACACACATTTTGCTGTTATTTACCTTATAAAGAATAAATCTGAGGTATTCGAAAAATTTACAGAATATGTACAAATGGCTTAATCAAAATTAGGCCATAACATTAGTAGATTGAAATGTGATAATGAAATGTGATAAGGAATATAAATCAAATAGATTTCAAAACTTTTGTAAAAAAGAAGGAATTATAATTGTCTATACTGTCCCCTACACGCCAGAATTGAACGGAAAAGCAAAAAGATTTAATCGTTTAGTTTCCGAACGAGGAAGAGCGATGGTTTTAGACAGTGGTATGAATTAATCTTTCTGGGGTGACGCTATGCTTGCTGTTACCTACAAAATAAACAGATGTATAACTGTTGAAAATTAAATGCTTGCAAACTTATGGTACAATAAAATAAATAAAAAATATATTTAAAAAATTAAAAAACCCGATTGCGTAAAAAAAACTAAAAAGAAAAAAACCAGTCCAGTAGTCTAGAATTCTGTTAAGTAATGTTGAATAACTACATAATTGAAATAGTTTCATGATCGATACACATATAAAACAAATAATAAATTCTAAAGCGGAACATAGCGACTTTTACAGTCGGGAGCCAGTATTGAGAAGATTTGAGCTGGTCTCGATTTTTAATGACTCCCGACTGTAAAAGTCGCTATGTTCCGCATTATAATTTATGATTTGTGCATTATTTGGATTTGTACTTCGTCTACTATTTCTAACAAAGAATGTTCATCTAGTAGAAGTTCGATCTTTTTATTTTTCACTTTATAGTTACTGTTATAAGGTGGTAAATTTCGCAATCTTGTCATTTCGTCGACTTTTTCTTTTTCCACAATATGGCGTCTGTTTGCCGCCATATTGAATTTTGATTACTTTCATGTCTTTAGTGACACTCAAGATTAAGATAAATCGATTGAGGTAAGAATCATCAAAATGGGCCCACGCGTTTGGTCTCGAAACGAGAGCGCCACAAAGAAACAAACATACATACATACATAGCCCGATAAACACAATATCCTCCGGTGCGTCGCGCAGTCGGGTAAAAATGGAAAAAAATTATGTGTTTACAATAAAGCTTACAGTGATTGGCAGCATAAATTTTACATAAATTATAACAAGTACAAAATATTAAAATAAAGTGGTAAAGAAATATGATAAAGCAATTAGAGAAATAAAAAAAAATGCAAAGAAATAAAACTGAAATATACAGACACACAAAATATAATAGGACAGAACCATAAAAATATTAATGTAAAATAAAAAATTAGTTTCGTGAGACGAAGGCATGTATTTTTTCACAGTGTTTCTTTGATGTTTTTTTTGTGTGTTACGTTTTTGTCCTCTATTCTTCCAACACAAAACTTCATAATTTTAAGGATCCGCTCACAAAATTAAAAATATTATTGGTTTTTCCCTTGTTTAGATTTGAAAGCAAGTTCACTAAATTTAAATCATTGTCTGATTCTATGTTTATATATTTGTGTATGTAATGTAGGCGTAAAGCTTTATAAATAGGACATTCTAAGATGATATGTCTTAATGTTTTGGGACACTTAAGGTTACATATACCGCACTTATCCTCTTGTTTCCATCTATAAATGCTGCTGTCAGCATGCAGCTTGACCATTTATAACCCGGAGACTCTCAGTTGACTCGCTAATTTTATCTTATTAAAATTTAAATTCATTTTAATATAATTGTCGTTTTTCGATATTAGGTGATATACAGAACTATAGCTGAATTCCAAGATTCTGATTTTATCGGCATTAGAATATTGCCTTTGATATCTTTCTAAGATTTATTCTAGATTATCCTTTATGTTCTTAGGGTTTTGAGCTTGCCAAATGTAACTTAAGTTTAGGTTTTCGAGGATTTCACAAACTTGATTTGCCCAGTTATATTTAGTTCACGTAACTTTATTTGAGTCCAACTCGTTCAACCTGTTACACACAATTTTTGGCAGTCTGTTATTATACATTTTTAGAATTTTGTCCACTATGTTAGAGTTTTATTTAATGCTTCAACTGCTGGATGCTTTTTTCTGGTTGCAAAAGGGATAATGTAGTTTGGTATGTTTTGTGGCCAGGCAAATACGGTTTTGAAAAATACGTTTTGGACCCGTTATATATTTTGAAAGTACCTAAGACTCTATTTTTCAGCACCATATAGAAGTGTTGTTGAGACTATGCTGTCAAACAGTCGCATACGAGCTTCCCAGGATTGTATTTTCGATTTAGTCATAATGGATTTCACACTATGCACAGCCGCAAGCGCTCTTTTTACAGCATTATCTGCCGCCTTAACAAAGACACCCGAGGAAGAAAATTGGACGCCGAGATAACGGTACTCCGACACAATATATATTTGCACCATTAATTTTAAATGATAAATTTTTCAGTTTACCACCCTTTCTAAATACTACCATGTTTGTCTTGTTTGTGTTGATTGTAAGCTGATTCTGTGTTCAATACTTATCGAGTGTGTCCAGTGCTTTTTGTGCCATCCCTGTCAGTGATTAATACCAGATCGTCAGCATATAGTAATAGCATAATGTACATTGTTCCCACTCCAACTTTTGACTGACGTTGTTATCGATCATAAAGTTCTCTAACTCGTTGACAAATAACTTAAATAACAGGGGTGAAAGTGAATCACTCTGCAAAACTCCTTTACTAATGCCTATTTTGCTGCTGGTAGAACCGTTAACAGTAAGACTAAAATTGGCGTTCTTGTACAAATTTGTTTAGAATATTTATAATTTTACTGTTTATTCCGACTGCATGCAACTTCTGCTAGAGGAGAGTGTCGTGGATTGAATCAAACGCTTTACGGAATTCTATAAAAGTGGTGTTAACTTTACTTTTACTGTGTCTTATATTGATACTTATTGTGCTATACATCGCATCTTGGGAACCCCTGCCCCTGCTGAAACCAAACTGTGAATCTTGGATGGTTCCGCTGCTTTCAGCCCAGTTTTGGATACGATTTGCTGCTATGGTTGCTAAATGGTAGCTAAATGGTTCAAAAATTGTAGATATAAATAATATTAGTTTTTGGCTGTAGAGCTCACATTACAGAACAAAAAAGATCTAAATTTGACTCTAAAGCTCTAAAATGTTTTATGTTGGGCTACGCAAGCAATGGCTATAGATTGTTACACAATGGAGAAATAATAATAGCTAAAAATGTTATATTTGATGAATCTAAAATGTATGACTGTTTCAAAAGAAATTAACCTTCAGAAGGGGCAAGATAGTAAGGATGAAAAAAATTCGCCTGAGCCTGAAAACGAAAATCTATCTGATCAAGAAAATAAAATTATCTCAAATAAACGTAAAACTAAAAAACCTAATCTGACTGAAGATTATGAATTAAATTTATGTTTTCAAGATGATATCACCTACAATGACAAAAAAAAACTTCCTTTAGAAGAACAAAAGAAATGAAAAATTGCTGTGAAACAAGAATTAAATTCCATGAATAAAAATACTCTGTGGACACAAACACCTGCTGAATCATTATTAATTACCTCGGTAAACTTTTTCCCTCGGCGAGGGCGCCAAACCCCCAAAATTTTAAAAACCACCCAAATTTATATAGAAGAAAAGCGGGGGTGTGGCGCCGGCGTCTATTTTTTCCCCCGGCCTTCAAAAAGTTCCCACGCTCAGCTGTCCCCATTACTACTTATATCAGACAACCACCAGGTTTTAAAATCGGGAAAAAATTTTTTAAACTAAACAAAACTCTTTATGGACTAAAAGAATCACCCAAACTGTGGAATGAGTGTGTAGTAACTCACAGTCATACAGCAGATACACATATCTAACCCATCAGTGTCAACATTGCAATTAAACATGCGGTGCAGTACAGAACGATACATTGACGTATACACGCATATCCTTGTCCCTTTTATATGCTTACGTATACATGTATGCACGTATGGAAGCGGATCGACTTTATAGGTATATTCGGGTAATGTAAAGAATACTCGATGCGATTCTCGCGCCTTCTTAGAACGCGTGCATTTCATATATGTAAAGCGAGACAACAACAGCTAACAGCCAGTCATACATCAACATTAGTTCAGTTCAACACAGTAATAATTCAACATTGGTTCAGTAGCAATAAAACATTCATTGAAAAAAAAAAGTTAATACAATTCAAAGTATAATCCAATAGTTGTAATTGTTATCCAAAAAGTAGTGAAATAAAGTTAACAAAAATATACATTTTAGGTATTATATCTGCCCACTTACACAATAGAAAATTTTAAGGGTGAAATAATATTGAACGATGATACTATCATATTTTTCATATTCATATTCACACATCCTATTTTTCATAATGCGTTCAAAGTTCTTTTTAAATTACGCTATAAAGTAAGCGAAGAAATTGATAGGTTGTGTGCACAAGGTATACTTATACCTGTACAATTTAGCGAATGGGCGAATCCAATCGTTATAGTAAAAAAGAATGATAAAATTCGTATGTGTATTGACTGGGAAACTGGGAGGTTATGGGTTCGAATCCCGACATCGGCAGTTTGTCAATTATAAAAAAAAAAAAAGGGGCGGTTGATTGACTAAACTGTCGGCGTATGGACAAGAACGAAGTAACCGGCTATGCTTGAGAAGGTTTTCTGCAGTTTCCTTCACGAACTCCAGATGAATATCGGCATAGTTCCTATCATAGTCGGCTGCAGCCGCATATCCTACCAATTCCTAGTCTACTCACAAATTCCTTCCACTCACATCCTCACATCCTAAGGCATCACAATGGACCTTATGGTCGAAGTGTCGCCCGTCCTGGGCAGCCTTTACAATCTACCTCTACCTCTACTGCAAAGTAGCAATTAATAAATATGCAAAAGTGCTACACTATCCGTTACATTCCAACATTGTCCGGTTGTAAATATTATTGCTTGTTAGATTTAACAGGGGCGTATACACAACTTCAGGTGTCAGAAAATTCACGTAAATACCTTACGATCAATACGCATAAAGGGTTATTTCGATATAAAATTCTTTATTTTGGAGTCACCAGTGGACCATCAAGTTTTCAGTCCGTAATGTATCCACTTTTGATAAATACACGAGGAGTATCGTGTTATATAGATAATGTGTTAATTGAGGCATCGTCATTGGAAAAATGTAAAGCTAAATTAGCGTTAGTGTTAGCTAGATTAAATGAATATAATGTTCGCGTTATATTTAAAAATGTAAATTTTTTGAAACTTTGGTGAAACTTTTAGGTCACGTTATTTCCGAAAATACCATATATAAGCCTATATTAGTTCAAGTGAAGAAAAAGTGAAAGCAATTGTAGACGCATCTCCTCCAGATAGTTTAGTAAAATTACAAGCATATTTAGTATTATTAAACTATTATGGACAATTTATTCCTCATTTATCGTCAGAACTTAGAGATTTATATACACTTTTGTGAAAAGGGGTTAAATATGACTAGACACCAGCATGTCAATTAGCATTCAAGAAAAATAAAAAACTAATAATTCAAAATAGTATATTAGAAGTATATGCTCCAAAAAAGCTAATATGGGGGGGGGGGGGGGTTGTAGCGATCGCACATTATTAATAATATATTTTTTGAGTAATGTTGAGTTTTGAATTTCATATGATTTAGTATAACAATACAAAAAATTGAATTATAATTATTTGGATTTGTATTATTTTGTGTATTGTTGAGTTTTGAGTATGATATGAATTAGTATAACAATACAAAGAATAGAATTAAAATTATTTGGATTATTATGATTTTGTGTATTGTTGAGTTTTGAATTACATATGATTTAGTATAACAATACAAAAAATTGAATTATAATTATTTGAATTAGTATGATTTTGTGTATTGTTGAGTTTTGAATTTCATATGATTTAGTATAACAATACAAAAAAATTGAATTATAATTATTTGGATTTGTATTATTTTGTGTATTGTTGAGTTTTGATTTTATATGAATTAGTATAACAATACAAAAAATAGAATTAAAATTATTTGGATTATTATGATTTTGTGTATTGTTGATTTTTGAAATTTGAGATTTAGGTATTGTCGAGATTGAAATATTGTTGAGATTTAGATAATGTTGAGATTTTGTGTTTGGAAATTTTTTGAGTTTTGGAATTTAATGAGATCAAATTAAGTAATTGTAAATGAATGTTTTTTCTTCTAACTTACCTGGGATCGTCACTGGAGTAAACCGCTGACACAATTGTTCATTTACCAAGTCTATATTGGGGTTTTTCGAACTTGAGTCCCGCGTGTTGAAAATCCTACCGCTCGCCACCAATTTTTATGTTGCATTCCCACCGTTGACACCAATTTTATGTTGCGTCCTTTTGTACAAAATGGGTAGTTGCAGGTGATGAATGTCCGCTGCCACCAGAGCAGTTGATTAAAGCTCACTTCGTAGGCTTATTTAATTTCAAATATTCGATGTCTGAAATACTTGACCATAACCAATTGGAAAATTTTATATTACCCAAATATTTCCAATTTAATACGAGTAATATTCTGGTTAAAATTATTACAAGAGAATGGTAAGTAAGTCAGAAATAAAACAAAACACTTAAAAAACTTAATTTAATTTATTTACTAGTTGCTTCATTAATTTTGACTGAATTGATTATTGAAATTTGAATAGACTTGATTGTTAAATATCGGTTTAATATCCGATTCTAATTTAATTTACATTTTGACTGTTTTATTTTAATCTGAATCTAAATCTAAAATCTACATGATAAAGTCTGTTTCTAAAATCTGTTTTTGAGTTGCTTTACAATTGTTTTTATATGCAAAAATCGACCTAGTTAAAACATGTTTGTGTTACACACGCTAAAATAATTTCTTCAACAAATGTATTTATGCTGATTTTGCAAAAATTGCCTAGTGAGTTTTTTAATAAATAAATTTTGTGATTGCAAATTTTTTCGATTTGATGCTTTCATGTACGCCGACGACATTTCGTTCATGATACAATCACAAAACATGAAAGATCTGCAAACGATAACTAAAAGGGTAATCGAGAAAATAACAAATTGGTTTAATGCTTAAACGTCTATAAAACAGAATATATCCATTTCAGGACCCCAAATAATAGGAACGAACTAGATTTAATTTTAAAAGTCAATGGTGCAAATATACTAAAAAAATCCTATATGAAGTTCTTAGGTATAGTCCTGGAAGAGAAACTAACTTTGGAACTGTAATGATCTATGCTGAAAACTAATATCATCCTGTTACGCTATTAGAAATCAAAAGAACTCGTTACGCTTAGACTTCTTAATAGTTCTTTATTACGCCTATGCCAGCTCGAGAATCAAATATGGTATTATATTTTGGGGAAGTTCCCATTATGCAGAAGACGTGTTTATTATGCCGAAAAGAATTGTGCGACTAATTGCAAACATGACACAAGGTACATCTTGAAAAAATCTGTGTAAAAATTTCAAAACACTACCGCTGTCCTGTATATACATACTTGAGTGCCTACTTGTAACTAAGAAAAATTACAACTCTCTCAAATTGAACAGTGATTGATGACTAATCATGATTACAATACTCGTCACTGTAATGACATTAGAACGCCAATTCACAACTTAGCTCTTTATGAACAAAACCCACTTTATTGGAGACATAAATTCTATAATAGATTACCTGAAAGAATTAGAGGTATAAAAGGTTCAAGTCTGCATGCAAGGAAATTCTTCTGGAACATTGTTATTATAATTTTAAGAATTTTTGTTGACATGACTTATTGTTATTATTATTGTTATTATTATCATTATTGTTATTATTGTAATTATCATTATGTTACTGCTATTTTTGTTATTATCATATATTTTGTTATCATTTCTATTATTATTATTATTGTTGTTATTATTGATTTTGAATTTTTTTTTTTTTATTCAAGGCTGACCACGGTTAGTTTACCGCACGGGCATAGTCAAGTGACGGTAATCGACTGTGTTTTTTAATTTTTTTGTTCTAGTCGTCATGTGAACCGGAGAATGTGTGTGAGTGTACGTGTATATTTGTAAGGGTGTTTTTCCCAAGTCGGTGTGCATGTTTGTGTAGTGCGTGTGTTATGTGTGTTTAAGGGTGATGTTACCTTGAAACCATTACACCTAACTGCTGCAACAGCTTCGCAGTAAATGAAGTTGTGTATTATGTCTGTGTTGTGTATGGTGTGTAGTTGGTGGTGTACTTGTTGTCTAATCACTGTGTGTAGATTGTGTGACGAGGAGGAAGAAACATCCAGCCACATTATGTTTGACTGCGAACCTCTGGGTTACAGCAAACACAAGATATTCGGTGCATCTCACCTGGAATATATGAACCTTCAGGAATATCTGATAAGCAAGTTCCTGGCTATTGCGAAGATATGAGAGAAGCGAATCTCGTCAGAGAAAAGGGAGCACAATGGACCATAAGGTCGATGTGCAATACTTTTTAGTCCCCAAGATATATCTGTCTATCTATCTATCGAATCAATTTATTGATCTGATGCTTTGTAACTATTTGTAATGAAGTCATTATGTTGAAGAATGAATTATATTTACTATTTGATAAAAAAGTAGAATACAAATTTAAAAAGAAAACGAAACAAGATGTACTGCTAGCTTATAGATCTATGTATAGCATTTGACTCGATTGACAGAGCTCATCTATGGCATAAATTGAATGAATTGAATATGTCGAATAATACTATAGAGATATTAAAATCAATTTATGCCCAATCTCTGTGTTGTGTGCAGCTGGATGGTGGATATGCAATAGAATCTTTTAGTATTTGACGCGGTCTAAGACAAGGATGCCAATTGTGAGCAGTTTTATTTTTACTCTTTATCAGTGATATACCGGAGCATGTATAGTGTATAGATACAATAAGCCCATGCATCAGGAACACTGAAATTAAAATGCTTATGTATGCAGATGATATAGTTCTACTATCTGATTCGATTGGGGGGATGAGAAGAGCCTTAAACGTTGTGCAAGTGTATTGTGATAAATGAAAATTAAGAGTGAATGTTGAAAAAACCAAAATGTTGGTAGTGAGCAAAGGATCGAGGTTCAGTAACAATTGTCGATGGGAAATGTATGGAGAAAGAATTGAATGTGTCCAAAATTTTAAATATTTGGGAGTGTGTGTGTCACACGATGGAGCATGGAAAGTGCACCAAGATTATCTGTTACGAAAAGGAAAAAGACAAGGTGTATGTGCGACTGTAAGAATGTATGTTAGTAAACATCGTAATTTACCAGTTAGTGTTTGTCAACGATTGGTAAAGGCACTGCTCTTTTCGGTGTTGTCATATTTGGCGCAAATATGGGGAATGGAAAAAATTGACCCAAGAATAAATAGTCTTATTTGTGCCGCATATAACACATCCTGGGGATAGCACGGTCTACTCCTAATGAAGCAACGTTAGTGGAATTAGGCGAAATACCATTTGAAGCGTTTTTAAAACAGCAGTGTTTGACATTCTACTATCGTGTCCAAAATTTGGATCAAAAGCAAATCCAAAAAGATTGCTTTAACTTAGGCATGAAAGACAAAATAGTTGAGATTATGAATGAAAATGGAATGGATGAGGAAATGATTGGATTTAGTATGAGCTATGTATATAAGAAAAGGTTAATCAAGGAATGTCTGCAAGAGAGTTATAGAAAGAGGATGTTTGAAAGAATTTCAGAATTACCCTCTCTGGAAACTTTCAATAGGATAGGGCATTAGTAAAACGGAGCACCTTACCTGCCAGTTTCAGACAAGAAAACAAGAAGAGTGCTTGCGAATTTTAGAATGGGAAGGTACATGTGGGAGAATAAAAATAAAATAAAGGGTGAGCGAGTGTGTGTATTATATGGAGGGTGTGAATCGGGATACCATTTAATTTTTGATTGCCAAGGAGTATGTGTGGGAATGAGAGATTATTTATTGAAAGAGGATTTGATTTCATTGGACCGCGTGTTAAATATGAGGGAGGCAAGACTAATAACTGTGGTAGGAGGGTATATAGAGAAAGTGATGATTGAAAGGAAAAGAAAACTTTGATTTTCTTATTTTCGAACCAGCCAAGAGGTATTGTTGAGCTCGAGAATGATTTAATTAATCTTTTATATTTTATATTATGTATAATGTGTTTATTTTGTGTGGAATGTATAAATTATTGTTTATTGTTTATAGAATTATAACGGAGTATGTCAATAAATTAATATTATTATTATTACTTTTTGATAATGTTAATTCAAACAGCATGTTGAGGGTTGTTAAGGACTTTATTTTATTTACGAAGTAATTTTTTTGCATTTTTCTGATGTCACTAAGTGACTTTTTCCTCCTTGAAATCACTTCCTATGGTCTGTCCCAAACATTTCCACCCATTTTAACTCATTTTTACTGGGAAGGGGGGGGGGGTGATAATAATATCCAAAAATTCTTCTAAAATTCAATGCTGTAAAGAATTTATTATTTCTATCGGATATAAATAATTTGAATAGTTTTTGGTGTAGAATAAGCGTTTTTCTCGTTGATTTCAGATTATGCGGTTATATTGTTTTAATAGAGGTTACAAAAATTTATTAACTAAAATTATCGTAATCATAAAAATCATAAAAAAAACCATTAACGATTGAGTTATTTCGAATTCTTGCATTAAAATTATCAATATTGATAATTTTAATTCAGAATCAGAATTAAAATTGTCTATATTAATAATTTTAATTCCAGTTCCGAAAAATAGTTTAGAATAATAATAGATTTTAATGAACCAATATATAATAAAATATACGTTAGGAAGCATTCTGAAGACAGTAAAATTATGAGTCGCGATTTAGATTTTATTTGAAAAACGTGGGGTTTTAAAAAGTAAAGAGGCTTGCCCATATGCGTGTAAGTGGATTGATGAGAGTAGAGTGTAAATGGGATATACATATAGGAAAGAAAGATTATAAATCAGATCAAAAACATAAATGTAAAAAAGGGACGAGTTTTCGGGAAAATACATATAATAGTTGCTCCTTAGAAAGCGATAATATCCCATTAAAGGACTGAGCAATTTACCAAGAAAATAGCTTGGTAAACTATTTACCAAGAAAATTAATCAATGGTAAATTGATTAAATGTAAGACAAAATTTGGTTATAATTTTTTTCGCAAAAGAAAGAATAACTTGCCAAGTTATAAAATTTTAAAAACATACTAAGGGAAAACTTGCGAAATAAATTACAACCAAATTTTTTCTTACATTTAATCAATTTACCATTTTTTAATTTTCTTAGTATATAGTTTACCGAGCTATTTACTTGGTAAATACCTCGGTCCTTTAATAGGATATCAACACCTTTTAAGGAGCAACTATTATATGAAGTATCTCCCCGAAAGCTCGGCCCATTTTTACATTTATGTTTTTGATTTGATATGACTGCTTTTTGCAAGGCTTAAATATAGAAAGCCGAAGGCTTCGCACTAAACGCTACGCGTTTTGTTATGCTTGGCGTTACTTTACGCTTCGCGTTACATAACTCTTTTTCTTTCTAAGTAGATTCACATATATAAAGGAGACCACTTCGCGTTATATATCGTTAACTCGCTCTGCTCGCTAGTGGGTTACATCTCCTGTGAACCCCAAGGCAGCCTTCGGCCTTGGCTTCGCGTCTAAAACAGATTACAAAAAACCGCTACCTTCTAGCATGAATATCAGTAAAAAAGGTAATTTTTAGTGTTTTTGGGAAGGTAATGTTGTGTTGGGAAAATTAAAGTTTTTGTATTTTCTTATATCTTAAATGTCTGGAAGTGGCTTAAATTTAAACACTTAAATATAATTTTTGGTTTTTCCCATTTTTGGGGATGTTGCGTTGATAAATTTAAAGTTTTCCGATTTTTCTTATAGGTTTCAAGGTATTCCGCGTCGAATGCAAGAAACCGCATCCTTTTAGCGTGTCTAGAAGTGGGACTAGATTTTTTTTAAACAAAATTACGTTCAGATTGTTGAAATTAAGTTTAAAATATCTGCTACGATATAACTGCCCTCTTACGTTTAAATATGTGTTTTGTATAACACGACGTATTTTCCATATCCGGAATCAGTATGTAATAATATGTATCAGAATGTGTTTCGTAATTATCGTTTTGAATAATAAAACACGTGATTAAACTTTGTGTGAACTTTTACTATTTAGTCTTAAAAGCCTGTTAAATCCAGCGCATCTGCTACAGGTTATGAGCCCAGAAGTCTAAAGTAAACGTAAAAATTTAAACTAAATATATAAAAGTATATATTTTTTCATTGTTTTTGATGTGTTTATGTATTTTTGAATGACAATATACTTAGTGGAATTCATTAAAAATTAATTAACGAGTTAATTACTGCAAAGTTAATACTAACTGTGGATCCATCTTTATTTATACATATAAAAGATGCAACAACAGCTACAGAAGTATGGTCAAAACTAAAAAGCTTATATGAAGATACTAGCTTTACTAGAAAAATTGGTTTATTACGAACTCTTATTTTGTCACGACTAGAAAATTGTGATTCCATGGAGATCTACATAAATCAGGTTGTTGAAACTTCTCAAAAATTGAGAAGAACAGGATTTAAAATAGATGAGGAATGGATTGGTTCACTTCTTTTAGCAGGTTTACCTAAAAAATTGCAGCTTATGATAATGGCAGTTGAACATTCCGGGATCAGCATCAATACAGATATAATTAAAACAAAATTGCTTGACATGGAAAATGGTGATCAAAACTCGTGTAATGCTTTTTCATCTAATCATAATTTGAAATCGAACCAACGGCATAAAAATAAAAACCGCGCCACGATTTCAAACAACAACTCTGGAAATAGTAACGATTGCGCAGACTCGAGAAATGTCAGTTCAAATAATAACAATAACAAAAAGAAATTGAAGTGTTTTAAATGTCATCAGTTTGGTCATTTTATGAATAAGTGCCCTAATTCTGAAAAAATCAACAAGTCGGTATTTAGTGCAGTATTTTTTAATGATTCAAGATTCAACAAAAATGAATTTTATATTGATAGTGGAGTACATTTAACATGTAGAAATAACTGGTTGATGAATCAAAAGTGCAGTAATTTAAAAGAAATTATTGTTGCAAACAAAAATCGTAGTATTGTTCAGTGTAAAGGTGAAATAAATATCACAACAGTGGTGAATAAACAAAAGTTTGATATTAAAATTGACAATGTACAGTATGTGCCAGGATTGACTACAAATCTTTTATCAGTCACTCAACTAATCAAAACCGGTAATAAGGTTGTGTTTAATGAAAAAGGTTGTGACATTATTAATAAAAGTGGTATCCTCGTAGCACAAGCCAAATTATCAGACAGTGTTTATAAATTAAACTTTATTGAACAACAGAGTTCTGGTATAGCATCATTTTTGGTTTCGGAAAATGTATGGCATAGAAGATTTGGTCATTTAAACTTTAACGATTTAAAAATAATGAATGACAATAATGTTGTAAATGGACTCGTGTGTAATAAAAACTTTAGTAAAGATATCAAGTGCGAAGTTTATTGTGAGGGGAAGCAAACCAGATTACCGTTCAAAAAAAAGGTAAAGCGTTCAAATTCATTACTTCACATTGTTCACGCGGATTTATGCGGTCCAATGGAGGTACAATCGATTGGAGGGCCTAGGTATCTATTGTTGTTTGAGGACGATTACAGTAAAATGGTTTTTGGATATTTTCTTAAAAACAAAGATGAAGTTTCTGAATCATTCTTGGTTTTTCAAAATTTTGTTCAAAATCAAAAGGATAAGGATACGAATATGCAAATTTTGCGAACAGACAATGGTGGGGAGTTTTGTAGTTCCCAATTTGAAAACTATCTTAAGAAATGCGGTATTATACACCAGAAAACAAATCCATTTTCACCTCAACAGAACGGCTTAATAGAACGTATGAACAGAACCATCGTAGAAAAAGCCAAATGTTTATTGTTCGACGCTCAATTAGAAAAACGTTTTTGAGCAGAAGCCACGAACACAGCTATTTATTTGAGAAATCGCTCTGTTGTATCTGGTTTAAACAATAAAACACCATATGAAGTTTGGTTTAACAAGAAGCCAGATGTTAATCATATTAGAATTTTTGGAGGCGAAGCAATGGTTCACATACCAAAGGAAAAAACAAGAAAATGGGATAAAAAATCGACAAAAATGATATTAATGGGTTTTAGTGATACTGTCAAGGGATACAGGCTCTACAATCCAATTACAAAAGATGTAATCACTAGTAGAGACGTTATCATAAATGAAAAACTTCCGGAAAACTCTATTATAATTTCAAATACTGATATGAGTTTATCAGATTCAATGAGGGAGAATAGTGAAACAAACATAGAAGTTTCAAAAAATACAAATTCCTTATCAACTGAAAATATAGATACAAAAGTACAGAAGTTGAATTACCACAAATTAGAAGATCAGAAAGGATGCGTAAACCGAAAGTTTTCACAGATCATGTCACATATTTATGCAACAATGATTTATCAAAATCTGATCCAGTTACGGTCTCCGAGGCGTTGTCTGGGGATGATGCGAAAGAATGGAAAAAAGCAATGGAAGAAGAAATTCAATCTTTCAATGATAACGAAGCGTGGGATGTTGTAGATACTCCTGAAAGTGTTAGTGTAGTGGACAGTAAATGGGTATTTAAAAGAAAAGTTTCAAGTGATAATAGGTACAGAGCAAGATTGGTAGCCAGGGGATTTACACAAAAGTTTGGAATTGATTTCCACGAAACTTTTTCTCCGGTTATAAGATATTCCACTTTTAGGTTACTAATAGCTTTATCAGTGAAATTAGATTTAAATATATCACACATAGATGTCACTACAGCTTTCTTAAACGGAAAACTTGAAGAAACGATTTATATGAGACAACCTGAAGGGTTTATATTAAAAAATCAGGAAAATAAATGTTTAAACCGAGCCATTTATGGATTAAAACAGTCTTCAAGAATTTGGTATCAAAAGATAGAAAATGTTTTAAATGATATTGGGTATACCAAATCCAATTTTGAACCTTGTGTGTTTTTAAAAAAAAGGAATAGTTCATTGACTGAATAATAGTCGGGAAACACAGTTTTTAAAGTCAGAATTAGCATTAAAATTTAAAATAAAGGATTTAGGTCAAGCTAAACGTTGTCTTGGGGTTAACATTAATATAGATAATGACAAAAACATAATAACCTTAGATCAAGAGCAATATATAAATGAATTGCTAGTTAAATTTGAAATGCAAGAGTCAAAAACTGTAGAGACACCTATGGAATGGAATTTAAAATTAACTAAGGGTGGAAATAATAATATGAAATTTCCATACCAACAATTGATCGGTAGTTTAATGTTTCTATCGCTCATGACAAGACCTGATATTTCATATGCCGTAAGTTATTTAAGCCAGTTCAATAATAATCATGAAGAAATTCATTGGAAAAGTGCTAAACGAGTTTTAAAATATTTAAAGAAAACGTGTAATTATCGTTTGACTTATCAAAAAGGCAATGATGAAATAGCAGGTTTGTGGATGCAGATTGGGGAAACAATTTGTTTGACAGAAAGTCATACACAGGTTTTTGTTATAAACTTTCGGCAGGCGTTATCTCCTGGTAAAGTAGTCAACAAAAAACAGTTGCGCTATCAAGCACAGAAGCCGAGTATATGGCGATAGCGGACACTTTAAAGGAAGCTATTTATTTAAGAAACTTATTATGGGAATTTACTGATAACTTAGTTTGTATAAGTTTGTATAATGACAACCAAGGTGCATAAAAATTAACGTATAATCCGGTGTTCCATAAACGGACAAAACACATTAATATACGTCATCATTTTATTAGAGAAGCTGTATCTAATAAACAGATTGATTTGAAATATTTGCAGACGGAAAATACGCGGGCAGATATTTTTACAAAAGCTTTGGGATTGAATAAGCATAATAAATTTTTAGACGCTTTGGGTGTCATGGATCATTTAAATAATATTTTATTTATTTTTTTATTTTAAACTAGTGGGGGTGTTGAAATTAAGTTTAAAATATCTGCTGCGATATAACTGCCCTCTTACGTTTAAATGTGTAAACAAGTGTTTTGTATAACACGACGTATTTTCCATATCCGGAATCAGTATGTAATAATATGTATCAGAATGTGCATCGTAATTATCATCGTTTTGAATAATAAATCACGTGATTAAACCTTGTGTGAACTTTTACTATTTAGCCTTAAAAGCCTGTTAAATCCAGCACATCTGCTACACAGATATTAATACAAGACAAAATTTTTTTTTTAAATACAAAAATTTGCAAAGTGGTCCTACAGTTATGAAACTTAAGATTTAGATTCTCTGGGAAATAAGTAGGTTGCGCTAGAGAATTGCTTATTTTTCGATAAAACACACCGTTTCGGAGTTAAGTTTTTATGTAAAATTTCTCGTACATTCGACCCGGTCCTAAAAATAACATGGTCTGAAATTTTTTTTATTCAGATGTGGTATATAAGTTCTATGGACTATGTTGACTTAACACGACAAAATTAGCGATTATTTTTTCGTTTACGAGATATTTCAATTTTTAAGCCCAGGCAAAAATTTATTTTTTTTCAAAAATTCTGAATAATGCATCCAAATAAAATTTTTTGAAAACTTATTATTTAAATATTTAAATAAATGTACCATTATTGATACAAACTAAATAATGGATGAAAATTTGTATTCTAATTGTTCAACAGAAATCACATATTCGATTTGCTAAAACCCTTATTTTGCCTACTTAGTAAAGTTATAACATTTAAAATTTTGCCCCAATTCCTATAACATTTATTTTTATTTTATAAATACGTATTTCGACTACAATGTAGTCATCATCAATATGAATTAGCTAATCGTAACTATCTCTGGGATATGGATTCATAATCATAATAATAATAAAGAGCTTATTAACAAAATTTTTTTTGGTAAAAAAAGCCTTCTATTAATATATAAATTATTAATAGAAGGCTTAATTAAAACTTAATTAAAAAAAAAAAAAAAACAGTTTCCCTTATTTAATATCAATTTAAAATGGACTGATATGAAAAGCTATCAATTATTTTCAATTGATTAATATTGTGATAGAAATCCATCAATCATATCAAATTGATATATATACCAAATAGTAAAAATATTGTATTTTATAAAAAAAATATAATAGAAAGTAAATAAAAAAATAAAAACTTTTTCTAATATTATAACTATATATATAATATATATAATTTTAATAATTATTTTTTTATAAGGGGTAAATCTCGTAAAAATGAAAAAATAAAAAATTATTTATTAATTTTTATTTTACGAATCCCCAAAGCAAAAAGGGCTGAGTCTCAATAGATCGCAGCATGGTAACTGCTCTACCAAATACAACACCCCTGCTCATAATAAGTCGTTTACAAATGAATCAAAATCCAGACATCGAATATATATATATTACCCATAATCGACCGTTAAATGATTAAATGAACATAAAACATATTCTCATATTAAATATGGTCACATTATATAATCATAATACACGGCAAATAAAAGGCTCGTGCGATAATAAATTATTTAAAAATAAATTTATTATTTAGGTGCTTGTTGGTAATTTGGTACGTGTCTCACAATGATATAAAAAAATGACTGAAAGTATGATCTGACCTGAAGGATTCTTTGAGTTGACTGACTAAAGGATTAGGTGTGTGAAGAACCCCATCTATTTATTGACGGTATCCTTTTGTGGCTATGCGGCGTTGTTCTTATCACTAAGGTGGGGGTATCGAAGCTAACCTTGATATTCAGGTATTCGACTTTTTTGAAAAGGGCTTAATTTTATGAAATTACAATTTCGAATTGGGCCATTGTCTAAATTCATTATCTGTTTTCTGAATTTGTGTATGTAGATAATTTCGTATGGGTCTAATTATGTGGGGTTTTGTACCGATTTCAGTAGTTTTAAACTCGATTTGTCAATTTTGTGGTTGTTCTCAATAATGTGCGCAGCTATACACGATTTTTCAGTTCTCCCAAATTTCACATGAGCCAGATGTTCTTTGATTCTAGTTCCGATTTGACGACGACTTTGACCAACATAAATTTTCTAACAGTTTTGACATCTGACACCATATGTGCCCGATTGTTTTTCATTACTAATTTTATCCTTAGGGTTACCTAGTAACTGTTTGATTTTATTTTTACTAACAAGCGCTGTTTTTAGGTTAATAGCCTCAATTCTCTAGTGATTTTATTTGTGCATGGGCAGAAGTATGTTAGTTTGCACCATTTATTTTGTTCAACGTTGCCAGTCTCTTGTGTTCTTTATAAGTAATGTTATGTTAAAGTTCCATATGATAACACTATAATTAGATAAAAAAGGTAATAATTTGGTGTTTTTTCCCAATTTCGGGGATTTTACGTTGGGAAAATTAAATTTTTCTCTTTTTTCTTAAAAGTTTCAAGTTAGTCCGGGTTCAATCAAAAAACCTCATCCTTCTAGCATAAAAATTGGTGTTTCCCATTATTGGAATATTGATTACATTTGGTTTTCAAATAAAGCTTATAAAAATAAAAATATATATACTTTTTGAAATGCTACGCGATTTATGTGTCATCCAATCAGAATGCATTATCAACCAATCAGAATGAACTTATAAGTTATATGTTCGACAATGTCTAATTTATCAAAACAAAAAGTCAAAAATTTTCTATTTCCCGATAGAAATTTTTAGTTTTCATAATTTTCCTGTCGGTTCGGGTACTAGATCTAACTGTATTCCAAATTTCAATTTTACAGGATATCTGAAAGTTGGGTAGAATTATGATAGGTCATACGCGGTAAATTATGGATGTTATTGCTATTTTACGGTTTTTGAATCAAAATAAGTTTTTAACTGTTTATTCGTTAACAATGGTTGAAAAACTGCGACTTATATTTCAGTAAATTTTCTATATTTGAAAACTCACCACGGTAGCTTTTTTCGTTCAAAAGTTATTTCGACGTGAAAAATGATCTAAAAGAACGGCTAGTAATAGCACTGTAAGTACGAAGGCCAAAAACCCCTTAAACTCGGCCTTACGCACTTCCATGCTCTAGATAAGTGAGAATAAATAAATAATTAGAAGTAGTTAAAAAAGTTCTGGAGGTCTGGCGAGGATCGAACGCAGGTTCTCTGAACTAAAGTCGATCATGTTTGTCATTGGATCATTCTATTTTTGGTTTTATGGTCTATGTTTGGCTTCTTAAACTTGTTTGTTATGTTATCATGTGTAAGATTTTTGTTGTTCAAGGTTATTTCAAATGATATGTGAGAAGAATGAACATTTTATGTTTTCTTCAATTTTTCTGTCGGTTTACTGTTTTTTATATGTTTGTTATGAAAAGTGTTTATGAGTTGATTTATGTATTCATTAATTGTAGGTATGTTTGCTAGTTTGTACAATGTATTGGTCCGGGTATATCTGTCTTTGTTGTATGCAAGGCGTAGGCATCTATTTTGTTGTGTCTGTATTTTACGGAAGCCCGGTAGCAACATGTGTGTAGCAATGGTAGTACACCTGTCATCGCTGCAAGGCTGTCGTACATAGTATGCCGTTCATAGTGCATTCCACTAAGCACTCACAACAATTACGCTCACGACCGCGGATTTTCTCGTTCCACTTGCTTGCGAGCGTTACAATCATAAGCCCAAGTGGAATGGACTATGGAGCGTTTTCACAGTTGATGTAAACATTAAAAACGTTACGCTATGATTTTTAAACTGTTACGGTTTTAATCGTCACACATATCGGCTTTAGATTGTTTTAACCTGTATGTGTGACCCTACCATGATATTTTCGATTAATTAGATTTGCATTGATAAAGTTGGTACTATTATTATTTCGTACCGATTTAGTGATATAGGCGGCAGAAACACCGCTGTTCTCCACTTCCTTTTAAAAGTTGGATAATCAAGGGAGGCTTCTTGTTCCGACACCGACCAAGTAACATCGTTCTAATACGGAATTAATTGGAATTACCGACTTGAAAAATACCATGTGGTTGGTTAAAACTATTTGGGGACATCTTGTTGTTTACGATATATCATCATTATTGTACTAGTTTAGTTAATTACACAACTATTAACATGTTTTAAAACATAACATTCCGAAAATATATATAAGGTACTTTAAATAAATATTTTCTTATTATAAGCAACTGAAAAAATTATCAGCGTACGTCAAAATGACATTCTTACAATTTCATTACAATTTATTACTATTTCATGATTCGATTGAAGGATTGGCTATTGCCTAATCCCCACATTGGGTCCGATTAACATCTGCACGTTCGCATTACTGTGCGCTCTAACCCTCTTTTCTACCTCCTTTTGTATCTAATTTATATTTCCCCGCATCATTTATTTTCTTTTTCGCTACAAAAGACAGTTCAATATTTGTTGGCCCATCGCAATAATGCTAAAATATCTCTTTCCGAATCATACAAAGTAATTTTTTCTGTCGCCGTCTTTAACTTTTAAAATTAGTGACGTTTTCGCCGCGACCATAACGACCGTGGTCGTCATGTGGAAAGACTGATGGAATATTTTAATCGTTGTGAGCGTCAAGTGGAACGCACTTTTATATAGTCTTTATTGGTTTTGGAGTAATGACAGGTGTTGGCGACGTTGATATTCCTTCGTCATGGATTTAATTATTGTTGTCGTATAAAAATAAATTAGTTATTGAAAGAAAAATAACTTTTTAAACAATAAAGTATGAATATAGTATGAATGACATACGCCCATGGCTGAGCACATGACTTAGCAGAGCTACGAGCAAAATCCTGCAGCGGTCCACCTTGGTTAACGGAGAGACGCTTGGGCACGTGCGAAACAATTTTTATGATAGGCTAGGATTTTGTTCAGCAAAAGAAGGTTGAATTTTTGAACCTTTTTTGTAATTTTTAATATTTATTTTGTACACAGTTTATTTGTAATTTATCGACTTTTTTTTAGTTTCTAAATTCATTTTAACAGAATTAACGCTTTTATTTTCAGAATAATTAATGTACCTTTGTTAAAGAATAATTCAAGAATTATTCACACAATCAAATGAAAAGCATAACAAATTGCATATTATTGTATTTTAATATTTACAGCCTCTCTACAATGTTGAAATGTCTTATTTCCCATGCCTAATTGAAATATTGATATAGTGTATAGCTGCACTGGCCAGTATATTTCGGAATGATTCAACAGTATGGCATCGATTCATGACGACATGAGCACTGGTCAATATACTGGGTTATATTGACGGAATACATACTGTGTATGACAGCCTTGCTAGCGATGAGAGGTGTACTACCATTGCTACACACATGTCACTACCGGGCTCCGTTGTATTTTGAGTGTTGTTGTTTTAGATACATCAATAGCCCACGCAGCAGCGGCGTATGTAATTATTGGTCTCATCATGGTGACATATAATAGTTTTTTGTTTTTAGGATCCATGGGGGTATTTTTGTTGAGTGGGTAAAAGGTTCTTATGGCTGTATTGCTTTTTCCTGTGGTTTTGCCTATCTGTAGGCTGATTGGTCGATAATTTGTGGGCTTTGTGGGATCTTTGTTTGGTTTTTGAATAGATATTATTGTTGCTTTTTTCCTCTAATCGGGGAAGTGTCCGAGAGTTAGTTGTTCTCAATTGGGGATGTGACGTTTTTGGATTGTATGAACTCTAGGTTGTCGGCTATTGCGTTTGTTTTTCCTTTATTGGTGTAGTATGAGATGTTATTTTGGGAGAGGGTAGAGATGGGGTTTATTGGTTTCTTGAGAATTTTAGTCATTTGCCATATTGAATTGTCTTTTGGGTTGTTCAATTACTCGGCCATCTCGAGGCTTGTTGTTTCATTTTTAAAAATTTATTGATAAATTTTGTAAATAATCCATCCATATTTTCACTCAATACCATTGTTTTGTACTTCCAAAATCTGATACCCTTTTTCAATTGCTTTAGCAACTTCATAAATTACCCAAGTACCACTTAGCGATCGTTCCGAGTCATTTTGATTACAGGTTTCCAGTTGCTGTTCCGCACATACTCGGCATAAAACATACATTAACTTGTTATTCATTTTTGAGTGTAAAACTAGGTGGTATAGCTCAGTGGGCCGTAAAATAGAGCACATTATCAATTCATCAATATTAGCAAGATCAAGGGCATAACATTCGTTTCCAATAAAACTTTCTGGATGCCCAACTGAAAATTTTCCATATTTACAGACCCAAGGGTAAAGTGAACAGACATCTATATATTTTATTTGTTCTTTATCACCAGCTTTGTAATACGACTTAGTGTTTCCGGTTCGACCACCATAAAACGCGTCACGAGGGTTTAATGGAAAATTCTTCAATAAGGGGTTTGAATCATTAATGTCTGGTTCGAAAGCACAGTCCCACATTTCAATCACTTCGTACCCCAGTTTTTGAAGGCGATCACTTTTATTTTGAGTTCTAACTCGACGCAAATTTAAGGTATCGAAAGGATCATCATGAAGCACATCATCTCGATTTGTTACTAAACACTCGTGGCCATGATAATAATAACCGTGATACTAAGAAACTTGTTTGGACTCTGGGCAATATCCATCAACTTTCATACCATTAATTGAAACTTCTCGGCCATTAGCAGCATGTTTAATAATCATTCCCCGTTGTATAGCCTCAACAATTAGCCATTTAAGAGCGTTTTTCGATTGAATATCAGCTTTTCTGTAACCTTTTTGAGGAATGATGCCTTTTTGGTTCGGCCGTAGAAAATTCGCCGGTATACTAAATTGCAAGCTGAAGCGATTCTGAATGCTTCCGTTAATGGACATGTGTTACATTCGTCCAGTATTATATTTTGGAATTTTATACAGGCCTGTGTAAGTATTTGAACATCGGAAACACAATAATCGACTAGTTCACGTTTAAAATCGAAAACGTACTCAGAAGTGAATAGTTTGTCGTACCATTTAAGAAAATTATTTCTACAACCAATTTGTTCACAATTATCATCACAGTCATCACATTTTTTCATTGAATCTGGTGCATATAATTTCTTATCTGGTAAACGCCCTGCATCATTTTGGTTATCTTTTGCATAGAAGAGATATGGAAAATATCCTTTGTTATATGTAGGAGGCAGATCGAATGATTTTGGAAGTGCAGAGAGAGTCATCGGAAAATAATTCAGACTATCTATAAATTTAACTCCGTCAATTTCCATTAAAATAATTTTAGAGCCGCGCATGATTAATTCTGGTTTCAGTGTCGTCTGTTCTAAAATATATTTTAAAATAAATTGGTGATCGAACGCTTGACCATTATGGGCAATTGCAATAATTTTTTTGAATTTTTGTCTGAGTGATAACACTGATTTCATAAATTTTTCAATAATATGTTCGGATTCTACGATTTGCTGTCGAAATCCACATTTTTGACAAAAGTAAAGTGTTTCTTTACCAATACAGTTATCACACCTTTTCTCCAGACACAAAGATTTGGTTCGTGAACCATTGGCTTAGAGCCGTATGCAAACAATAATTCTTGACGCGTTTCCAAATCAAAAAATACGTCACAAACGTTTTTATCATTAGGACTTTTAGAATCTGGTTGAATGTAGCACAAATGATTTTCTGGTAGATGTTTTTTATATATTTTACAAAATATTTCGTTGCATTGATGAATATGACCTTTGTTTATGGTTTTGAAGCATTTGTCACAATGGTGTATTTTATCACATAATTTACTGCCTCGGTGATTTTCAAAACACAGTTCACTTTGGAAAAATATGTTACATTCACCACATCTGATTTGTTTTACTTTCTGACATGGAGGTTTCTGTTGACAAGCAGGGCATGATCTCTTGTTTTTAAAGGTACATGGCAAGGTTCACAATAATAGCTGCATGCAAACGCCGATGTGAGTGATGTGATGACGTTGAAGTGATTTTCATGATGAAGGAGATTAATTTTTAAAGGAGCATCTAGACCCTAAAAAATTAATAATTCCCTACCTTTAGTTCCGTATTTGTAAACGGAAATCTTATATTTTTTAAGATGAAGCTGACATTTTTTTTACTCAGCCAATCCGCCACCTTCCACAGGTATCACAATTGCTGTTTTACCAACCAGTTTTTGTACTTTCAGGTTGAATTTTGTACTTTCACTGAATTCCATGTTTATTGTTCCTGATATGGTCTTTAAGTGGACTGTTCTTTGCATAGGCTTTTTCAACAACAATAGCTCTAAGTAAACACATATTGTCAGTATTTTTTATTGAAAGGATGCCATTCCTGTATTTGGAATCAGCTGAATAGCTTTCATAGTAATTCAATTTTTCGATGTAACCCTTTTCTCTTAGGCAATTTTATTTGAGTCATAATGAGTTGAAATTTATCGGTATTCAATCCTTTAGAATTACTTTGGAATACTCTACCAAGCAAATTCCATACATCTTCAAATGTTAACTTATCCGCTTGCCGAAATGATAACCATACGGGATTAGTAAATTTTTCCGAAGTAAATGAAAGGCCCACTTTATCTTGAATGTCAAAATTTTCGAGTATGTGTCGGACTATACCATTTACTGCATTCTTTACCCATAGAACAGGGTTCGAGTTATCTTTAGGTAAGCTATTAATTTTGAAAATCATTTGATGTCTTGTTAAAACAAATTTACGAGAAGATCTCTTTAATTGTTCTAGTATTTCCCATGATATTTCGTCTAAAACCTTCGGGACCGCAGAGTCTTGCTCATGCGAAACATTTTCTGTTTCGGTTCAGTTTGCACCTGTTCGTTAGGACCTACGGTTTTATTCACTACTTCAAATGGCTCTTTATCCCTTTGTAGAAATGGTTTCGATGATATCCCCGCCCCGTATTGTGGATCTGGTATTTTTGCAATATCTTGAGTTAACAAGTTCTTATTAATTTTCTTGCGTAATTCTGCAACAATTAAAATTTATATCAGAAGTTTAGATGGCGTGTAATTCTTTTTTACTTAGTACTCACCATGTGTATTGGAAATATGTTTCTTTAAGTTATCTTTCCTGGTAAATGTAAGTTGACAATTTGCGCAGGCGTACATCGCTTGCTTTTGATTTTGACAACGCACCTGATGACGTTTCAAATTATATGTTGTAAAGAAAGACTTATCACAAAAACTACAACATTTATGCATGATACAATATGTTAAACAATATCGAAGTTTGCTGGTTCAATAACAACAAGCTTCGTGTAGTACCTTTCTGGAGATATAAAACTTTTTCTTCTCGTTCATCGTTCAGTTTTCGTGACATTAATGACCGAATACAGCAAGAGGAGCCAGGTATAGGAAATTACTGCAGGAGGAGCAGGTATAGGCAAATACAGCAAGAGGAGCCAGGTATAGAAAAACACTGCAAGAGGAGCGATTCCCACGATCATTAGTTTTTTTCCCACGATATAGGAAATTACTGCTGTAGGAGCAGGTTAAGGCAAATACAGCAAGAGGGGCCAGGTATAGGAAATTACTGCAGGAGGAGCAGGTATTGGCAAATACAGCAAGAGGAGCCAGGTATAGGACAACACGACAGGAGGAGCGATTCTTGGAAAAAGGCGCGGAGGGGGACACGAAATAAGTGGACCTCCAAACTTGGTGGGCCAAACCCCAAATTCTTCAAGTGGGCCACCTCCAAAAGTTGGGCCAGCCACAAACACTTGCTGAATCATTATTTACCTTTAATTACCTCGGTAAACTTTTTCCCACGGCGAGGGGGCCAAGCCCCCAAAATTTTGAAAACCACCCAAATTTATATAGAGGAAAAGCAAGGATGTGGCGCCGGCGTTTATTTTTTTCCCACGCTAAGCGGCCCCCATTACTACTAACGTTTTATGAGAAGTTTTGGAACCATCAAGTGGCCAGCCAGATCGCCAGATCTATCTCCTAACGACTTTTTTTTGTGGGGTTTCCTCAAAACACAGATCTATGACAATTGTGCGAATATTTCTCCTCAATTGCTAGAAAATAGCCGGGTAAATTTCTACAATCGACTCGGATATTGTTTAGCAAATAATGGAGGAATATTCGAACCATTGGTTTAACTTTTTTTTTGTCGGAATTATTTTATTTTTCTATTCGCGGTTTTATTTTTCTTTTAATTTGTGTGGATAATTGTTTTATGTTATACCGTTAATAGAATATTATCATTTATTTTCAAACATTTCATATACAAATAATAAGGAATATTCAAAAAAGAATTTTCAATTGTTAGAAGTAATGCTAAACTTAAGAAGACAACAATGTACATATTTAACCCACTCTCAATACATATTAACGCAGTAATGACTACAAAACAGGTAAGATATCTACTAGGTAAGATCGATGGACATTTGCAAAATTTTGAAGTCGGTATGAGACCAGTAGCTCTATTTATTTTCAGGAAATTCGCTAAAAGGAATAATTTTTAACGTATTTATACAAATTTTTGTAAAATAAAAATACAACCAAGTCAAAACAGTAGGCTTACTAACAAACAACTATTATGTTATGTAAATTTAGAATCGGGGAATATGTCTGATATAGCCGTGCGGGATAAGTGGTTATTCAGAGGGGTATCATATATATATTATACTCGGATCGGATCTCAGTCAAGCCAGTATAATTTTTAATAAATTTTGTACATTATCGACTGACTCCTCTGAATGTGACCGTGACTGATAAGAAACTGATTGTTCTAAAAGTTTCTACAGAAAAATATGTTTTTCAAAAACAATATTTTATTTTTATTTTATTGAATATGTTATTCTTCTGGCAGTATAAAAGAGAGCGATTCAATGATTCTAGCGAAGTAAAAATTTATCATTGGCAGGTAAAGATCAGTAAGCATCAGTTGTAAATTTAATTGTTCAAGTCAAAATCGAAAAGTGTTGTATTGAATTTAAAATTGTATTCTATAGAGAAATAGACCCGTAATTGTGGAATTAAATTAAATTAATTTTATATTATTTTATCAAATCTAATAAAGAAGTTTCAGTAGAATCATAAAGTTTTTGTTTTTTAATTAATTTTGTTTCTTTCTTTAATCAAGTGTGTGTTGTTCCAATTCAAATAAATTAGAGACAAATTTGCCATTTCAATTAACAATTTTTCATCACTTAAAATAGTATCTATTTAAGAAAAAGTAGAAAAATATGGGTATTAAATACGAAAAAATTTATATAGCCTTATAAGCCGTATACATTAAACATACGTTCAATTAATGCTTCACGATATGCAAAACCATTAGCAGGTTGCCAATTTGGTTGAAGCACAGGTATTTCTTCATCTTTTTTTTGTCTGAGCCTTTATCTGATAGATTATCATTGAATACCAAGGATATATTATGTAATACAGCACAGGCTACAATAATTGTGGTTGAACAAAGTTTAGTTGTCAGCCCTCTTGATAAACAAGGAAATCGTCGTTTCCAAACACCGTACCCGACAAAAAAAGATATTGTCTAATTATATATGATTATGCATAACCATCTATATATAATCAGATCCAAAAATTGGCCAAGTCTAGCAATATATAATTAGATCTGATCATACATTAGCATATATGTTTATATATATTCATGTATGATCGTTTATATATACCCAGCAAACATACAAGTCAGAAAGACTTCAAAAAGAAGTCTTTTTGAAGACTTCATTAGGAAGTTCAATTATGACGTCATAATGGCCTCTTTTTTCAGAATTCTCAATTGAGAGGTCTTTAAGACATCTTTTTTTATGGTTTCGCAAGAAGTCAGAAATAGGAGCCCTTTAAGTTGTCTTTTTTTCTGTCTTCGTAAAAAGTCGGAAATAGGAGCCCTTTAAGAGTCTATTTTTACTGACTTCGCAAGAAGTCAGAAATAGGAGCCCTTTAAGTAGACTTTTTTTCTGTCTTCGTAAAAAGTCATAAATAGGAGCCCTTATTTCACCTTATTTCAACTCATAAATAGGAGTTTATTTTTTCTGACTTCGTAAGAAGTCAGAAATATGAGCCCTTTATGTAGACTTTTTTTCTGACTTCGTAAACAGTCAGAAATAAGAGCCCTTTAAGAGTCTATTTTTTCTGACTTCGCAAGAAGTCCTTTAAAAAAGCCTGCTGTAAGGCAAAATCTAAAACAGATTAAAAAGGTTTTCAATTAATTTTAAAAAAACTTAAAGAGTGTATTATTGGAAACGCATATAAAATATTGAAAAGACTTTTTAGATGAAAGAAAAATAAATAATTTAAAGGTGTATGAAAATAATATCTTATATTAATTTCAACATGATCTGTCTTCTTGTGGTTTTTCAGGTTCTATAAATATAAAACAAATATTTGAAATTTTCGTAAAATACTTAATAAGTATATATATTATATAAATATTTTGTTTCATACAAACAAAAGGAAATCTTTCGAAAACTTATATAAAATATAAGCAAATATACCTGTTTCAAATCATCTTTTGGTTTATTTAGATTTAAAAAGTCAAGAGTTTCATACGAGTCTGATGAATATTTGTTATTATCTTTTCTCGGTTGTTTATTTGGTAAACTACGAGTCTCTTCATCAAGAAGACTCAATCTTTCTGGGGTTCAGCTTTTTTGTCAATTGACGAAAAGTATTCTCGATAACACTCACATCATCTGAAAGTGGACCAATAACCGTCTATAAGATATTAAAAAATTATAAATAAAATTTCTAATTATTAAATAAATTATTAAAATTATTTAAGATTTAATTGTCAAGAAAAAAATTTTTACAAACTTGTACATTGAAGGAAAAATAACCTTTTCGATTTCTATAAATTTCGTCGACATTTTGAAACCTTATGAACTAATCGGATATGAGTGCAATCAATTGCCCATCAACACCAGGTATTCCAAAAAGCCTCTGATTTGCTGATCTGGCTTCTTGAGTTTGTGGCATTTTTATAAAATCATTAAGCAAGCTTGCAAGTAAAACGCTCATACGAAAACATTTCTAGAAACTGTTGGTTGTGATAATATCATAGTATCACTCAAAATAAGCTGTAAAAATATTTATTTTCTTTTTATTAAAAAATATATGTACTGCAGATAAACGAGTTTATTTAAAAGTAATGAAAGTTTATTATTAAAAATAAATTTATAGTTATAATAATTATTTATAATTTCCTGAAAACAACCAGTTGAATAGAATCGCAAACATATTAATAATTGAAACACTGGTGGAATAGATAATCCACGACGATTGACTTTAGCTAGATTCTGTTCTACATAGTGGTAATATTCCAAATTTAATACTAACTTTGTCGAATCTACATCTTTTTTTAAATTTGATGTCTGAATAAAAATCAAAAGGATTTTGTATATCTCGAATGTAGCGTTTAGGAATAAGTATAATTATGTCTTCATCGTCAGAATAAAAATCGATATCAATATTATCTTCAATATTGATATTATGTAAACCCAAAAAATTAATTATCTTCACTACTTTTTTTACAGCAAAAGTATTTAAGATCGTCTTAAGTCTACTAAAATAAAAACCTCTTCTTTTAAAAAATAAGGTTAACTTCAATAATAAGATGGTCTTATTTGACTGTGAATACATAAACAGTTTTCAATTCTTAAGATCGTCTTAAGCTATGTCTATATTTATCCAACCACACAATCTTAGCTAAGATCAAACTTTTCAGCTAGTCTCAAGATTGCGTTTATGAATCTAAACGCTGTCTTAAGATCATGCTTAAGATGATTTTATAATTAAGACCGGACTGTGAATACCGGCCTAAGAGAAAAGTAATATTTGATTTAAGTAACACAAAAACGTATTAAATTGAAAAAATCTAAGAAAATAAATATAATTAAAAAACAGTAGAGTTAAATTTTAAAAAGTTGAAAATTAAACAGGAACCGGTTTAAAGAAATAATAAAATGGGTTCCCGGAGTTGTATTAATAAGATTAAGTAAATACATTATCTAATAAATGTTAGAAATAATACAAGAACAGCGTAAATCAATTAAAATTATATTTAATAGAAAACGTGTATTATATCAAATTTTGAGTTTGGCGCTGGAAAAAGCTACACCTCAAAAATTGGAATAGTTCCTATTCCAAACCACAAGAAACTGTGACACGTAGATCGAATCGATTAAGGAAACCTAAATAAGACCATATAATTGCAGTTCATGAAATAAACGATAATTAATAAATAAGAATGCGTGTTTAATCAGACGATCCAAAATATATTAAAAATATAACAAAATGGTGACGGATATGACAATAAATTTGTCAAAAACGGTATAAAATGAGAAAATGATGCCAGAAAAGCATTTACAAAAGAAAAGGACTTCAATCCAGTCTGTATGATTACATCGTCGTTCAACAAATGGGTTGGATACTTACCTGATGACATTATCATTGATGAAGAGAAGCCTTTTACTCTTTTAGAGATAAAATGTCTTTATGAAGGAAACATATTTTTCAGGAATAAATTTCAAAATTCTTTTGAGTTTATTAATTGTATAGGTAAATTACTTACAAGGTAGGGTATTATGTACTTATCAGACAGGTATTAAAATAAAAAAACTAAAAATTTTATTTTAAATATTAATTTAATCATAAAAAATATGTAACACTCAGTTAATCTGTTTAATATCACACGTAATATAGACGTAATTATACCGGTGTATAATCCGGAATTAATAATTAATATGTACCTACAAGAGGTGTTCTTTTTTCAAAATTTCATACTTGATTTGTGCCCAATTAATTTGATTTTTATTGTCTCGAATAAAAATATTAGCAAATATTCAATTGTATAAAAAGAACGCCACTTTTGTGACAATATGTAAAATTGTTGCTACTTTGTTTTAGAAGCAACATCTACCATTAATGAGATCTTAAGGCATAAGTATTATGGACAGGTTCAACTAGGGATGCCTGGCAAAATGTTAGCTAGCACTTTTTGCAAGGCACGACAAAAGTTTTAGAAATTATGAAGTCATAGAAATTAATTACAATGAAGACTTTACAAAAAAATTATGACTGTGGTAAAACGTAATTATTTTGAAAACAAATAATTCACGTCTTGTGTGAAAACTGTTTCCAGAGTTTCATCGTAGAACAAAACATAAAGCTATCAAACAATTTCTACCGAGGAACAATTAGCCGATATAATGACCAAGCCTCTTCCAAGGACTCGGCTTGTTATTCTGTCAAAAAAATTAGGACTTAATTTTAAAAGGCTTTTTTTTTTGTTCGTTTGGCTTTAATATTGTTTCATTTAATCAGGGAAAGTATTGAAGTGATTAGCATGAACTAATAATTAAATAGCAATGTTAGTGTGAGTAATATTACATTTAGCTGTCTATGATATAATAAATTATAACATATTTGTCAGTCTATGATATAAATAATACGAAGACACATTTGTTATATTGTCGCATGACTTCGGATATTCGTCAACAGTCGTATACATGCACCAGTGTTGCCAATGTGCGGGTAATTACCCGTTTTTCGGGTAGTTTAAGAGTAAACGGGTATTCCAGCAAGTAATTTGAATTATCGGGTAAAAGTGGATAATTCGTTGATTTCAATAATATTTCTTTATATTTAAAAAAAACTGACTGTACTTAACTGTACGTGTACATCATCAATTTTGTATAAGAGAAATTGAAACGTTTTTAATTTATTTAATTTTAAATTTGACGCTTAAAATGGCTATTACTAATTTCGTAATTAATTAAGTGTTTTTTTTAGTAACAAAAAATTCGTCAACGGGTAAAATCGGGTAATTTCGTCTGAAAAAAGGGTAATCTTGAGTCCACTCATCGGCAGCACTGACATGCACAGTCGCAGATAATATATAGACAAGTCAGACAGAACACATGTTGAAAAACCTTGATCGTCCATTATAAATTTGAGAATTTATATTTAATTTAATATGTAAATAAATTTAATAAACTAATTATATTTTAAATTAAATTTATATTACTAATTACAAGCATAATAGTGTGATTCTGTCTTTAGATTTATCTAGAGCACGGAAGTGCGTCAGGTCGAGTTTAAGGGGTTTTTGGCCTTCGTGCTTATAGTGCTATTACTAGTCGTTCTTTTAGACCATTTTTCAGGTCGTTATAACTTTTGAACGAAAACAGCTACTTTGGTGAGTTTTCGAATAAAGTTAGTTTACGGAATTATAAGAAATTGTTTTTGCAATCATAGTTAACGAATAAACCGTTTAAAAGTTATTTAAATTCAAAAATCGTAAACCCCAATTTAGTGCGTATAATCTATCATAATTATACCGGCCTATTCTTATCTATTCTAATCATACCGGTTCATAAGATTTAAATTAAAAGACTTCTCTACTTCTTACTCAGACATTAAATCACTCCTAAACCTCTCTTCACTACTCTGTAGAAGGAACTATAATGATTTGGTACAACAACATAAAATAATTAATAACTCCATTTTACCGCATTCCCAGACTCGCCAATAATAATGCATTTACTAAATCCATTGACTTATTTTCCACTAATATTATAAATAATTTATCAGTATAGTTTATTTTTAATTATTATTACTTTTATCTTTATTATTTATATTATCAATATTATTTTACTATTATCTTTTTCTTATGTATCTTTTTTTATTTTTTCTTATATAAACTATCGGTGCAGCATAATATATTAGTTTTCAATGGGCATCAAGCCCGTTTATTGTAAACAAATAAATAATGTTCTCCTACTTCCCGATATTCTTAAAAGTTGATATTATGCATACAGTTAGATCTAGTACCCAAACCTACAAGAAAATTATGAAAACTAGAAATTTCTATCTAGACATAGAAAATTTTTGCATTTTTGTTTTGATAAATTTAACATTGTTAGTTCATATACTTATACACCAACATGACACATAGTATATATATTTTTACAGCTTTATTAGAAAACCATTATTTATGAATATTCCAATGGGGAAACACTAATTGTTATAATTTTTTAACAAAATAACTATTTCAAAAAAAATAAAATAAATAAAATATTTTTTTTGGATCTAATTTATACGTAATTTTGTTTTAAAAAATTTTACCCATTTTTAGAAGGATGCGGTTTTTTTTCATTCAACCCGGACTAATTCGAAATTTATTAGAAAAATGGGAAAACTTAAATTTTCTCAACGCAACATACCCGAAAACGGGGAAAAACACCAAAAATTACCTTTTTTATCTAATTATAGTGTTTTCTATATGGAAGTTTAACATTACCTACGCAAAATAAGAGTTTTAACAAGTCAAATATGTGATTTCAGTTGAACAATTCGAATAAACATTTTTATAAGGGTACATTTATTTCAATATTTAAATAATAAGTTTTCAATAAACAAATTATTTTGGATGCATGAAAAAATGAAATTTTTGTCTGGGCCTAAAAATTGAAAGATCACGTCATCCAATAGAGATATCGAAAAAACAATCGCAAATTCTTTACAGTTTTGAGTCAACATAGCCCAAGGAACTTATATACGATATCTGAAAAAAAAAATTCAGGCCATGTGAATTTTACAACTATGCTAAATTTCTGAAAAATTTTACATAAAAAGCTATATAACTCCGAAACGTGTTTTATCGAAAAAATAAACAAACACAAATTCCTTCTTGCATCACACTAATTCTCAGAGGACTTAAATCTTATGTTTCATAACCGTACGGCCATTTTGCAAATTTTTGTATTTTTTTTCAAAAAAAAAAATATTTTGACTGGTCTTAATATCTGAAGGTAATTTTGTTAAAAAATCTAACCCACTTCTAGACACGCTAGAAGGATGCGGATTTTTGCATTCGACGCGGAATAACTTGAAACTCATAAGAAAAATCAGAAAACTTTAATTTTCTGAACGCCACAACCCCGAAAATGGGAAAAAACCCTAAAAATCACCTTTTTACGTCTATTCATGCTAGAAGGTAGCAGTTTTTTGTAATTTTTTTTAGCCGCCTTGGGGTTCAAGGGGGTGGAACCCCCTAGCGAGCAGAGCGAGTTAACGTTATATAACGTGAAGCGGTCTCCTTTGTATATGTGAATCTACTTAGAAAGAAAAAGAGTTATATATCGCGAAGCGTAAAGTAACGCCAAGCATAACAAAATGCGTAGCATATTGTGAAAAGCCTTCAGCTTTGTATATTCACCACGACCAAGTGGATCCTCGGGAGGGTTATTATTATTTGATCAAAATTTAACGTAATTATGTCTGTTGAAGGGGGAGAGTGGATACAGGATATACACTCCAAAGCCACCCAAGGCCACTCATCTCTTCAACAAACATAAACCCACACAAAGTAGCTACGTCTAGTGGGGCGTAGTACAGCCAAAGCCACCGATAATGAGAACAACCATTTTGACTGAGAAGTCAAAGGTATTGATGTAGTTGTCGTAGTTCTTGGAGAAGATTAAAGTGTTGAGTCCATTTTTACTCCTCTTCCAAGACTCCATTCGTTTCCTTATATATATATCAGCTATGAATATTTACGTCATTAATTTTTCTGCGCCCATAGAAACGAATATAGTCTTGGAAGAGAAGTCTCATTATCGGTTGCTTTGGCGGTATACGCCCCACTCTAGAGTCTAATCTTTCCACCATTCCGGTTTGCAGGTCTCATCTTCATCACCTTATCACCTCCATGCAGAAGGCTATCATCATAGGCACCCTTCGTACATTGAGATTGCATCATACTCTCTTCAAGTAACATCCCTTGAAATTATTTTATATTTAATTTTGCAGGTTTCACACCCGTGCCGTGCAAAGAAGTACTCCCTGACTCGGAAGACAGGTGGACCCTTCGGACATCGCGTTGACTCCCGGACGTACAGACTACACGACCATAGGGTAGTGAACCATCATCAATAGACGTAGCTGCCTTGTGTGGATTTATGTTTGTTGAAGAGGCGGGTGGCCTTGGTAGATGGCAATGGATGGCCTTGGGGTATATATATATATATATATATATATATATATATATATATATATATACATATATATATATATATATATATATATATATATATATATATATTTCAGTTGTTACCGAAATATATATTCGATTCGGTTATAACAGTTCGGTTGTTACATTGTCGCGTGATTTTTGCGTTTTAAAATAGTAGGCGAAATTTGTTTTAATTTCACTCACAAACGTATAATACCATTAATGAGATCTTAGCTAGGCTTTTAAACACTGGATAGTACACACAAGGCATAAGTATGATCAACAGGATCAACTAGGAATGCCTGCGAAAATGTTACCTAGCACTTTTTGCATTGTACGAAAAAAGTCAGATGATGTATTTTAGAATCATAATTACGCATAATATATATATATATATATATATATATATATATATATATATTTTTTAGTTATATGATGACATATTGAAGACCACCCAAGTACCCCACATCTTATCAATCACAACTATAAACATTATTAATCATATCATATAATTCATTTTCAAATATATTATATTCATATTATTATTAATCATATCATATTATTCGTTATCAAGTATATTATATTATAACATTATTATTCATTATCAATATATTATATTATTCATTATTAATAATATTAAATTACTCATTATTTGACCAACTGTCATATTGTAATCGATCTATTATTCATTTTTATATAAACTTTGTTATAAATAAAACATGTAAATAATAACATCAATGTGATTACGCATATATTAATTGCGATATTAAAATAGTATATAAAGAAACGCAATACGTAAACACATAGGTATTATTGGGAAGAATATTGTACACTTAAGAGCTCCTGCTCTCAATAAAGTCTTTTTAAAAACGTCTACGGTGCAATCTAATACTTAATTGGCGCAGTTGGGTAGGATCTATTGAGCAATATTCAAGAAAATTGGACTTGGTAACTAGCGGTTTACTGGAAATCAACTCAATTCCAACGGTTTATTGGAATCATCAATTTATTGGAACGGTCAAAGTCGTGATTGGAACTTCAGCGGTTTACTGGAAATCAACTCAATTCCGGCGGTTTACTGGAACTAGGAGGCTTTTCGCAGTTCAGAAGATCACAACAAAGTTTTGGTGGATTTCAATCCTTCAGATCACAGCCACGCATCACATCAACATCAAATCAACATCAATGCAGACGAATTGGTTCATGTAAGTACCATTTAAAATATTATTGGTCCACATGCCCAATCCTTTTAAAATCAAAGACAAAAAACTTCGTGTAGCTTATTCACTAAGAAGTACCCCTCACGCTATCGGTGCAGCAAACACAAGTGTGCAGCATCAAAATCCAATTCCGCGGCTTACGGAAGAAGATTCAATTAGCTTAGTAAATAATAATTTAAACGAAACAAATAATAATTTAAACGATACAAATAATAATTCAAACAAAACAAATAATAATTCAAACAATACAAATAATAATATAAACAATTAAATTAATATAAATAATCAAACAAACAATTTAAATATGGCAAACGAGTATCTTAATATATTAAGAATACCCGATCACATCAAAGAACGACCTACATTTGATGGGAACCCTAGATTACTATACGCATTTATATCATACGTCGAAGATATCCTAGTAGCAATACCTGCTGAACTAAATGCAGATATAAGAGGAAAATTGTGTATACGCGCAATTAGAAAAATAAAATGGAGAAATATAAATGGGGAAAAATAAAAGAAAACCTCATAGCCCATTATTGAGACAAACGAAACGAGACGAGTCTCATAAGAGACCTACATAGTAAAAAACAAGACGGTTTAACAATAGAACAATATTATGGACGAAACATTTCTCATCTCTAACAAACTACGTAAAAATATAAGAAGCAGATGCAACTGTTATAAAAGCTAAAATTCAATTATATAGTGACATGTGTCTGAATGTGTTTTTAACAGGATTAAGAGAACATTATATTACATTAATTTTATTATAAATAAAAAAATAAATTTACCCGCTTTCGTAGAATTTAACCTTTACTTTGACTATCTTGTGCTTAAATTATTTTGATGGTCTTATCGGACTTGATATTTTAGACAAACTTCAAGCTCAAATTGATAATAGTAATAAAGTCTTTTAAACCCTGAACTCTTCAAATAGAATATTATTCAAACTTAATTTCACATCCGGTCAATACAAAATTGACGCTCACATGAAACGCATTATCTGTCTCCCAGAAGACGTACATAACGGTGAAATCTTACTACCAGATACGTTCTTAGCTAAAGCTTTCTCTATACCCGAAGGTATCTTTAAAGCTAAAAATTGGTATATCTTAGCCCCTGTAACAAGTTTAACAAATAAAGAACAAAATATATATCTTGAACAACCATTAAAAACCCAACTATTTTATAGATAGTGAACCTAATCCATTTCCAAACAATTTAGAACCCAATGAAAACTTAGTTAGAATCAACCATTTAAATCAAGAAGAAAAACATTTTCTCCTTAAACTCTGTAAGAAATTCGAAGATTTGTTTCATAGAGAAAATCAAGATCTAACGTTTTCAAATCAAATTAAACATAGAATAACGACAATCGACAATATACCAATTTATACAAAACCATATCGATACCCGGAAATCCATAAAGAAGAAGAACATACTCAATTAGACAAAATTTAAAGCAAGGAATAATTCGTCCAAGCTTTAGTCCATGGTCCTCTCCTATATGGATAGTTCTAAAGAAACGAGATGCTTCAGGAAAACAAAAATGGAGATTAGTTATAGATTATCGCAAACTGAACGAGAAGACTATAGATGATAGATATCCCTTACCAAATAGCACAGACATCCTTGATAAATCAGGAAAATGCATGTATTTTACAACGCTAGATTTAGCAAGTGGCTTCTATCAAATCGAAGTACACCCAAATGATGTACGTAAAACTGCTTTCACAGTTGCACATGGTCATTATGAATATGTAAGAATGTCTTTCTCTACCTCTCTAACAGAACATATTGATAACATATCCAAAGTGTTCAATCGCTTACGTCAAGCTAATTTAAAAATTAAGCTAGACAAGAGTGAATTTCTTCATAGAGAAGTTGCCTCTTTAGGACATATTGTCACAGAACATGGAGTTAAACCAAGTCCTGACAAAATCGAAGCAATTCTAAAATTCCCAATTCCTAAAACACAGAAAGAAATAAAAAGCGTTCTTGCATTAGTTGGATATTAAAGAAATTTCGTTAAGGATTTTGCAAAAATAACCTAACTACTGACATCATGCCTGAAAACAGCTTTCAGGCATGTTAACAGTCAAAGTCTCTCCTGAATATATTTAAACATTCGAAACCTGTAAATATCTGTTAACTCATGATCCTATTCTATCCTATCCTGATTATTCAAAAGAATTTATTCTAACCACCGATGCAAGTAATGTTGCCTTAGGAGCTATAATTTCGCAAGGACCTATTGGAAAAGATAAACCTGTTTGTTATGCATCACGAACGCTATCACAAACTGAGAAAAATTATTCAACCATCGAGAAAGAGCTTTTAGCCATCGTATGGGCTACAAAATATTTTCGACCTTATTGATTCAGAAAAAAATTTAAGATCATTACGGATCACCAACCTCATGTCTCATGTCTCTCAAAGAACCGAATAGCAAACTCGTAAGATGGTCACTTAAGGTAGAAGAATTTGATTATACAATTGTTTATAAAAAAGGTAAAACAATACCAATGCTGACAGCCTATCCCAAATAGTAATTGAATCTAACATTCACAGTTCAGATTCATCGCAACATTTTAATCAAGCCATTAATAATAGTAGCAATCAAACTGTTCACAGTGCTGATGAAGACAATACAGCATACATTCCCATTTCGGAGAATCCTTTAAATGATTTTAGTAATCAGTAATCAGTTAATCTTCCTTAAAAATAATAACCGGCCTCACCGAAAGTTAGTAATTCTGTTTAGAACAAAGCATAGGCAAACTTTCCAATTTCCCGATTATGACAATCAATTATTAATTGATATCTTTAAACAATGTTTATCACCGAAAAATCTAAGTGCTATTTATTGTCTTGACGACAATCTTTTCTTACAAATTCAAAACATATATACAGAGTATTTCTCGCAAGGAAAACAATTCAAACCAGTCAGATGTACTAAGGTTTAACTCGATATAACTGATGATATTAATCAAGACTTAATCGCTGAATATCTTACTATAAATAAACACCGAGGCATAAACGAAACTTGATGCACATCTTCGTAGAGAATTTTATTTTCCCAATGCAGAATCAAAGATTACTTATTATATAAATCATTGTAAAATTTTTAATGAAAATAAATACGACAGAAAACCCCCGATGCAGAAGTTCATGCTAACTGAAACCCCTACTAAGCCCCTGAAAATAGTACATTGCGATATTTTTCACATTGCAAATGAATATATCTTCACGATAATAGATAAATTTTCTAGATTTGCACAAGGATATTTACTCGAATCCCGAAACAGTATACACCTGAAACTAGCACTTACGAAATTTATAAGCGCTTACGGTAGACCCGAAAACCTAGTAGCTGACTCTGAAAAAGGAATTGACTCAATTCTATTTCGAGAATTTTGTGAAAGGAACAATATTGACCTTCACATTGTTGTAGTGAAAATTATTGAGAATAATTTTTCTGGATCCAACACACGTTCTAATTATATTACGAAAAATATTAAGTAAAATATAACGAAAAATGTTTAAGATAACAATATTTTTCTCCTTGGAAAAAGAAGGAGTTTGTTAGTTTTTTCTAAGTACAAAAACAAAATAATCTAATTCGATTAATTTTTTTTCTTTACACAAAGTTTTTTTTTGAGTCGAAAATTGAAAAGAAATTAATAAATGCTTTTGATTTAAAGTTTTTCTTTTTTTAAATAAAAAAATTGAAAAAAAATCGAAGTTGAATATTTTGAATAAATAATGTTGTATAAACAAGCATGATAAGTAAACAGAATAAGCAAGCTTACGTATTGTAAAATTGTGTATAGATTTTGGAGAAGTATTATAATTTTTTATTAATTTTATAAATAATCTGAACACTCAGATTACGCCCATGGTTGTTGATAAACTAAATTATTCTAGAAGCCTCCATGCAAAAATATGTTTCACAAAAAAATATTTCTTCAAAACAAACTACCATATTCTAGAAAAATCTTTGACGGATATATAAACCGGTGGCCAGTGTTAATTCAAGTCAGTTTTCAATCGACTGTTGTTTGATTCGGTTAAAAGTATATAATTAGCTATTGTTCGATTCAGATCAAGTTAAAGATTATGTTAAAGTTGGCATTTGTACAAATAATTCAAAGTTTGACATTGTGTTGAAAAGTATAAAAAAAATTGTTGAAAAAGAAATTGAATTCTAATAATTTTTAAAAGCAATAAAACCAGGTTTTTGTTTCGTAAAAATTTTGTTTAATTTAATTTTCTTTTTTTTTTAAAAAAAAAAACGTGCGTGTCATCTCAATTATAAAATATTTAGTACAACCTTTTACTAATATATATATATATATATATATATATATATATATATATATATATATATATATATATATATATATATATATATGTATATATATTGGAATCATTTGCAGGTTCGGCAGCGCTCCTTTAAGGTATAAAGTGAGCCAAGATACCGCGACAACATAACATCAATTATAAGTCCTAATTCAAACTCTCTAATCGAAAGATTCCATTCCACGTTACAAGAAGCGTTTCGCGTAATTGAAAGTATGAAGAAAATTGAAAATGATTACTTCAATGAAATAGTATTATTAGACAGCCTATTTGCTTATAATAATTCTATTCACTCCGTGACAAAACATATCCCTTTTGAATTATTCTTCGGAAGAACGTATGATACACGTTTAATACCACAATCAGATTTCATCAAGAAGAAGAAACAAGAACTTTATGATAAAGTTAACGAGAAAGTCAATGCACAAAATAATACAAATTTAGCTAAAATAAATGAAAAACGTGAAGACCCCTTAATATATAAACCAGGCTCAACTAACTTTCTTGTTGAAAACAGACACAATAACAAAAGTCACCTTAAGTTTAAACAGATTAAAGTTAAAACTAATAAACTTGTCACTATCATAGATAAAAATAATCGAAAACTACACAAACAAAAGTTAAAACGGCCTATCCCGTTACATAATCATCATGTTAACGTTAATGATGAAGGCTAAAACACAAAAGATTGGAATACAGGATCTCAGTAACAATCCTGGGATGCTCGCACTAAATCTGGGACCAGCCCGAATCATCAACAATTATCATCACTATTACCATATCATCAAGTTAGACGATTATAATCCAAAGGTTGATAAATTGCAAGAATCAATAAACTTACTAAATAAACATAAAAATGTAGGAACCATTAAAGCAATGCTAGATACTAAATTCACAAATTTAAATAGAAACTGATCTATCCAAGGACGATCGTTAAAAGAGGATTAATCAATGGACTTGGTTCAGTAATTAAATATATTACCAGAAATATGGACGCTAACGATGCTGCCGAGGTAACCAAAAACATATAACAGTTAACGAATGACGACAGTCAAGTCACCAGTACAACAAACAAGTAAAAATCAATCAACAAATGATAAATAGGTTCGACAACATCTCAAAATATATTAATAGTCAACAAGAAGTAATAAATCAATACAAGTAATAAATCATTGTAACGTGGAATGGAATCTTTCGATTAGAGAGTTTGAATTAGGACTTCTATATATATATATATATATATATATATATATATATATATATATATATATATATATATATATATATATATATTTATATATTTATATATTTATATATTTATATATATATATTAGCCTTAAATGGAGCGCTGTCGAACCTACAACAGATTCCGATACTCGATACACACACAAAAAAACAAAATATTAGTAAAAGTTTACTAAATATCTGTCAATTAGATCACACGCACTTTAAAAAATAAATAAATAAAATAAGAGACTTTACGAAAGTCAAACCTGACGTTTATTTGATTTCAAATTAAAAAAAGAATTTTAATTAATGTTTTTTAATTTCATTCTTTTTCAATGTTTAATTTATAACTTTAGTACTCGAACAATATTGATTTTAAAACTTTATTTTAATAATCGAACAACTGTCAACTTAAGACTCGATCTGAATTGATAGAATGTCAATTTTGAACTGTATAAGTGTGCCTTTAGAACTCAATTGAAATCGGTATATTCCTCTCTTTATATAGTGCTCTGGATAATTCTAGAAGGGTGCTTGTTTATACAAAACAGAAAATATTATTTCTCGAAATCATATTTTTTATACACCCTTCCAGAACATTCAGTTGCGCTTTAGGTCGTATTCAAAGGAGTCAGCAATTGATAAATTTTATTAAAAATTATATATGCCTGACCGAGGCACGAACTAACAATACACGCTTGCCTGATGCCGTAACGTGCTGGGCCACCGGCTATATATATTAACAGTACATATTTATCGATTTCAATTTGACAAAAATACTTATTCACAAAATTGCATTTGTACTTTCAAAACATGTTTTGATGCAAAATTATACTTGTTTTTTATAAAAAAGATTTAACAAAATTGAATCTATGTAAATATGTATCCAATAAATTATATATATTTTTTTTTTCAAAATAACTTCTCTTTGATTTTATTTTAAAAAAAAATGCTTTTGTCAATATGCAATAATTTTGCAATTACTTGATTTACAAAAAAAATTTTTAATTTTTCAAAGATAAAAAGAATAAATGTAACAAGATCTTATCATTTTCTCTTTGCAAATTTATATAAAAACTCCTTTCTCAAGGAGAAAAATGTTTCATCTTAGTTATTTTCTTTTTTTTAGAACTTTCTTTTGAATATTTAAATATTTTTACTTTTTGTAATTAGAATTTTGTGCTGAGGCCTTAAAAATTATTTCACTAATTTTCAAGACAACAAAATCTCCCCCTTTAGACCTGAACACACATTTTCTAATTTTCTCTAGTATCTTTGGTCGACCAATTTATAATTTTAGAACTATTTTCAAGAACTGTACTAGTACATTTTGTATCTTAACTTAAAGTATCCGTACACATTACTCAGTTCTTCGTTCTTCTTCAACGGCGCGGCACCTGTTGTTGATTGCCGGTCATCTGGTACATCTTGAAACATCCCGCCGTCTTCCATCACCTCCATGCCTTTGACCCACCAATCAATCCGGAAATAGTTGGCCAAACACCTCGTTCCACACACTCAATCTTCCCAGATTCCCATTGGCGGTGGTTCGTGCACTGGCTCGCTTCAAGAGACATTAACGTATTTTCGTGGAAGGCTCTGTATCCAGTACATAGATACCAGCTGGTAAACATCTCAGCACCCTGTAAGGGCCTTTCCACTTCGGTGCCAATCCACTATGAACACTTTTCACCTTACTGCTAAGCACTTGGTTGCGTATCCAGACGGACTCTCCTTACTCTTGATGTGCATGGGTTTGGACCTATTATGTTGATGATGACTACCGCCCATGGGGAAGTAGGTCTTCGACTTCTCATTGATTGACTTGGCTTCTTGTTCAGTGGCTTCAGTCTAGCACACGTATCACACCCTTTGACGTATCTTCGTATGCCATCTTGCATCCCATATCAGTAAACGCGGTTACGGATTTGACGATACGTTTCTCTCCAACCAGGATGTGCTGTTTCATCACTGTCGTAATATCTGCTTAGGAAACCAAGTCGGCGTTCTTCGGGAATAACTGGCACTTCTTGTACCATCTGTTGACTATGATACTAGAGGATCCCGTCGGATACGGTGTTTTCGCCCCAATCTCAATCACCCATTCTGGAATGTCTCCTCCACTTCTTTGTCTACAGCCTTGTCCTGTGGTTGTCTGGACAAGGAGTCGGCGGCTTGGTTATCATTTCCGGGGATGTGAATTATTTCAAAGTCATAGGCTCTCTATGTCAATACCCATCTTGTCAATTTCGCTCGACTATCCTTCGTTTTGTTCAGCCGTTGAAGCGCTGCATGATCCGTATATAATTTAAAATGTCTTCCTTCAAGATATACTCGAAACTTCCTCAATGCTCAGATAATCGAGAGACATCCCTTTTCTGCTGTGGCGTACTTTCTTTCTGTGTGTCGAAGTTGCTTGCTGGCGTAATTCTTCGTATTCTTCCATCATCTTCCATTTAGAACAATATTTCACTTAATCCAACGTTACTAGCATCCGTGTTTAAACAGAACGTCTTATTAAAATCTGGATGTGCTAGTTTCGGTGCATTTACTATCGATGACTTCAGATTTTCGAATGCCTTTTGATGTAACATTAGCCATCGCCACTTTATGTTCTTTTTGAGCATTTCACTTAGAGGTGCAGCTATATCTTCGTAGTTATTCACGAAGCTTCTATACCAACCACATAATCCCAAAAATTGACGTGGTTGTCGTCGTGTTCTTGGTACAGTATGGTTACTGATAGCTTCATGCTTTTCGTCCTCTCTGTCAATGCCGTCTTCACTCAAAATGTGTCCCAGGTATTTGACTTTGTTGCAGCCAATGACACACTTGCTTTCAAGTACAAAATCCAGATGGTGTAAATGGTTCTTGACTGATTGACTATAAATGAGTATGCCATCCAGGTAAACTTGCTCGATGTATCCAGATAATACTTCATTTATTAAGCTCTAGAACGTAGCTGGAGTGTTCTTCAATCCAAACAGCATGACGCCGAATTGATAGAAATCTCTTGCGGTAGTAAATGCAGTATACTCTTTCGATTGTGGATTCATTACAATTTGCTAATAACCAGTCTAAAGATCCAATGCCAAAAATATTTTGGCATCTTTTACTTTTCTCAACATCTCTTGCAGGTCTGGAATCGGAAACGCATTACTCTTTGTAATATCGTTCAATTTTCCATCATCGACGCGCAATCGAAAGGCTCCATTCTACTTCTTCGGTAATACGACGGGTGTGGCCCAGGGCAACGCGGATGGTTCTATAATGCCATCGCCTTCCATTTCTTCGATCATTTTTCCAGAACCCGTTGCTTTTAATTATTATTCGGGTATGGTCGTAATTTAAATTGGGAATTCTTCGTTATTTCAATTTTGTGCGTAATGGTTTTTGTCCTTCCAACTTTACCGAAAACACTAAGATGTCGTCTAATGATATATTTTCACTGATCTTGGTTCTCGAGGAGTTTTATTTTTAACTTGACCAATGCTTCATTAAATACTGCCATTTCTCTGTTTGCTCCATCAGGTTTTCTTTAAGCAATGTGGACTCTCTAATCGCACCCCAAGTAAATTATACCACTCCGATAATCAATACTCACACCATTTTTCATTAAGAATTCGTTGCCAAGTTTTAAATGGTTCTGTAGGCCAGGTACAACCATTACTTCATAATTGAACTTCATTATTGATATCATCACATTCATGCACATTTTCCCAAGAATCTTGAAGGTATTATTGCATGTGGCTCCACTCCCTGTACTATTTCTGATAGGGTGCATTTACCATTTCTTCTTTCCAATTCGATATGATATGATATGAATTTATTAATTGATGTGCCGTAATGAGCGAATCAATACATAAAAAAAGAAAATTACAAAAGTTTTTACATAAAAATAAAAAAAAATATAACACATTATATGGCGTTTCAAAAATTACGCTAAAAAGAAAAATATAACAGAATTCTTTTTTTTTCTTTTATATATATATATATCTATATATATATATATATATATATATATCATCACATTCATGCACATTTTCCCAAGAATCTTGAAGGTATTATTGCATGTGGCTCCACTCCCTGTACTATTTCTGATAGGGTGCATTTACCATTTCTTCTTTCCAATTCGATATGATATGATATGAATTTATTAATTGATGTGCCGTAATGAGCGAATCAATACATAAAAAAAGAAAATTACAAAAGTTTTTACATAAAAATAAAAATAAAATATAACACATTATATGGCGTTTCAAAAATTACGCTAAAAAGAAAAATATAACAGAATTCTTTTTTTTTCTTTTATATATATATATATATATATATATATATATATATATATATCTATATATATATAAAAGAAAAAAAAAGAATTCTGTTATATTTTTCTTTTTAGCGTAATTTTTGAAACGCCATATAATGTGTTATATTTTATTTTTATTTTTATGTAAAAACTTTTGTAATTTTCTTTTTTTATGTATTGATTCGCTCATTACGGCACATCAATTAATAAATTCATATCATATCATATCGAATTGGAAAGAAGAAATGGTAAATGCACCCTATCAGAAATAGTACAGGGAGTGGAGCCACATGCAATAATACCTTCAAGATTCTTGGGAAAATGTGCATGAATGTGATTATATCAATAATATATATATATAGATATATATATATATATATATATATATAAAAGAAAAAAAAAGAATTCTGTTATATTTTTCTTTTTAGCGTAATTTTTGAAACGCCATATAATGTGTTATATTTTATTTTTATTTTTATGTAAAAACTTTTGTAATTTTCTTTTTTTATGTATTGATTCGCTCATTACGGCACATCAATTAATAAATTCATATCATATCATATCGAATTGGAAAGAAGAAATGGTAAATGCACCCTATCAGAAATAGTACAGGGAGTGGAGCCACATGCAATAATACCTTCAAGATTCTTGGGAAAATGTGCATGAATGTGATGATATCAATAATGAAGTTCAATGTATATATATATATATATATATACATATATATATGTATATATATATATATATAGAAAATTAATACTATAAAAAAAACAACAGATATAGAATTAAATTTCGATTTTTGCCCCAATTTCCTAGATGAAAATTTTTGTATTTTATAAATACGTATTTCGACTACAAAGTAGTCATCAGTAATTATTCTCCGAGGAGATGTTACGTCTTGCTAATTTGGTGACGGTCTTCACCATAGTTACAATAATAATTACAATTAGCTAATTCATACTGATGATGACTACTTTGTAGTCGAAATACGTATTTATAAAATACAAAAATTTTGATCTAGGAAATTGGGACAAAAAATCTAAATTTATTTCGAAAAATCTTAGAGGTCTCTTTAATATTATTTATAGATAAAGAATTATTTAGGGCATTAGAGAATTAATTTAAATATTTATTAATTTTGTTTAAAATGAAACGTAAGCAATTGGCTACATCCTTTACATGCTTTTTATCCATAATACTAAGCATGTCTTCAGCAGTTACTAAATTTTGATGAATCAATACATCACGCTCTTTATCACTCATACCCCGACAATCTTCTAAGAGGTGTTTTATACTTTCACTTTCCCCACACAAGGCACATATACGGGTCTCACCCACTTTAACAGTTTTCCATTTGAAAGTATATAGTCTAAATTTCGCAATGACATGCCTGTCAATTCTTTTAGCTACCTTTATGTAACGCGCACCATCTTCATAATGTTTCAGGCCACTATAAAAACTTAAGGAGCCTTTAGTTCTTACATCTTGTAGGGAAATTAAAAGTGAATGCTCATATAGAGTCTTTTTAATAGACCTTGGAGAATTATTTATAGGGTCGTTTAAACCAAAATCGCCGAAGATGTTTATGGATATTTGTTCATGCGCTTTGAAACAGCGTACTTGAAGCTCTTTGGTACTCTTGCTCAGCCTATTGAAATAATTCCACGCTTTTTGAATACATTTGTAACGGATTACGGTTACACTAAGTTCTATATTAACAGCACAATTGGGGGACGATTTTGGAATACATAGTAACTCTTTATCAAAGTTGTAGGCAATTGTATCTAGCGATTTAAAATGCTCTTTGATTTTACTATCCAGTGCCCAAATTTTGCAACCATATGTTAAAATAGGTTCAATTAAAGTATTAAACAGTTGCAAGATAATTTTAGTAGGAAAATACTGATTCTGATACATGAATCTTTTAATACTAATTAGATCTCTTTTAATTTTGTCAATCATATTCTGGACATGAGTTCCCCATTTGCCATTATTTGTTAATGTAACCCCCAAATATTCAAAACACTTCACATTTTCAATTTCACAATCGTTATAAGTCCATAAATTCATTTACCGATCGCTTATACCCGTTGCTTACTATCATTATTTTAGTTTTATTAGTATTCACTAAAAGTTTCCATCACTACAATATTGTTCTAATCCCTTCAAGGCTCTTCTAATACTTCCAGCGGTTTCAGACATGATAACTAAATCATCAGCAAATAAAAGGTTCTTTATTTCTTTTCCTTGAATATAAGATGCCGTATAATTAATTGTTTCCATCCATTCGCTGAAATTGTTTATATATAATAAGAAAAGAAGAGCGGACAAATGACAATCTTGCCGTAATCCTTGGTAGGTTTGAAATGTATGGGGCAGTAAGTTAGACTCCAATCGAACGCAACATGAAGTATCTTTATAAATTGACTTTAAGATATCAATAGTATTCCCATTCAGTCCTATGTTTCTCAGTTTTTCCCATAAAAGATTACGATCAACCTTATCGAAGGCTTTTTCAAAATCTACAAAGCAAATATAAATATTATTTATTTTCTTTGCTAGGGCTCTGTCGATAATCGATTTTATTACTAGAACATTATCCATCGTTTCGTAACCTTCACGGAAGCCTGCTTGGAATTCATTTATAATATTATTTTCGACAATCCATTGTTGCAAATGATCTGCAAGAATTTTGGTATATAATTTACTAACATTTGGTAGTAAGGTCAATCCTCGGTAATTATTTGGGTCAATCATCTTTCCTTTACCTTTATATAAATTGATAATGACCCCATTCGACCAAATTTTAGGAAAATACCTGTTTTTGGACATTAAATTATATAATTTTGTTAGGAGAACCACAAATGGTTGCAGTGCTACAGATGTAAGCTTAATACATTCGTTTAGAATACCGTCGGAACCTCGAGGGATTCGAGGGGACTAGGGGAAATATGCCACGGTCTTACAAGCAGATGTCTACGCCATACTGGCTTGCGTCCGTGAGAAACTACGTAGAGGCTACATAAACCAGAGCGTATGTATTCTTTCGGACAGTCAGGCTGCGCTAAAAGCCTTGTCTGGAACAGAGGTCACCTCAAGGGTAGTCAAGAATTGTCTAGAGGAACTTCTGAAACTGGCAAAACGGAACAATGTTCAATTGATCTGGGTGCCAGGTCGCAGTGGATTCGAAGAGAAACGAAAAAGCAGATACTTTAGCAAAGAAGGGAGTCGGAATGCCCTTCATAGATCCTGAGCCTATTTTAGGTTTTCCAAGGACTGTATGCAAACAGGGGATCAACGAGTGGTCAAATGCTAAACAACGTGATCACTGGGAAAAAATACCGCGGCAAGAACTCGGGAAGGTACTGCTTCAGAGTGCAACAAAGCGGCTATCTCTTGATGAACTGAAACTGAACAAGACTGCAATTGCGGAGGGTTACCGGGTTCATTACCGGGCATTATCCCATGCGGAAGCATCTACACACAATGAGACTCCATAACGGGTACATTGTGTGCAGATTGTGTGGCGAGGAGGAAGAAACATCCAGCCATATTATCGTTGACTGCAAACCTCTAGGTTACAGCAGATACAAGATATTCGGTGCATCTCACCCCGAATATATGAACCTTCAGGAAGACCTGATAAGCAAGCTCCTGGCTATTGCCAACATATGGGAGAAGCGAATCTCGTCGGACTGAAGTAGAAAGGGGGACACAATGGACCATAAGGACCATAATGGACCAATATAAATCAATCAATGAATTGGACATCTTTGTCCAATTCATCAAAGGACGCCAACGGACGTATTTTGTCCCGTAATAGATTTAATACTGTTGGCACCACGTCATCAATATTTCTTTCGGCGTGCACTCTCCTAAACTGCTGCACCTTTATATTAACGAACGCTGTTGTTTTTAATCCTGTTGGCTGGGAAACGGTCATCATGACTTTTTTATATTGTTCATGCACCGTCGTTTCCATGCCAACAAGCCGTGTGATTAACTTGCTCTCTATACCTTCGATTTGTGTGCGGGTTACAGCGACATCGGCTTTAATGTTCATGATGTCAGTTTTCACAGCCTCGACGTCAGTGCTTATTTGGTCGATACGTCGTATACACTATTCTCTCAGGTTCTCCATTCGCTCCGACAAGTTCTTGTTGGACTTGCTTCATTATATTTAGTGTTTGTTCGCCCACTCTCTCTTCAGATTCCTGAAGTCGATTTCCGATCCGTTTGTCCACTCTCTCTTCAGACTCCTGAAGTCAATTCCCGATACGTTCTTCAAGTTGGTTGCCCATTCTCTCTTCAAACGCCTGAAGTCGATCGCCCATTCGCCTCGCTGAAAAGCCTCTCTGGTACCAGACTTTCTGCTTCCATCATCTCACGAAGTCGTTGCATGGAAACGCTGCGGCTTGCCATTGTGGATGCTTCTATGCGTCTCTGTCCTGTCATGGTCACCACTTGTCGCGGTATCTTGGCTCTCTTTAGCCTTAAAAAGAGCACTGTCAAACCTACAACAGATTTCGATACTCGACACACACAGAAAACCAAAATATTAGTAAAAGTTTACTAAATATCTGTCAATTGGATAACGCACTTTTAAAAATAAATAAATAAAACAAGAAACTGTATGACAATCAAACCTAACGTTTATTTGATTTCAAAAAAAATAATTTTAATTTAATTTTTTTCAACAAGGGTTAAAACATAAAGTGTCCCAAAAAAAAAGTTCTTTTTTTTCAACGCATACCCTCTAATTATGTTTCGATGATTTCAAGACAATAGTAAATAAAATTTCATGTACTTAGAACCATGGCTACTCGTGCCGACTTGCATCGAAACATCTCACTACTTGCATACTAAGGCGCTCGGAAGCTAACGTACCGATGTGCTTGTTGTTGCTTATTTGTTTTATTAGTTAACGCATTGTTTTCGTTCAGTGAACATATCAGAGGACTTACGCAGTTCTAAAAAGAGAATATTTTTCATTGGGTATGTAAAACATCAAACTACCTGTTCAAAACTTCCCTCTAACAAGTACTGGAAGTTCTGTTCTTTAATATTTTTGAAGTGAATTTAAGTGTCATTGAAAGCGCAAATCTTACTATTCGTGATTGTACTATTTATTGGAAAAAGGCACGCATACCGACTAAATGTTTACCTTATTGTGTTGAGAAAGTTACATTATACCAAGTTTGGAGAAATTTGAAAAAATGCAAAAAAAAACAAGACGTGTATGAATAGTGTCGACAAGAATTTGTTATAAACTTAGACAATTTGTTTGACATTGCACATGCCGATGCGCTTTAATTAATAAAGGTAATTGAAGATATTATTTTCTTGCAGCGCCAGAGACAGCCAGGTTGATCTGGTCACTTAGCTAGAGTAGACAAAAAACTGAACGAAAGAGAGGAAAAAACGCGGCTTAGAATCATTGAGGAACAAAAGCGGCGTGCTAAATATTTTTCATCCTTCATCTTCTGATACTAATAAAACTTCTATGGGGAAAAACTTCATCACCCCAAAATTAGTCGCAGCATTAGATAGGTGACAGTTAAGTATGAGAAATTCTGTGTTTATTATTGAAGCGACTATTGAAGCACTTGGACAAAGCACTGACGAATCTCCCATAAGCAAGTCTTCCACTCAAAGAATTCGTACAGAAAAGCAAAAACAGCGCGCCGAAGCTATAAAAATCGAATCCAAAACGAGGTACAGGCTTCTGTAACTGTCCATTGGGATAGCAAACTGTTGCCGGCTTTAGATGCACGCAAATCTATAGAAGAACGTCTACCAATAGTTATTTCGTATGGTAATAAAAAACAACTTATCGCTGTGCCAAAATTGGATGAATCTTTTAGAAATGTACAGGCACAGGCAGTTAGGAACGCTATTATCGACTTGAAGATAAAGTGTGTCTATTTGACGATGATGTAGACCAAGAAACAAAAGTAAAAAGGGTTATTAACTTAGCCAAAGCAAACCCATCAGCCCACAGTAAACGCTAGATCGATAGAAAGACCTTTTGGCTCACTTTACGGTTAGTCTGAGAAGTGAAAATTTAGTTAACCTTTGATTTATTTTATTACTTTGATATATGATAACTGTTCTCTGTTTTTTAATTTCAGCGAAAAATCGATGGCTTTGTTTCAATCAAAAGCAAGTTCTTATTCAATCGACTCAAAATTGATGACAATTTTCTTAAAGAGTGTCCTACTTCAATGTCAAATAATTCTTCATTTCAACATTCTAAAATAATGGTACTGACAACTAAGAGTAGATACAGCCAAAAGAGCGGTTAAAGCAAGACTTTCATGACTTAATCACTGTTGAAAAGGTACAAAAGCAAATTTTATTACGTTGTGTACAAGAACACAGGCAGGTATATCCTGACTGTATAAAGCAAATTTTGAAAAGAAATTTAGTAATTAATGTCCTTTTAGTGATAAATACTTAATAAATATAAGATACAAGTAAAACATTGTTTTATTTACTAAATAAACATTAAGTTATAAAATCCCTCTATGGCTTCCATACGAACTTTTATGTTAAACGTTTGACATCAAGTCAGCACGGGTTAGCATTATCCGATAGCAATAATATTTATTAATTCAGTTATTAGAGTCAAATGGAAAAAAATAGAGGGTATGCGTATCTCAATTCGAAAATAAAAATTTCGCTCTTATAGCCTGGGGCACCCTAATATATATACGAGTTGAAATGCGTAATTATGATTCTAAAATACTTCATCTAGGAACTTGAAATTAATATTCACATCGCTGAATCCAATTTTTTATTTTAATTTCTACACTTCTTGTTTAAATAAAAATGAAGCTGTTGGTTTTGTACCAATGAAGTGATTTCGGTAAAAAATTTTCAAATGTTCATCGAACCAACCTATTAGATGACGAAAATGATTTTCCATAAAACAGCTACATTTTAATTTAAACAAGAAGTGTAGAAATTAAATTTAATTAATTGGAAAACCCATTATTAATTGCCAAGTTTATTTGTGTTAATTCATTGAAATGAATGATGGTTTTATAGTTTTTTCGTCTATATGCTCATGCTTTTTTCCTAGTAAAATTTTTTATAATTTAACATAGGGTCTTTTACTCATTGATTGGACTAGTTAAAGATGTACTAATCGTGCTTGATATTTCAGAAGTATTATTAGTTTTGAACATATAATTAAAAAATATGGTGATGTTATTTTATTGAATATAATCGGATATCAACTAGAAAACTAAATAACATTATGGGTTCATTTTGATGAAAGTTTGTTTTTCAGATGCAAATAATCATTCAGCGATATGAATATATGGTGTACAAATCCAATGATATATATTGTGAATATTTTAATTTGAAAAATAAATACATGAACATTTTTAGGTACCATTGATTTTTTTAAATAACAATTACAAGTTCCTAGATGAAATATTTTGAATCATCATTACGCATTTCAACTCGAAGGTAGATATCATGTTTCTCAATAGTTAATTATTTTAAGTAGTGGAGAAATGCCGGTTCTAACACAAAAATCAATATGGCGGACTAATGGGGGTCTTTAGCTCATCGCCATGTTGCTTTTTGTGCTAGAACCGGCTCTCTGATTAAAATGGAGAGGGGGTTCAAAAACACATATAATGGGGAAATAAAAAACACATCGCACAACAATGGGTATCTACAAAAACATACAACAATAGCTCACCGCCATATTGATTTTGTGTTAGAACCGGCTGGGATTAAAATGGAGGAGAATCAAAAAAACACATCTAATGGGGAAATACAAAACAAAGCACACAACAATGAATACATACAAAAAAAACAACAGAGAATACATACAAAAAAAAAACACAACAATAATGACAACAATTGACAACCACACTACACAAATGCTCACGTTGTTCTGATAACTATGAAACATAACTCTCATTCTTAATATGTTGAATTATTGAATTATTGAGGAATACAAAACTTACCACATATATTGTTGAACCTGCCAACAATCGATATCCACAAACAAAACAAAACACAGCAATCGATATAATAATAATGCATATTCACAAAAACACATAACAAAAGATCTATGAAGAACCTTATCAGACATCGGTTAAGATTATACTAGCAATTGCGAAAGGCCTGGTAATATCACATTAAATGTATGATCTATATTCTATATCAATAGCTTTATTGAAAACATTTCTCATTGGGGTGTATTACTCTCAATTGGGGGATATACATTTAACAATGATTCATTTTTAAATTATGAATTTGATACGAGGGGCATCAAATTGAACAAGGCATCAAACAATCGATATAATAATAATGCATATTCACAAAAACACATATGATTTTGAAAAATTGGTTATAAAAAAAAATTAGCTTTATATATATAAACATTTTTTTTATTAATTTTTTATCAGTTTATTTACAACTATATGAAATTAGAATACATGTAAAATAATTTACAAACCTTACAAATATATAAAATCTTAATCCAAAATACAATAAAATTTACATATTTTTTAGATATTTAGCCTTTGTTTTTAATACATTCTCCACACAACACATACCATTATGACTAATACAGCGATTAAATTTTTCCCCGTCAATGTTGATATTCTCATCCCAATCCCACATGTCTTCCAAATTTTTCACTTCAATGTTAAATATCTCCCTCATCCACACAACTTGTTGATACCCCTTCACAAATATAACATCTTTATTTTTAACCATGTTTTTTACATGCTTCCGCACAAAATTCATATTCACCCATCCATCATCCCATTCAATGTCATGATGATTATCTGTTAGCCATAAATTGCCAATCCAATACATCCCACGGAAAAGGTGATTTTACTATAAATGATTGCACCTTAAACCCTTCCAAAAGAATGGCAATCTCCTTCAGAATAAAAACACCACCATTCTTAAATCCTTGAATATCAATAATGTTTAAAGTATTCATTATTAATTTTTTTTTTTTCAATTGCTCAAAACGAGAGTGATTTTTAGTTGAAAGTATGTTATAACTGAAATATATGCTTTTCTAGCGGCCTTTTATATATTTCAGAGAATGATATGTAAGCTCTATTATATAACATTCTCACGGACATAAAATGGGCTTAGAACGCTATCCCCGTCGATAATATCAATTCAATGTGTCACGTCAATGAAAAAAAAAAAAACAAATAAATAAATATCATACACAAATTAATGATGCATATCGAAAACCAGTTGTTAGATATGACTGCTATTGTCATCTATACATTTTTTCAGGATGTAATAATTTCAAATCACATTTATAAATTAAGGGACAAGAATTTAAGGGGAGAGTGTTCAATAACATCTCTTTTCTAAATTATTTAATTGATTTCCGATAAAAGAATATACATATTACAAATCCTCAATAAATTAAATTATTTATTGATTCCCGATAATCAATATATATATATATATATATATATATATATATATATATTCCCCCCCCCCTTATATTTTATTTACATGTGAACATATTTCCTATTTATAAACTTCATATAATGTAATACACTATATTAATAATTTCATCTAACTCTGTAAATAGTGAAAAGTTATTTTCAATCACAATGGTTGAAAGAATAATAATAAACTAAATAAAATAATTAGATATTTATATTTATTTATATATGTTGCTACATCGATGTCCATTTTGTAATTGATTGTTTTTTCGTTTTATGATATAAATATAAATAAAATTATGCTATGATATCAAGTTCTCGTAGTTTGGATAGAATACTTGTAATCTCGCTTTCCACGCTCAAATTTCCAGCCAACTTTTCAGCATTCAACAATCTTAACTTTGAAATTAATTTATTTACATTATTGAAATATACTATCTTGAGTTCCTTCAAATTACGATATTTAATCCCCTTACCCTCATTAAACAACTTTGAAATAATTTCGCGATATTTAAAGCTGCGGTTACCATTAATCCTACCGCTATTTCTAAATTGTGTACGGTGGGCGTTTGTAAAATGCAGTATATCTTTACATATTTGTAAGTCATCTCGATTATAATTTTGGGGTTTACTATTGGATAATAGATCATAAACCCCATTAGTTAGGATAAACATTCTTCCATCGATATTGATATGATCCTTTTCAAAACTAGCATTTTTATCAAAAATTTTTAATTCTCCAAGTTTGCTTCTTCTAAAACTATACACAGAATATATATTTTTTGGTTGATTTAATAATTCTGATTTATTAATAATTTCTATTTTTTTCTTCAGATGAAAAGTATTCATCTGCTACTTCCGCAACCTCCTCCTCTCTCTCATTCTTAATTTTTGATGATATACTTTCTTTTTTCATATCAGGCTCATTTTTAATCTCGATTGTTTGTTTCATTTTTTTAGTTAGTTCATTCATCGGTTGTATGATGGGTTTGTATAATGTTTCCAAGTTTTGTACCAACAAATGCTGTCCATGTTTTAACGCCATATATTTGGCTCGTATATTTTTCCTTGCATTAATTATTATTTTTTTATATGTTGCTCACTTCTTATCTTCTCATCCATATTGAATGGCTGATGATGTACAACTGCTAAACTTTAAACACCCTCTTCTGAATTGATAATTATAAACTTATCAAATTGATACCTATATCGTCCTTTGTTTAATTCATCCTCCTTGTCTATAAGAATAAATCCATAGTTGTTCTTCCAACACTCTCCGCAAAGCTTACAAAATTTTTCATATGTCATATCACCAACAACATGATTATCGAAAACATGTTTTAAATTTAATGTATCTTGTTTGAATAAAATTATTAAATTACAATTATCATGTAAATTTTGTTTTTTTGCTGAAGAATATGTTTGAATGAGGAATAACATATCTAATGCCTTATATCTACCCCTTGAATAATAATTTTTTATCAATTCTTGATCCGAATTGGCATTTACATCGTCAAAAATTATTAACGAGTTAGATTTAACTTCTTTCGGTGAAGGAAATGTCGATAAATCATTTGTCATGTATATATTAACACCTTTTAATGGTTTAATTACATCTTCTAATAATTTATATTTTTCATGATGTATTGTTTTTGAATATATAAATGTTTTCAAAGCTATCCCCATGTTTATCGAATATTAGAGATAGAAGAACATTAGTTTTTCCACTACCACTTGGGCCAGCAGCTATCAAGACTCTCAATAGGTTTGGGAATAAATTTCCATGACGTGTTCTTTCACTAATATTTTGCTCGTCAAAATTTTCAACTTTCAGTTGAGTTGGTTGTTGTACAATTATCATGGTGCAAATGTATAAAAGCTAACGCTAACATTCATTTTATACCATTTTGTGATGATATCTCATTTAATCAAGTTGGTTATAGAAAAACCACACATTTTAAAATTGTTGACAAAGGAAGACATTATCTCTTTATTTAATAATAAAATATCATTTGTGTCTAGAACATTATAATATATTTGACGGTAGAGATCATATTGTCGGACCTCCACCTGTTAAGAAAAATTATTTTCATTGCAATATAAAATTTGTTTCCAATCAAAGTGAGTCTTCAGCATAAAATGAATGGATATACGGGTAAAGGTTTTATCAATAAATTGATTAATAAATTACCTATTGAAGCACATTTACCTGGATATCGATATTGTGGGCCGGGTACAAAATTACATGATAAATTGTTTAAGGAGTTAAAGGTAAAAATAAATTAGACAAATTTTGTAAATCACATGATATTCTTTATGATAAATATCAAAATTTAAGTAAAAGGCACGAAGGAGATAAAATTTTGACAGAACAAGCTTGGAGTAGAGTCAAAAGTGAAGACGCGAGTTTAGAAGAAAAAGCTGCTGCTTGGTTGGTAACAAATATTATGAAAGCTAAAGTAAAAACTAGTTCTGGTATGAAAAATAAAAACCAGCAAGTTAACAAAAAAAAGACTAGGAAGGTTGCAAATAAATGTGGAGGAATGTTGTTATCAGCAGGGAAGAAAATTGTGAAAAAACCAAAGAAAAAAGGCAATCGTGTATTGAAAACCCCCAAAACTGGTGGAGCTCTACCATTAGCTCTTATTCCTGCTATTGCTGGTGTAGTTTCAGCAATAGTAGGTAGTGTTAAGACAGTGAATGGTATTAAAAATTCAAGAAAAGCGTTGGAAGAAACAGTACGTCATAATAAAAAACTTGAAGAAGCAACATTAAAGGGGCGGGGTTTTTATTTAAAACCTTATCAAAAGAAAAAGCCATAAATGAATTAGGAAAAATTCCGATTAGAGCGTTAAGTGATTTTGAATTATAAAATTTTGGTAAAAAATATATTAAATATTTTAGAAATGTGTATATGAAAAATACTCTACCTCACAAACCATTATATAATGAAAGTGCAATAGTTAACCTTGCAAATACGGATAGCAGATGAACTCATTGGGTTTGCTATTTTTAAAAACATCATAGAGTGTATTACTTTGATAGTTTTGGAGATATACTCCCACCCCCTGAACTGATTAAATATCTTGGAAGAAATATTTTATATAATTATGATGGACCAATTTGTGGACATTTATGCTTAGCATTTTTATTATATATAACAAACATGTAAAGCTTGTTTGAAGTTAGTATTAATAAATATGTCGTATATATTATCATTAAAGGGAAATGATTCCGAAATAAAGCAAGATTTTTTCCCCCCAATAAAGTTGGATGGTAATTATTCCTGCGGATTGATAAGTTTTATTACATTCAACACTATGCAAAACATTACACATAAAATCAACGTTTTTAAATATGGAAGCAGTATATATATTTTAGAAGAAGGTAGCTATGAAGTTATAGATATCATAGAAAAACTGGTGAAAGAGTTCCCAACTTTGAAAATGGAGACAAATCTAAATACCTTTAAAATTGAAATTTTGGGGAAATATAATATTCAATTTGATGTAGAAAATTCGCTTGCAAGAGTATTGGGTTTTTCAAAGAGGATTTTAAAACCAAATGTTAAACATGTTTCTGATTTAGCTGTTGAAATAAGTACCGTTAATACTATTAGAATATTGTGTAACATAGTTGATAATGCATATTTTCAACAGCAGAAACTATCAATTATTCATGAAATACCCATAACTGTTGAAAATGGATATCGAATTGTGGATAATCCTAGTGAGATTATATATTTACCAGTGATTGAAAAAGAAATAAGTCAGTTAGTGATTACGCTTGTCGACCAAAACAACCTCCCCCTAGATCTAAAGAAAGAGGAGGTGCTTATTAGATTGCATTTGAGAAAAGATGATTGATTTCAATAATAATAAATATTTGGATACCTTGCAAAAATCGATCATTAAGAAAACAGTGACTAAGCATACAACACCTATATCTCGAGCCCATATTAAATATTTAGAATCCATTGGTTTAACAGTGAAAAAGAAAAATTTTTTAAATGAATAATAATATTTTAAACATATCTTCAAATGTATATTTTGATAATGAAAAAACATCGAAAGAATAAATAAGCTTTTCAACATATTCTGGAACATCTTTATCACACGGTTCACAAATTCGCAATTCAATTCAAAACCGAGATGCAAATTTATTACTATCAAAATCAGATCTATTAATTGAAGGAACTGTTAAGGGGGAGAATGGAAATGCACTTACTTCAGCATTAATTAACAATGTAATAACATATTTATTCGATTTAATTAGATATGAGATGAATGATAAAGGAATTTGCAGCGTTTATAATCCAGGTGTGACCTCATCTCTAATTGGACATGCATTGTATACAAGCGATCAAATTAAAGCGTTATCACATGCATCGTGGATAGCAAGCGGGAAAATAGCAATAACGCAAAACATGAATTGGTTCTTGTGCGTTCTCGTAACGATGATAATTCTGTGGTTAACGCCACAAAAGTAAATATTGATATTAGTAAAATAGCATGGCGTGTTCCTTCACTCCATCTTAATGATATGGGTAGATTACAAATATTGGATTTAATAGAGAAAAACACATCAATTCCTATACCTCTACAAAACTGGCATTTGCATACATATCCTACTCTGCCAATAGCCCATAGACATTCATGGACAGTTAAATCGACTACAAATCTCGATGTTCCTCGTTATATTATATTTGCCATGCAAACCAGTAAAATAGATGATTGTAAAACAAACAATGCAAAATTTGATGTGAATGGTTTAACTTCAATCCGCCTATTTCTCAACCAGAAGCAATATCGACAGCAGGACATTTTTTTTGATAATCATACTGGTCAATTAGCCACAATGTATGACATGTATCTTCGATTTAAAAACTCATATTATAATATGGATATGTCCAAACGAGAAGCTAAGTATGATATCAAAGATTTTAAGTCTTTAACCCCAATTGTTTGCTTTGATTGTTCATGACAGAATGAAAATTTTACATCAAACAGTGTGGATATTCGTATTGAATTTGAATTTAAGAATCCTGTACCACCTAAAACTATTGCTTATGCACTATTAATTTCTGATGCAAAATGCAAACAGGCGAAATAAAAAAACTAATATAAAGCAGATCATCTATATAAATCCCATCATATGAAAAATGAGTGTTCACAAGTTTGGAGGACGTGAGAAGAATAAACATGAATTTGTTTTAAATCATCGAATTTCTGATTTAATTAATAGGGTTAATGAAATGCAAAACTATTTAGATGAAAACATAGTGGATTTATCTAAAAAAAATTTAAGATATAAAAGTGATGAATTGTTTGACTTCTGGAGGAGTATGTCGGATTATAGAAATTGCCTTTTTATGCAATGTCCATTACTTTTATGGAATGTCCATTGCACATATGAATACTATATGAATTATTGTTTGAATTCGGATAGTAGCTTCTATTCATCCATAGATGGCACCCCTCCCAATAGGCAAATCTTTTATATTGATGAATACTGATCTCTGTGAGTGAATCCTTTGGGTATTATTCGTGGAAGCGTTTTGTTGATGAGCTAAGTTAAGCAGAGAAACAAATCGGATTCCCCAAGAGACCAAAAAAGTATAGTTTGACCAAAGATTACAACCTTTACTTGTCGCTGTTCGACATGTGCATATATTGAAACAAATATATGGATATGCCGGTGTTTACAAAGGTTCAGACTTGTTTGCCGAAATAAATGGAAAACAAAATGTCTCGTGCTAAAATGAATAAAATACTCAAACGAAATTTAAATAATTTATACGAAGGTCAGTAATTATTCCTTATTTGACTAGTTCTTTATGATATCAATTAAACCAAATTACTTGATTACTGCTGTGATTTTGTAGGTTACACGTGGCCGAACGCGTTCATTACTTGTTCGGGATTTCCACGTGGGGATGGTGCAAGAACCTTGGAGTTTTCGCAGCGATATCGCAGTATAATAGTTCGTATATTTCTCCTTTCGATATACCCTATAAGATGTAGTAAGATGAAAATAAAGTTTATAGTACTCACCGTATTAAAACTCAATTCCGGAAAATCGAAGACCGATATGAGATCTCTACCTCACTTTGTTCGTTGGTTAAAAATAAGTACGAAGTATGTTTCCAACGATGTGAGTAAGATCGTATCCGCCTTCGAAAGTGAAAAACGATATTTCTTTACAGGTAAGTACAAATACAAAATTCTGTTTATAAGATGTTTAATATAATTAAAATTGTTTTATTTTAGTTGATACAAAAATTGATACAGTTCTCTATTTAAAAGATTTTGACCTTTCTGAATCGCGTTAGCAGATATAATGAATGAATTTTGATGCTGTTCATCTCGATCACAGCTTTCGTGCAGCGACCTCTTACGGATTTCAATAATACATATGCGTTACGCATATTAAAAAAAAGTGGTAAGTTTGAATTTCTTAACACATTCTCCTCTGTTACAGGGTCTTTCTTTTGGAGGAGTTTTCGTCGGCCGTAGGCTGGTCCCGGGGTGTCGAGGATTCGAGCATTCTATCACTGAATAAAACGATGAACGTCTAATATTTTGGCGACTTTGGAGAGCTGGTGTAACAAAATATTGATCCATGGTAAATTGAATGAAAAACTTGTTTAGTTTGTTGAAATATTCATTCATTTGATGTTTCTCTTTTTTGTAGGTGTTGAATTAGGAGATTGTCTGCACATCTAGGCATTTTCTGTAAGTGATAACAATTATTCGAAAAAAATACATTTATGAAAGTTTTAGCAGAAGGAATCTAAAAAAGGTGAAAATTTAAATAAATTATTGTTTCGTTCTGGGTTTGTGATATTTTTTTAAATACCGTACATGGGATCTAAGTATTTTCCCGGATGAATTACGTAAAATAGCTGTATTGGTAGCTTTAAAATTGATAATTGTAAATGGACCGATATATTTTTTATCTAATTTTTTACTCGAGACTCCATGCACTGATATAGTTTTCTTTCGGACCAATACAGAATCCGAAACTAAAAACGGATGTGGTTTTTTTGTTTTGTTATGTCTCGTCCGTCTGTCGAACAACGATTCTCTTAGAAATTTATCGATCGTTCCTTTGGTAGGTGGCTTTTGACTACGTAAAATGTTTGCCATGTCGAACAAATTATCTAGCGGTAAAACTAAATTTCTTCCGAAGAAAATCGTTGCTGGAGTCGATTTTATCGTGTTAGTGTACGAGTTGTTATATGCAAACGTTGCGTACTGGATATATTCATCCCATTTTTTGTGTTGTTGAGACGACGCTGTTAACAGAGTGCTGAGATTGGATATTATTATCTTGTTCATGGCTTCGGCTTTATTCGCTCCCGGGTTGTAGGGGGCTAGGTACCTAGGTTTTATGCACCATCTAAAACAAAAATCTCTGTAATATTTGGACCGAAAATAAGAAGCATTATCGCTTATTAAAAATGTTGGAATTGAAAAAGACAAAAATGATCTTTCCAATGCATCGCACACTGTTTGCGACGTACAACTTTTAAGTGGGAAAGTTTGTAAAAATTTTGAATAACTATCACACGCAACTAATAGAAACCGATTGTTCTTTGTCGAGTTCTGTATTGGTCCCAGAATATCGATGTGGAGACTTTCATAAATATATTTGGGGTTGAACGGGTTGATCGTTGGTTCGTGGGGTCGTGTAGATATTTTGTGACGTTGACATGTGTCGCATGATTTTACATACGTAGCGACATCTTTGTATAGACCTTCCCAATAAAATCTGGAGGCGATGTTTCTGTAAACCTTACAAATTCCTTGATGCGCAGACAATAATGAATTGTGCATATAAAATATAATGGCGTTCCGTAGACTCTTAGGTACGTAGATCCTGCGTTTACGGTGTTTTCCCACATATTTGCATAACATCCCGGAGAAAATTACAAAATCATTGACGCCCTCTTCTTCATTTTTTAATCGAAGTGTGACGCTTTTGCAGAAATCATCCTTTAGTTGAGTTGCTTTTATGTTGGGGACCGCTGTTGGCATTTCATTGAAATACAATAACTTTGTGTCTGGAGTTACGGAATCGTGAAATTCGTCATCTTCGGGTAGAGTGTTTAAATTTAATACGTCTTTTTTTTCTGTTGATAGGTCTTCGTTGTACATGCGGGAAAGTATGTCTGCGATGTTGTTGTTCGATCCACCAATGTGTGAAACTGAGAATGAATAATTGCTCAGTGTAAGTATCCATCGAGCTAGTTTTCCCGTGTTTTTACTATTTTTAAATAACCATTTCAGAGCTTCGTTGTCGGTTTCAACTTCGAAATGTGCGTGTTGAAGGTAATCTGAGAATTTATTCAGACAAAAAATTAATGCGAGACACTCATTTTCATATATGTGGGCCTTCCTTTCAGTGGCAGTCATCGTTCGCGAGGCATATGCGACTGGATGGAGAACTCCTTCGTGGAGCTGTAGCAACACGCCTCCAATGGCAACACTGGAGCTGTCGCAGCGGACGGTGAATGGCTTCGAGAAGTCAGGAAATTTCAACACGGGACATGTGGTGAGTTTTTCTTTTAACGTATTAAACGATTGGATGTGCTTCTTCTCAAATACAAAAGCTGTGTTTTTTTTTCTTAATTCATTTAATGGATGACAGATGTCAGCATATTTGTCGATAAACTTCTGATAATATCCAGTCATACCCAAAAACGAACGTAGTTGTTTTAAATTTGTAGGGGGGGCTAAATCATTTATGGCCTGGATTTTGGCTTGATCGACGAAACATCCATCCTCGGAGATTATATATCCCATGTATCTTAATTTGGACATGAAGAAACGGGATTTTTCGGGCTTTGCTGTAAGTCCGTTTTGTTCCAGGCGTTGTAGAACTTCTTTGAGATGTTCGTAGTGTTCTTCAATTGAATTTGAATACACTAGGAGGTCGTCCATGTATGGAATACAGCTTTTGTACTTGAGATCGCCGAATATGTTGGTGATAATTCTGTTTAGACTCTGAGCGGACGTCGATAAACCCATTGGAGCCATCTTAAATCTGTATTGGGCATTTCCAGTGACGAAAGATGTAATATTTTTGGACGTCTTCTCCAGAGGGACCTGGTGAAAGGCACTGGTGAGGTCTATCGTTGAAAATACCTTCGAACCGTGGAGACAGTTGAGACATTCGTCGATTCTTGGACTTGGAAACGGATCCCATAGAATATTTTTATTTACTCGACGATAGTCGACGACGATGCGATGAGTCCCGTCTTTCTTTTTCACCAGAAAAACTGGGCTTCCCCAGCTGCTGACACATTTCTCAATGACTCCTTGCTCCAGGAGGTCGTCGATGATATCCTGCAGAATTTTTGCTTTTGGAGGTGGTAGTTTGTATGGGTTATTATAAATCGGCGTTCGGTTCTTCATCAGAATCTTCATTTTGAAATTTGATGCACATCCAATTTTATTCGTAAGTACGTTTTTGTGTTGTTGTAGCAACGAATCCAATTTTGAAGCTTGGTCTGGTTTCAATTTTATTTGGTTTTCCAGCATCAGGCTCAATTTATGATCCGATGTACTCTGGAACGATAGTGGAACAATATTGTTGGCCCTGGGTAGCATTAGAAAAGATCGTTGGAAATCGAGGATCGCCTGGGTGTGGTGTAAAAATTCGCTGCCTAACAGAATTTCGCACGGTAAGTTTTTGTAAATGTAGAAATTTTGTTTCCATGTTTGGTTTTGAATTTTTATCACCAGGTCGACGGACTTGTCGATGGTGAAGTTGGTGTTGTTTCCAATTGTAATCTTTTTGTATGTTTTATGTAGGTGCTTCCTGGGGTATTTGATGCTCGCGAGTACGTCGGATCTGATGAAGTTATGTGACGATCCTGAGTCGATCATGGCTTTGAGTCTGGTGTTGGTGATTGTGAGATCAATAAATGGTATTTTATTTGCGTACTTGAATTCTTTATTATTTGACAGGTTCGTCAGTATTTTGCGTCGTGGTGGGTGATGCATGTATTGGGAACCTGTCGCATCTAGTTTTTTGTAATTGGTTTCAGAGTCTCTCGTTCCTGTGCATCATCTAGACGTGAAATGTTTTCATCCGCTCTCCTGGCGATGGTGTATAGTTGGGAGAACGTGGTCGGAATTGGCCAGATGGTGCTCAGGAATGGCAGGTATTTGGCATTCACGGAATCGCAAATGTGTATTACAATATTTTGTTCATCTGGTAGGTTGAGTGCTTTGGCGGTCGTCTCCAGATTTTCGATAAAATGGGTGAGTTTCTCTCCTGGTTTTTGGAAACGGTATATTTTGTTTATCGTTATCCTGGATTTTTGCATCGGTGATAGGAAATTATTAATTAAGTTTTTTTTTAAATGATTCCAGGTTTGATGGGTGGCAGCGGTTTGGGCTAGCCATCTCTGGAGATGACCCGTCGTGTATGAAGTCAAACCTCTTAGCAACTGATGGACTGGTATAAGTTGAAGGTTAGTAATTTTCTCCACTTCGATGAGAAAATCTACCAATAGATCTGGGTTTTCACCATCTGTGACTTTTATGTCTTTGCACATCCTATGTATGTCTGGCTTGAAGATGGAGGTAGTGTGAGCTATCTCCGCCATTTGTTGTCTGGTGTCCAGTAGAATTTGGTTGTGCAAAACCATTAAATTTGTCATTGTGTGGAGTGGCTGCTGGTTTTGTCGTCGGGTGGGAGTATTTGGTGCCTGAGGCTGAAGTGGGTTATTTGGTGTATGTGGGGTGGTGGGAGGTATACTGTTGGGTGTATTGTGGTTGAGTGAGGGGTTGGGTATACTATGGGTATTAATTAATGGTTGGTTATTAATTGTAGGGTTTGAATTTGGTAGGGTGTTTGGGGGGTAACGAGCAGCATATTGATTCGATGGTGATGGTGTCGTTCGGCCATGGATATCTGTCGCAAGTAGCAGTTGGCCGTTCGGTAGAAGCTCGTACATGGTTTCCCATGGATTGTGTACGAGATTGGATTGTCCACCATTGAGTAGGAGTTGTGGTGGTGGGTTTGTTGGAGGTCCATTGTTCGCCATATTGATTTGAGAACTTTTGATATTTGGAGGTAATGTGTTTTTATTGTATTGTTTTATTAACAACCTTCCAAGGTTTTTTGTAATATATGTCGTATTTCTTTCCAGATGAATCGATCTTGTGATGAAAAAATTTTATTTTCTTGGTAACGCTTGTTTTTCGGATGTCGTTCCAAAGTGTTTTTGCGTATTTAATGCGTATTTAATGCGAATTGCGTATTTTAATGCGTGTTTTTACTTTATCTTTTCAGATGATTCGACCGTGTTCATCCATAGAGGTAATGAAACCGAAAAGTAAACCTGAAAATATATTGAAAATATCTGAGAAGAGACACTGAAAATTGTATAATTAGAATGTCGTATTATAGGTACAGTCAGAAATGAGAAATATATTGTAAGGTGGAAATTAATAAACTTTGAGAAAAATTAGCTTGAGTATCTTATTGTGTTTTTATTTTCAGCGTAGAAATTAAAATTTTGTATTGTCAAATCTTTGGCTTATACTTAGATGCTATGCTTTCTAAGATATAATATTCTTTTGTTAAAAATAGTTGCTACCATCTGTTTGACTTCTGGAGGAGTATGTCGGATTATAGAAATTGCCTTTTTATGCAATGTCCATTACTTTTATGGAATGTCCATTGCACATATGAATACTATATGAATTATTGTTTGAATTCGGATAGTAGCTTCTATTCATCCATAGATGGCACCCCTCCCAATAGGCAAATCTTTTATATTGATGAATACTGATCTCTGTGAGTGAATCCTTTGGGTATTATTCGTGGAAGCGTTTTGTTGATGAGCTAAGTTAAGCAGAGAAACAAATCGGATTCCCCAAGAGACCAAAAAAGTATAGTTTGACCAAAGATTACAACCTTTACTTGTCGCTGTTCGACATGTGCATATATTGAAACAAATATATGGATATGCCGGTGTTTACAAAGGTTCAGACTTGTTTGCCGAAATAAATGGAAAACAAAATGTCTCGTGCTAAAATGAATAAAATACTCAAACGAAATTTAAATAATTTATACGAAGGTCAGTAATTATTCCTTATTTGACTAGTTCTTTATGATATCAATTAAACCAAATTACTTGATTACTGCTGTGATTTTGTAGGTTACACGTGGCCGAACGCGTTCATTACTTGTTCGGGATTTCCACGTGGGGATGGTGCAAGAACCTTGGAGTTTTCGCAGCGATATCGCAGTATAATAGTTCGTATATTTCTCCTTTCGATATACCCTATAAGATGTAGTAAGATGAAAATAAAGTTTATAGTACTCACCGTATTAAAACTCAATTCCGGAAAATCGAAGACCGATATGAGATCTCTACCTCACTTTGTTCGTTGGTTAAAAATAAGTACGAAGTATGTTTCCAACGATGTGAGTAAGATCGTATCCGCCTTCGAAAGTGAAAAACGATATTTCTTTACAGGTAAGTACAAATACAAAATTCTGTTTATAAGATGTTTAATATAATTAAAATTGTTTTATTTTAGTTGATACAAAAATTGATACAGTTCTCTATTTAAAAGATTTTGACCTTTCTGAATCGCGTTAGCAGATATAATGAATGAATTTTGATGCTGTTCATCTCGATCACAGCTTTCGTGCAGCGACCTCTTACGGATTTCAATAATACATATGCGTTACGCATATTAAAAAAAAGTGGTAAGTTTGAATTTCTTAACAGAATTCGAATTCTAATCAATTAACAAAAAAGGTTGCCGATTTGAATTCAAGTCATGCAACTCTTCAACAATATTTAACAAAATTGGTTGAAGAAAAGGAAAAAAAATTTAAAAGAATTGCAAGTAATCAAAAAAAAAACAAATAGACGAAAACAAGGACAAAATTATGGCTATGATGGATGAGAATAAACGTACACGAGATCATCAATTTGGCACTAATCATCATATTGAGAAATTTAAGACTGAAATTAATGCTATACAAAAAAAATTGGGCATAAAATAAATAATTTTAGTCTATATCTAGAGCACGGTAGTGCGTAAGGCCGAGATTTAAGGGAGACATTCGGACTTTTCACTACAGTGCTATTACTACACCTTAATTTAGAGTCGTTTTTCAGGTGCTGTATCTTTTGAACGAAAATTTTTTTACAATTTTCGTTTTAATTAAATTAGCATTAGAACGCATAAATTTATCTTATTCGTTGATATTTTTATAGAGTCCTATCTGATTGGATGGCACTTAGGTATTTTAATATTGATTATATTAGACCATTTTAAACTAAACATCCATGTAGAAAACACAATGAACTATATTATCACTAAAAATTTCTTTAACCTATAGTAGTGAATTGGCTTGTTGTATACAGCAGTTGGCATATAGCATTTAAAAGTAAAGCAACGTTAGTTAAAATCAGTAATTGGATGGGTGACCATTGTGTACAGATTTTTTTTTGTAATTTTGTAATAAACATTAATTTACATTCTCATTTTAACTTTTTGATTATATTTTGCATTGATCAATTATTATTTATTAACTTCAATTGTTTCAGTGCAACCCCCCGGAAAATTGGAAAAACATACTCCAAAATTACGTTTTTCTTTTTTATAAATGCTAGAAAGATAGAATTTTCACTAATCGACCCGAAATAACGTTAAATTAACAGAATATTTTGAAAAATTTCATTACCTATATCGCAACCACACCGAAAATGGGGAAAACATCCCTAAAACTGACCTTTTCACTTCTATTCATGATAGAAAGATCGGTTTTTTTCCATTCGTGGAACAGTTTCAAAATAACAGAATTATTTGAAGGAAGAAAATTTTTCCATCACAACCCTTCGAACTTGGTAAAAACACCCCCAAAACCAACCTTTTTGTTCTATACATGCAACAAGATGCAGTTTTTTGCAATCGACGCTTAATAGCTACAAATTAGGAAGTTATTTCGGAAAACTTAATTTTTTTTATTGCAACCTCCCGAAAAATCGAAAAAACACCCCCCAAAATTACGTTTTTCAGTTCTATATATGCTGAAATAGAGCCCCCTCCCGAAAATAAGGAAAACAACCGTAAAATTGCCATTTCATGTCAGTTCTAGTTAGAGAGATGGGATTTTCTTAAGTCAAGTTAACAGATTACTTTGAAAAATTTCATAACCTACATCGGAAACCTCCGAAAAAACACCCCTTAAACTGCCTTTTTCACTTCTATTCATGTTAGAAAGATCAGGTTTTTTTCATTCGACGTGGACCGGGTTTAAAATAATAGGATTATTTTAAAACCGTAAATTTTTCCATCGTTACCCTTCGCAAATGGGAAACACACCCCGAAAACTACCCCTTTTCTTGTATACATGCTAGGAAGATGCAGTTTGTTATATTTGACGCTAAGCAGCTACAAATTAAGAAGGTTATTCAAAAAACTTAAAAACTTTCATCGCTTCCTCCCAAAAAAAATCTTTAAAGCACCCCCGAAGCTACCCTTTTAACTTGTATTCGTGGCAGAAAGGTGGGATTTTCACCAATCGACCCAAAATAAAGTCAAATTAACAGAATACCACGAAAATTTCATAACCTACATCGCAATCCCCAAAAAGAGGAAAAACACCTCTAAAACTGCCCTTTTCATGTTAGAACGGACGGTTATTTTTATTCAACGTGGAACTGAATTAAAATAACAGGATTATTTTATTAGAGTAAATTTTCCAATCGCAACCATTCACAAATGGAAAAACACCCCTATAAGCACCCTTTTTCTTCTATACATGTCAGAAAGATGTGGTTTTTTGCATTCGACGCTTAATAGCTATAAATTAAGAAGGTAATTCGAAAAACTTAAAACTTTTCCTCACCACTCCCAAAAAAGATGGGAAAATAACCCCCTAAAGTTCTATTCATGGTAGAAAGATGGAGTTTTTTGCATTTGGTGGAGAATTTCTAAGACATTTCTATTATACTGTTGGGCAATACCTAACATATATGAGATTCTATACAATAAACATACAAGTGTTACACATTTAATTGTTTTACCTCAGAACTCCGTTATTTATGAACTGATTTAGAGTTTTTTGTTTTAAAGGGTTTGATTTCTCATTGTCACTATTATTATATAACAACCATACTATATTGATGTTTAAGCCTTTCAAAAAGCGAGCAGAGCCAGTTGACGTTATATAACGCGAAGCGGTCTCCTTTGTATATGTGAATCTAAAAAGAGTAAAGTATCGCGAAGCGTAAAGAAACGCAAAGCATACGTGAAGAGTAACAAAACGCGTAGCGTTTTGTGCGAAGCCTTCGGCTTCGTATATTTAAGCCTCTCAAAAAGGATTGATATCCGACCAAAAACATAAATGTAAGAAAGGGCCGAGTTTTCGGGAAAATCCTTAATGTAATAGTTCCTTCTTAAAAAGTGATGATATGGAAGAAAGGACCGAGCTATTTACAAAGTAAATAGCTCTAGATTTCATATAATAGTTGCTTCTTAAAAAGTGATGATATGGAAGAAAGGACCGAACTATTTACAAAGTAAATAGCTCTAGACTTCAGATAATAGTTGCTCTTTGTATAACAAATTTTATATAACGCGGCAAGTTATTTTTCCTGATGATTTCAAATATTTTAAAACTTGCCGCGTTATATAAAATTTTAAAAACATACTAAGGGAAAACTTACGAAATAAATTTCAACCAAATTTTTTCTTACATTTAATCAATTTACCCCTCATTAATTTTTTTAGTTAATAGTTTACCGAGCTATTTACTTTGTAAATAGCTCGGCTCTTTAAGGGGTATCATCACTTTTCAAAGAGCAACTATTATCTGAAGTCTAGAGCTATTTACTTTGTAAATAGTTCGGTCCTTTCTTCCATATCATCACTTTTTAAGAAGCAACTATTATATGAAATCCAGAGCTATTTACTTTGTAAATAGCTCGGTCCTTTCTTCCATATCATCACTTTTTAAGAAGGAACTATTACGTTAAGGATTTTCCCGAAAACTCAGCCCTTTCTTAAATTTATGTTTTTGGTCGGATAATACATACAATTTATTATACATGTAATCAATTATAATTTTTTAATAAATATTTTACATCTAGAAAAAAAAAAGTTGTATATTTAGTCATCCAGTTCCGTCATCCATATCTCCAATTCCTTCATCCCCTTCTTCAATTAGATCCATATTTGTAAATTGACGATTGTTTTTTTGTTCTTGTTCTGTTGTTGTTGTTTTCTTGGTTGTAGTTGCTTCGTTGTTGTTGGTTTGTTGTTGTTTTAGCTGTTTTGTGGGTCATATTTCGATGTTCTTGTTCTGCTGTTGTTGTTTCGATGTTGTTGGTTTGTTGTTGTTTTAGCTGTTTTGTGGGTCATGTTTCGATATTCTTGTTCTGTTGTTGAGGTTTCGATGTTGTTGTTTTTGGTTGTAGTTGTTTCGTTGCTGTTGGTTTGTTGTTTTTGTTTGTTGTTTTTGCTGTTTTGGTGGGTTATGTTTCTATGTTGTTCTTCTTCTGTTGTTCTTGTTTCGATGTTATTGTTTTGGTTCTAGTTGTTTCGTTGTTGTTGGTTTGTTGTTCTTGTTTTTGGTTGTTGTTTAGCTGTTTTGTGGTTCATGTTTCGATGTTGTTTTTTGTTCTGTTGTTGTTGTTTCGATGTTGTTGTTTCGTTGTTGTTGGTTTGTTGTTCTTGTTTTTCGGTTCTTGTTTAACTGTTTTGTGGTTCATGTTTCGATGTTGTTGTTGTTTTTTTTCTTCTTGTTCTGTTGTTGTTGTTTCGATGTTGTTGTTTTGGATGTTGATGGTTTGTTGTTCTTGTTTTTTGGTTGTTGTTTAGCTGTTTTGTGGTTCATGTTTTTGATTTTGTTGTTGTTTCGTTGTTGTTGGTTTGTTGTTCTTGTTTTTGGTTGTTGTTTAGCTGTTGTTGGTTTTGTTGTTTTAGCTGTTTTGTGGGTCATGTTTCGATGTTCTTGTTCTGTTGTTGTTGTTTTGATGTTGTTGTTTTATTGCTGTTGGCTTGTTGTTCTTGTTTTTGTTTGTTGTTTTAGCTGTTTTGTGGGTCATGTTTCGATGTTGTTATTTCGATTTTTATTTATTTTATTTTTTTCATATTCATATTAATTTAAAATAATAGTTAAAATCCCCGTTATTACTGAATTTTTGGTTATAAGCATGGGTATGTTTTTAAAACACAATTGTATATTATATCATAAATTCTAATTGTTTGATTAATTTAACAAATTCTGGGGTTCATGTTATATGCTGTGGAGGGGATGGTTGTGGTCGGCCATTTTACAATATTTTTTTTTATATAATGTGAGTTTTTTTCTCATTTTACATAAAATTTCTGTAGAAAAACATTTCCGTTAAATGCAAGTGCTTCAAAATCAATGTGTTGGCGTAAATCTATACAATTTATTAACTTCATTATTATTAAAGACAAGTAATCAATATAGTATTCATTTAACAAAACAACAGTGGGAACAATTTTTACAACATCAAAATCAAATCCTCAAGTATATTGAGGATGAAAGTTGCGAGAATATCGAAAATATTGTGATTGATAATATTAACATTTCTTCATACAAATATTGTAATATGAAAATAATAAAAATTGCTTCACACAATTTTTATTCATTTAGGTGATACTTCTGTAAAGAAAATGTTTGACATTCAAAAAGTGATTAACACACAGTTCGAGATATTCGACGCTATAAATGTAAAGACATATATGGAGACAATACGAATGAAATTTTTAGAAGAAGAGAATGCACAAGTGTTTTGCGGAAATTGGAGTGGATTTTTATCAACAATCATTTCTCGTGAGAATAATTTAATGCTGAAAAAATTTCTTATGGAATTAAACATTGATTATCCAGATGTGATGTGAGGCCAATCTTCAATTTCTACCATATTATACAAAACCATATTAGTGTATATGTTTTTACTTTATATATAAATATATACTGATTATAGAAACAATAAAAAAAATTTTTTAAATAAACTTTTGTCAATGTATTTTTTTGAACCCTCGTAACAAATTGAAAATTTAAGAATCATTGTTAAATGTATATCCCCAAATTGAGAGTAATACACCCCAATGAGAAATGTTTACAATAAAGCTATTGATATAGAATATTGATCATACATTTAATGTGATATTACCAGGCCTTTCGCAATTGCTAGTATAATCTTAACCGATGTCTGATAAGGTTCTTCATATATCTGTTGTTATGTGTTTTTGTGAATATGCATTATTATTATATCGATTGTTGTGTTTTGTTTTTGTTTGTGGATATCGATTGTTGGCTGATTCAACAATATATGTGGTAAGTTTTGTATTCCTCATACAATAATTCAACATATTAAGATTAATAATTCAACATATTAATGAGAGTTATGTTTCATACTTATCAGTATAACGTGAGCATTTGTGTAGTGTGGTTGTCAATTGTTGTCATTATTGTTGTGTTTTTTTTGTATGTATTCTTTGTTGTGTTTTTTTGTATGTATTCATTGTTGTGTGCTATGTTTTGTATTTCCCCATTAGATGGGCTTTTTTGAATCCCCTCCATTTTAATCCCTGCCGGTTCTAACAAAAAATGAATATGGCGATGAGCTATTGTTGTATGTTTTTTTGTAGATACCCATTGTTGTGCGATGTGTTTTTTATTTCCCCATTATATGTGTTTTTGAACCCCCCCCCCTCCATTTTAATCAGACAGTCGGTTCTAGCTCAAAAAGCAATATGGCGATGAGCTAATGACCCCCATTAGTCCGCCATATTGATTTTTGTGTTAGAACTGGCATTTTTCCACTACTATTTTACATCACAACGCAGAATACACTTAGCTAATTTTATAAATAATACTTACAAGTACTTATCTTCTACCAAAATGAGACTCAATAAATTTGCTATAGCACAATTAATACAAGAAATTTCATTGGTTTTTGGAATCAAAAACCAATGTAATTTTCTAATAAGAATTTTAGCAGCAGCTATTATTAAATTTTGTATCGCTTCTTCTGCACTTAAGACCTGATTCAGCTGTCACAAATACTACTAATCATAAACTTTTTATCTACCATAATCGCATCCTAACTGCCCAATTTCGTAACGACACTGTGTTCAAAAATACCTCATCTGAACCACCATATACCTAACTGAAGAAGGGGATTCCATCAGGAGATAATCCTGTCATAAATTTGACTGTATTATTCGGTTTATATTGGCTATAAAATCGAATACGACAACATAACCATTTCGGGTTTTCAACAACTATTTCTACATAATTAAGTGCGATTCGAAAATCTTTAAATCCATTAAAACAAGTCGGCATCCTATTTATTTCTGTAGCATCCGGAAATCTGATACATGATTTTTACATCTGACTCACACTTGGCAACATGTCCAATATGTAAGTCCTACATAAATTTGTATTAATACCAAACAATACCGAAAATGTATTGTATCATAAATCACACTTTAATTTTGTAAACATAAAAAAAGTTCTCTCTTTTACACTCAAACGATGAGATCTGGCATCAAACTACCCACTAATTACGGCTTCAACTATGATATCTAAAATTTTATTCTTCTTTATACCTGTAAAACTATTCAAAGCTTCATCAGTGACAAATGTATAGTGCATCTATCACTGTCTATGCACCGTTAACAGTATACCATTATACTCTACTACTCTACAGGCAGACGTCCCCACCAAAGACTGATCTTATGACAAATGTCTGTGGTGAGAACGTATCAAACCCGCCTCCGATTTTAATGCAGAACAAAGTAAACCATATCATAGTAATTACATTTCAAATTTACCCTAATTCCTAGAACATTTGTTTGTATTTTATAAATACGTATTTCGACTACAATGTAGTCATCATCAGTATGAATTAGCTAATTGTAACTATCTCTGGGATATGGATTCAGAGATAATCCAAGAAGAAGAAGAAATCGAAGAAGACATTACTGTTGAAGTCGAATTTGAAGAGTATGAATCAGATTAAAATATTAACAGAAATAAATACTACAGTTTAATCAACGTTCCCCAAAGTGTAGGTCGCGACCCGGCACGGGGTCGTAGAAAAATTTTGCCGGGTCACGAAAAAAACTTTTTTTTACATATTATACTTATTATCATTTAGAACCTAGAAATTGTGACAAAGTCGCTATTTGTACTCTTTCATATAGCTTCATCGCCCGCGCCTGCGCGTTGTGCTGCTGACGTTGCAAACTCAGGAGTATCCAAGCCTAAGCGAAAAAGCGATATAATTTTTAATGCCTTTTGTCTCCACTTATACGTGTGAAGCAGCGTTCTCAGCCTTTGTGTACTTAAAAAATAAGTATCGAACCGATTGGATGTCGAACCTAATTTGAGAATAAAATTAACATCATTACCTCCTAATTTGAAATTTTTATGTTATGGCAAACAACATCATCCTTCGCACTAAGGACAAAATATGTGGAAACAAAGTTTACTTCATTTAATAAAGTTTTAAATGAAAATAATTGTTAATTATTTAACTTAACTTTGTTTCGTTAGGATGATTTACAAATAACGAGACGGAAATTTTACTCTGCGTCCCGAGCGGATTTTGTTGTCTGCTGATCCTCTTTATCGGCAGCGAAGATGCAAGGTGTAATATGATTTTCAGTTGGTAACTCAATAGCGTCTGGAGTTGATACTATGTACGCTAGTTTTAACCGGTCTATTGAAATATTTGTTTCTTTGCCTTTAATTGATTGATTGATTTATATCGGGGTAAAAAAAAACTATTGCACTTCGACCTTATGGCCCATTGTGCTCCCCCTTCTACTGCAATATGGCGAGATTCGCTTCTCCCATATATTGGCAATAGCCTGGAGCTTGCTTATCAGGTCCTCCCGAAGATTCATATATTCGGGGTGAGATGCACCGCGTATCCTGTATCTGCTGTAACCCAGAGGTTCGCAGTCACAGATAATGTGGCTGGATGTTTCTTCCCCCTCGCCACACAATCTGCACACAATGGACCCGTTATGGAGTCCCATTACGTGTAAATCCTTCCGCAGGGGATAATGTCCGGTAATGAATCCGGTAACCCTCCACAGTTGCATCTTGTTCAGCTTCAGTGCCTCGAGAGATAGCAGCTTTGTTGCACTCTGAAGCAGTACCTTCCCGGGCTCTTGCAGCAGTACTTTTTCCCAGTGATCACGGTGTTTAGAATTTGACCAATCGTTGATCACCTGTTTACATTCAGTCCTTGGAATTGCTAAAATAGGCTCTGGGCCTATGAAGGGCATTCCGACTCCCTTCTTGGCTAAGGTATCTACTTTTTCGTTTCCTTCGAAACCACTGTGACCCGGCACCCAGATCAATTTAACATTGGTCCGTTTTGCCAGTTTCAGAAGTTCCTCCAGGCAATCCTTAACTAACCTTGAGGTGACCTCAACAAGGTATTCAAAGCAGCTTGACTGCCCGAAAGAATACATACGTTCCGGTTAATGTAGCCTCTACGTAGGTTCTCAAGGACGCAAGCCCATATGGCGTAGACTTCTGCTTGGAAGACCGTGGCATATTTCCCTAAGTTGAGGCTTATATTTGCATTAGTTCTCTCACCGAAGATTCCCGCCCCGGTCCTTCTTCAGTTTTGGATCTCGTCTGTATACCAGACGATTCCTTTCTTGAGGTAGGGTGGTTCTTCTTCCGACCACATGGCCCTATCACATACTACAGTGAAAGGTTTTGAGAAGGAGTATGTCTTGGGAAGTATATCTGTGCCCATTTCAAAGACGGGATCTGAGATAATTGATGTTCCCACGATCCTTGCATGTCCAACCTGATTTTTATTAATCCAGTTATTATTGCAAGACAGTCTATAGGCGCTGGATCTCGCTTTAGCTATTATTACAATGCCTAGCGGAAGCAGTCCCAGTATGACTTCCATGGCAGCTGTAGGTGTGCTGCTCAAGGATCCAGTGATGCACAAACAGGCCAGTCTTTGAATCCTGGACAGCTTTTTGCATGCTATAATCTGGTTATCTATTGGCCACCACACTTGAGTAGCATAGGTTATAATGGGCCTAATTACTGTTACGTAAACCCAGTGGATCATTTTGGGTTATAGAACCCAGATTTTTGCACATGCTCTCTCGCAAAGAATGAGATAATATTTGCTCGTATTTGTAATATATTCCAGATGAAAGTTCCATGTTAGTTTAGAGTCCAACATTGCTCCTAAGAACTTAACTTCCCTTTTGATCTGTGGTCTTTCACCGAATAGGGGTGGTTTTATGTTATCCACCTTCCTTTTCCGTGTGAATGGAATTAGTGCAGTCTTACCAAGTTTTATTTTCAATCCCTGAATGATACACCATACCTGTGCGAATCAGAGCATTTTGCATAAGCTCCGAGATTGTGCCTTCATAGAGTCCCTGGATTGCAATTACAATGTCGTCCGCGTATCTCTATGTGTAGTATCCTTTTTGGTTGAGGTTCGTCAGTAAGCTGTTCACTGTCAGGCTCCACAGGATTGGGGATAAGACGCCACCCTGCGGACACTCCTTTGTGGCTCTCACAGTGGCAGACTCTTAAAGAAGGGAAGTTTGTATTCTTCTTCCTATCAGCATAGAGTTTATCCACCTGCAACAGGTGTCTTCTATCCCGTGCCGACTTGCAGAAACAACCATGAAATTGCAAGAGACATTGTCAAATGGCCCCTCTGTGTCGAGATAATCGCACAAGGTGGGTTGTTTCCTTGCGAATCCCTCCTCAATCCTGTATATTAGGTTGTAGAGGGCTGATTCACAGGATTTTTCCACCTGATACGCGAATTGGTTGGCATGAAGCGGATTTCTCGACAATGTCCCTGAGCCAAATGAAATCCTATTAATCGTTCAATTGTTTTTAGTAGAAACGATAACAGACTAATTATAAAGGCTTCCATACTGTTGGGATATAACCCGTAGCCAGGCTTGCCCTGAATATATGACCAAGCAGAGTTGAAAGATGCTCTGCCCCTTTTTGTAAAAGCACTGGGTATATCCCATCTGGTCCTGATGCTTTGTAGAGGTCAAATGGGTTTATTGCCCATTCGATCTTTGAGCGGTTAATGGCAATCGCCGCCTGTCGGTGGGTGACCCTGGTTAAGCTGCTCTTCAGAAGGATTTTCACCGTCCACTGCCCCAGAATCCGTAAAACGAATCCGGATTAGTGTCTCGAGTGTATCCTTCGTGGAGCTACTACACTCACCATCAGATTTACGCAGTGACACGATGGTGTTAGTGGGATTCTTCGCTACGATACGATGGAGCCTTGCTCCCTCAGATGTGTTTTCAATATCTTGACTGAACTTCCTCCATGAGTCCATTTTGGCTTTCTTCAGAGACCATTTGTATCCGGTAATGGCTTCATGACAGTTATCCCAGTTCCCTATCCTCCTTGCTCTGTTCAATAGCTGGTGAAACTTTCACCTCTGACTCCTTCGGCACTCATTCTACCAACAAGTTGACTTGCTGATATCTTTCGAGACCTTCGGGCAGTTTTCTTGGAAGCAGTTAATTATTGCATGCGTTGCAGTAAGCTCAATGTCCAATACTGTTTTAACTGAGATTGTGGCGTGTTTGAACTTAAGTATCGAATTAAATTCGTCTCAATTTGTTCTCCTCGGATCCCGATAATGTATATTACATTGGCCCCTTCTCACCTTCATATTGTAATAGATTTGTCTGTGATCCGATGCAGATGGTTCATCGGATAGCCATTTCTTGATTTTTCCACTTCATAAGTGCTTAGTGTTACATCAATGACTTCCTTCCGAACTTTGTTAATAAAAGTCGGCTTGTTGCCTTGATTAACTATATCTAAGTTGTTAACAATGATATAATAAAATAGGTACTCACCTTTTGTATTTGTGTTCTTATGTACTTCCCCATGCAGTGTGATGAGCTTTTGCATCGCATCCCATGATCAGTTGGTGGTTTATTGCCTCACAATACTGGATCAGGTCTTCCATCTCTGTGGATGCTGGTGGAGTAGATGCATCATAGGGTAGGTAGATGATTACCACTCCAGATTTGGTCCCCTTGTTGTATTTTACTTTTATCGCTGTAAGATCTCTCTGACAAAACTCTAACAGCGGCAAGACATTGATGTCCTTTCTTGCATAAATGCAAGTTCTAGGTCATTCTGAGGTTTTATCGTAAATAATTGCACCTCTAGTATCTCCTAGTCCAAGCATATTATGGTTCACAGTCAAGGTTCCTGGACCAGAGCTATGGAAATTCCCCTCTTCAGCACATTTTGACAGATAACAGCGGAGGTCCCCTTACTGGGCTGGAGGTTTATCTGAAGCATCCAAAGATCTGACATTCTTCTTCTCTCTGATGTTTTTAGTGGTCTAAGGTCGACTTGACCAAACCCGAGGTATGATTTAAACCCTCGGTCCTGAGGGTACAACCCCAGATCCGCTGCACTCACTTCCAGCATGATGGTGTGTCCCGCATCGGCCCTCGTGTTGTTGATAATTCGCCACTCCTTAGTGCGCAGGTTTGCATTCTGCGCTCCAAGAGTTTTGATTATTTTGCCCGTTTCAACGGAGTTATAGATCTGGGGAGTATACAGCAGAACTTTTGATGTGTTAATCAGGGCTCTTGCATCCCCGACAAGTTCCGCTCCCTCCCATGGCTTGATATTCGGGACGTTCTCCATGAGCCAGTTTATGGCTGTGCCTATGCACCGCACAACCAAGGCCTCGCTGGCCAGGTGGCAACCCCGATATTGTAAGCCCTCAACGAGCTTGTAAAGGTAGATAATTGATATATTAAAAATTATTATTTAAATAAATAATAAATACATGAAAAAGATATAATTGATCTTTATTGATTTGATTTATGAAATGTATGTAGGAGCATGTGAAACTGTAGGAGCATCGACAATTTCACCCTTTCGGGTTGTTCCTGACTCATTTTGACCTCAGGATACCTCAATGCACTGCACATCTTTGTTGTTGAGGCGGTTTCAGCAAAGGTATTTATAGCACTTGCTTGTTCCCCCTTTCTACGTTTTTTCTTCAGATCTCAACCTCTTCTCCTGTAAGTTTTCCAAGGGTTGATTCCCTGAATCAGATCCCACAGGTATCACTGTTTCTGAGAAAAACAGGGCTGTAGTGTTTTTTGTCGGGATTTTCCTCTTTATCGGAGGAATCGGTTTCTTCTGAGCCCTGTATTTCTCTTTCCACCTTCAAGAAAATATTCTGGAGTTAATCGTCCAGATTTCTTGCTGGACTGGATGCACCTGCAGTTTTTTGTGTCTTGGCGAGGTTGTGCAGCCTCGTTTGATTCATTTTTTGAAGGAATTTTAGCCCCAGAGTTGTTTTTTTACATAGTTTTACCATTTTGGCCCCACGAGTAAATTGGGCTGAGTACTGCCCCATCGGCCACTTGATGAGGAGGGAATTTATACAAAGAAGTTCACCAATTGCTCCAAGGGGATTGTTTATGACAGCATTTGACCCTGTTACCATACCCTTTGGATAGTTCTCTAGGCATAATGCCTCGCACCTTAGCTTGGGTTTCGAATGATTTCTTGGTCGAGCTTCTCAAGGCTATCCTGTCCGGCATAGGTAACATAGTTACCGACGGCGTAGCATAGCCCTTCATCGATGCACTTAAGCCTCTCCACCAACGACAAGGTCCTACCATGCTTAGGAGAGGCATGGTAGGATGCATTATCATTTAGTACAGGTTGTATTCGCTTACCTTGAACAATATCTAATGCGTTGAATAACTCGAGTACGTCCATTATCAATCTTTCCTCGTTGGCCAATATATTAAGTAGTAGAAGAAGATATTAAGTCAAATCTCGGACCACGGTATTGACGCGTTATCCACAGTCGCTCACAACGATCAAAATATTATTTCAGACTATTCACATGACGGTCACGGTCATTATGGTCGTAGCTAAAACATCACTAATCTGAAGAACCCATCTGAAGAGGTGGGTCGAAGTGAACTTGAGAAATTCGGCGCAATTTTTAAAACTTAAAGATGGCGACAGAAAAAAATACTTTGTATGATTCGGAAAGAGATATTTTAGCATTATTGCAATGCACCAACAAATATCCAACTTTCGCCACAAAAGACATTTTGATTATATTTAAACGTAAATTATTTAAATACTCCACTAAAATAAAATATAAAAAATTCAATTGTATATTTTTTTAATATAAATCAAGCTCATCAATAATTATTAAACTTTATTATTAAGGCTTAAAAATTATAACATAACCTCTTTAAGCTTCTGACTTATTTCCAGGCTCGCTATTTTTAATGTTTACATCAACGGTTATACGCTTCATAGTTCATTCCACTTGGGTTTTTAAAATTGTAACGCTCGCAAGCAAGTGGAACGGGACAACCCGCGGTCGTGAGCGTAATTGTTGTGAGTGCTTAGTGGAACGCATCGAGTATTAACAGTTAGGCCATTCATTTCTTAAGCCGGGGCTACACGATGCGACGAACACTTTCCAACGTTGGACGACTGATGATTGGACGCATCGTGTAGCCGATACTCGAACTACGAGTGTCCAACGTCGTGCGTCTAACGCTGGCATTGGAAGACGTTCCGGTTGTTGTCGGTAAAAGGCGCCCGCTTCAAAGGATTTTCTCTTCCCGCTCGGTTGTACCTTGGAAGGCATTGGACATACTGCCACACGACCTGCGATTTGTTATTTGTCCTTTTGGCGCATTGGCGATTTGATCTTAAATTGTATTTGCCATTTAGTCCAATCAATACATTTTTAACCCAATATTAATGATGCTAAAACTCCTAACCAAAAATAAAAAATACTGTTATGTAGGAAAAAAAATTCTATGAAAAGTTGCTGTGTGGAGTAACTCGATCCGAAATGGCGAAGTTATCCTAAAAATCGCGAAGTCCGAAAAAACAGTTTTTTGTAAAATAAAAAAAAACTACAACTCCAATCGAAAAAAAAGTAAATAAGAAAGTTGTAGGTAATAAAAAGAGCTTTCGATTAAAATTTGTTGAATTCGAATCAATACATAATTTTTGGAGATATCTCGAAAAAAACGTCTAAAAATGCCATTTCTTGTTTTTATCATAACTTTTTCAAATTTGAGTATTGTTATTTGAAATTTCTTATTCTTGGTTCTTATTCTGTTTCTTGAGATCTACCTTCGTGGTAAATTGGGCACAGAGGACCCCTTGGTCTAGGTGCTAGGGACCGTTTACGGTACCTCTCTTTCTGATTATTGTGGTAAATTTCAAATAAAAATACTCAAATTTGAAAAATTTATGGTAAAAACAAAAAATGGCATTTTTCGACGGTTTTTTCAAGATATCTCCAAAAATTATGTATCGATGCGAACTCAACAAATTTTTTGCGAACTCAACAAAAAACTGTTTTTTCGGACGAATTTTTTAGGTTAACTATGCCATTTCGGATCGAGTTACTCCACACAGCAACTTTTCTTAGAATTTTTTTTTCTACATGACAGTATTTTTTATTTTTGGTTAGGAGTTTTTGGGTAGCTGCTTATATATTAATTGGACTATTTGGCAGGTAATTATAAGTCTAAATACCTAACCTTTATTTCCTTTTTTTTTGTGATTTCCGAATTAAACTTACTCCTTCAAATGGGTAGTATTTGTTAGTCAGAATTTATTGTTTAATTTTTGTTAATTTTTAAGTTATTATTATTATTTTATTTATTGTCGAAAATTTGTTTCTGTTTTACATCATTTGATAGAATCTCTGTATAATTTTGTATTACCAACTCCTGTAATAATCGAAAGATTTAAATACAGTATTATTATTATTATTATTATTATATATTAATTGGACTATTTGGCAGGTAATTATAAGTCAATTACTTAATACCTTTCAAATATATATTATTAAAGGAATAGTATTAATTTATTGTACACTTAAAATCGACCAACAAAAATGTTTTTTACATAAATTTTCTATATTAAAATCTCCATGAAATTTACAAAAAGCCATTAAAACTATTGTTGCGGCCGTAGCGATTATCGCATCATCCAACGTATCCTCCATTTTGATATTGAAACCAACGTTTGAGCCAACGTTTGGTTCAATGGATTGGATCAAAATTCGTTCCACCATGTAGCAGTGCACTTGGCCAATACAAGTTGTCAAATATTTGCTTCAAAAAAATAACAACTAACTGAGTTAATTTCTTTAGTAATCGGCATATCCTGAAGTTATGTAAAAAAGTTTATAACAAAATGTGTTTATTTAAAAAAAAGAGATATTTTTGTCCTTACATTTTTGGACAGTTGATGAGCTGACAAGATGGACAGTTTTGCACATTTTGCCCATTCACGAACTTGACCTTACTTTTTACCTCTAGAATACACACACAAAATGTCAGCTAGTTATCTCTTTTCATTTTTAAGTTATCGTGTCCACGGACAGCCGGACGGTCGTGCGGAAATGGCCGAATAAGGTAATTTTATGAACACCAATGCGAACCATTTATGTGTGCGATCAATATTTTCAAGCGTTACAAAGTCGGGACTAAACTTAATATACCTTTGTATATTTACATATACCGGGTATAAAAATGTTTGTGTTGAATTATTTTTTTATATTGATTAAGATTGATTCTGACTATTGATTTCTATTCATTGGCCAAAAATAAAACTTTAGTATTCTTGATAAATTTTTGTAAGGACTTCATTTTTCTCAAAAAAATTTAATCTTATCTTGGAAAATTCATAGATTATGTGCGCTTTCGTCTCTTTGCAGCGTCGTAAAATCAATTAAATTGGAATTATTAATTATACACATTTGTTTGTAACATGTACTTACAGTTTAGGTTATTTAATTTTTAAGTAGATATTTGTGGCCGTTTAGACTATTAAGGCCGATTTCACGGATTTATCCTTAAAAAGCATAAAATATTGATATGATTTTCAATACCACCAATGTTGATGAATGCAGGTCTGCTTAAAATCCACTGACTATTTCATGTATTAAATTATTATTAGAATTTTTTTTCAATAAAAGAATGTGTTGTGTATTGCATGTTGTATAAATATTTAATATTTTTTATTCAAACTTGAACACTGCATTTTAATGATTATATAACTAAGGCCAAATCCTTCAAATAAAAGAATTACTAACTAAATACTAAACAATACTTAATTTAGTATATGATTAACATGAAAAAATTATTTAAAAAATTTTTATATTATGTTTTTTTTTACTGTTTATTATCTTATTATTGTCTATTTCACATAGAATCACTATGTAGGTACATAATTTATAAAATATTTCTTACATTTGAAATACTTAATTCTCATTGATACCATTCAGCCTTAATAGAAAAGAATATTCATTATTTTAATCCTACTGTTAAATAGGCATATGCAATTTTAATAATTTCCCAGTAAACAATATGACGTCTTTAAAAGTTCTTTAAGAGTTCTTATTAAAGATTTGGACGTCTTAAATTTTTCGTCAAATGGGGTCTTTAGGACTTCATGAGGATGTCCAATGCGCCACCTCAAGAACTACTGAAGACTTCATTAATAAGTCTTGATTCTGACCTCTTCAAGAGCTTCTTTTGAAGAAATCTTAAGAGTTCTTGATTCTGACCTCTTCAAGAGCTTTTTTTAAGAGATCTTAAGAGTTCTTTATTCTGACCTATTCAAGAGCTCCTTTTTAAGAGATCTTAAGAGTTCTTGATTCTGACCTATTCAAGAGCTTCTTTTTAAGAGATCTTAAGAGTTCTTGATTCTGACCTATTCAAGAGCTCCTATTTAAGAGTTCTTGATTCTGGCCTCTTCAAGAGCTCTTTTTTAAGAGTTCTTTAAGACTAAATTAATATTTTAAGATTCCTAAAAATAGAGGCTAAAAAAATATAAACCATTTTATATTAAAATTAATAAATATTTATTCATTTAATTTATATTTACATTTAAATTTATATTAATAATCATTACAATCATTTGGTTTGCTAAGTCCATGAAATATTCCAACAGCAAAAGGTACAGCAACTTTTGGGTAAATTTCGACTAGTATTGGATAAAGTTGACTCTTCAAACTCTTTGAAATTGGCAAACTGTCAATATGCACGTTGATTTGAATAGTTTCTTTAAACTGGCCCAAATCGATCGCTTTCAGTTGGTCAATCAATCCTTTTTTTAGACCATAATGAAAATATTATCCTAGGGCAACAGTACGAATAGGGGTATTTTTAGGAGAATGTAATAGTACGGCAATCTTTTGGAAAATTTTTTAAGTTTTCTATCGGCTCTACATTCCGAAGAATATTTAAATGCAGTTTGAGTAATGTTAAACTCACATTTCCATTGAGCTAACTTTTGACTCAAACTTAATTTTTTGATATTCTTGGGAATAGGTTCGAAGATGGGATGATCATCACCTTGTCAGACATCTTGGTTTCAAATCTTAATACAAAATATTAAATCATGATATTCATTTTTTAAATTCATTTTAATGCGTTAACCTTTAAGATACTTACAGATAAAACCAATTAAAAATAATCCACGTTAAAAATAACGCACTTAAACGGTTTTAAATACTTGATAACACTAAATAAGTAAATTAAATTATAATAATACCATTACAAGTTCTCCAAATAAAAGCTGAGTAAGAATGTTAAATTCTAGGTTATACAGAAATAAAAACTATAACAAAAATGCGCGTGCGCTAAATTGAGTAAAAATATAAAAAACTTGGGAAAAAGACTTCTTAAAGGGCTCCTATTTCTGACTTCTTGCGAAGTCAGAAAAAGTAGACTCTTAAAGGGCTCCTATTTCTGACTGTTTACGAAGACAGAAAAAAAGTCTTTTTTTTTCTTTTTTCTTTTTTTTTTATTTATACTGCACTTTTAACATCTACGGTCATATGTACAGTGTGTTAATGTTTTGTAATGTTTAATATATGATCTGTGGATTTATAGGTCCGCTCTCCTTTTTGTCCGCTAGAAGCTCGATCATGTTGTTGGATAATTTGATGTTTTTTCTGTGGATATTATATTTTTTGCATGTTAATAATATATGGTGGACTGTTAATGGTGTATGGCATCTTGAGCATTGTGGTGGTTCGGTTCTGGTCATTAGATGACTATGGGTTATTTTCGTATGGCCTATCCGTAATCGTGTGAGTGCAATTTCGAATTTTCTGTTGGGTTGGATGCTGGTTTTCCAGAATGATGTGTCATTTTTTATTTCTTTTAGCTTGTTTGCGGTAACTATTTGCCATGTTTGGTTTCTTATATCGATCAATTGTTGCTTAGTGTGTTGTAAGAGATCTTCTTTTGTGAGATAGTTTGATTGTATACCGGAGTGATGTGCGTCTTTAGCCGCTGAATCGGCTAGTTCGTTTTCTGGTATGTTCTTGTGACCAGGTACCCATTGAAGTGTTATGTTTTTTTGATTTAACATTTGATAGGATTTTTGTATTTTGTGAATGGTTGGTAGTTTGGTTTTCCGGTTATTTATTGCTTTTAGAACACTTAAAGCATCGGTAATTATAAGAAATTTGTCGGAGTTTTGTTGTGTGTGGATAAATTTTAATGCTTTTTGAATAGCTGTTGCTTCTGCCGTGAAGTTGCTTGCTATGGTGTTTAGTTTGTATTTGTGTTCTATGTTGTTGATGATAAAAGCACATGCTGTTGATGTTGGTGTTTTGGATCCATCTGTATATATTTGTTTGAAGTATTTGTTGAAAGTCTACTTAAAAGGCCCATATTTCTGACTTTTTCAAGTCAGAAAAAATAGACTCTAAAGGGCTCCTATTTCTGACTTTTTACGAAGACAGAAAAAATGTATACTTAAAGGGCTCCATTTTCTGACTTCTTGCGAAGTCAGTAAAAATAGACTCTTAAAGGGCTTCTATTTCCGACTTTTTACGAAGACAGAAAAAAAAGACTACTTAAAGGGCTCCTATTTCTGACTTCTTGCGAAACCATAAAAAAGATGTCTTAAAGACCTCTTAAATGAGAATTCTGGAAAAAGGGGCCTTTATGACGTCATAATTGTACTTCCTAATGAAGTCTTCAAAAAGACTTCTTTTTGAAGTCTTTCTGACTTGTATGTTTGCTGGGTTTGCTACACGAAAGAGTAGATCTTTATCTTTTGTGTTCATTGTGTATACATAAGTGTATATATATAATATGAAAAAAAATATAGGAAAAAATCCACAAATGTCCGATTTTTGAAATTTTTATCTGGTTTTTCTGAAAAAAATTAGCTTTCAATTAAGCCTTATAAAACTTAAAAATATTAATTTGTTAATAAGTAAATTAACAAAAAATAAAACATACGATAACTCACTTAAAAGTTTACGTATCGAGATATTTATTTTTTTAATTAAAGATCTAAAAAAATCTATAAGTTGAGAGAAAAAAAAATTTTTTTACTTTTTTTTTTAAATTTGTTATAGCGCGTTATGAACAAACTTAAAAATAATTCGTAAAAATCCAGTTAAAAAAATTTTTTTTTTTTTCATTTTATAGATATTTTCAATATCTTTCATTTAAAAAAAGAATTATTCCTCTAGCATTATTTGCATCCTTTTTATTTATAAAAATGGTATTTTATTAATTGTCAGGGGCCTAATTTGTTTAAGGGCCAAAATTGGGCATATTATTAGCGAATTTCCTCCAAAGGAAATCAGCTATTGTTTTTGTAGCAATGTTGGAATTGCATAAGAATTTCATCAAATGTCCATAGATCCTACCCACTAGATGTCAAAAATCATTTAAATCGTTAAAATTTATATATATGTATATATATATATATATATATATATATATATATATATATATATATATAAGTTTATGTATCTGTGGACTCTCTAGTGGTCACAGTTTTATTCCAATTGGAATGAAATTTCGTATTTGAGGCGCTTTTGGTATTCAAAAGGTCAAGTTCGGTAATAGGTAAAATCGAACGAGGGAAAACACAAAATTTTACATATCTCCCTTAATATTTGAAAAATTTATCAGGAGTTAAGTTTTAGGTACTTAGTTTTACTGTAATATCTTTATGCCCCCATTTCCCCTTGACGTATGCCATTTATTAAGAAAATTAGCTTTGAAAATATTAAAATGATATCAGATACGACATTTCATTTTGATCAGACTTAAATTGTGACTAGAAAGTGATTTCTGTATTCTAAGGAAATTCGCTAAGTTGACGCAGCTCCTGTGTAACGCCTTTTTTTAACATATAAAAGGCATACTTAACCATAGTTTAAAAAAAATAAAGTAATTTTTAGATTTTTTCTTTTAATTTAAAATTTTTGCGTTATTTAAGCTTTGAGAATTTTTTCTTGAGTTCTAATAACCTATTTTGATGTTTATTTTCATTTGTTTTGTTTTTTGAACCTAATAATATTTTTTTCAATACAAAAATATTTAGTTTTAAAAAAATATTAAGAAAAAAATTTTTTTGTTAAAAGCAAATTCAATTTTGACCCTGTTCCAAATCGAGTCCAAAAGTTTAAACTTCGCGCTGACTGAAATTTTCTATTAAATACTTACCCTATATGGCTACGATAATTCCAAGAGAAAGACTTTTTTCAAAAGCAGGAGGAACCATAACACAACAGCGGAACCGTTTAGCAGGAAAAAAGTTGTCGTTAGATTATATGTATCGTGAATTCGTGATTTATTTTATTATTTTGACAGCCTTTTTAATTTGTAAACTCTGCACATGCACTTTGTACTACCAAAATTGTGCTATTGCGTGTTTAACTCTCGTTTTTAACTTATTTTAAAAAATTTAGAAAAAAACATCGGTGTTTCGATACATCGATGTTTCAAGGGCTGATGTTTTTTTTTTTAAAACATCGATACATCGAAGTTTTTCTTTACGATGTTTGCATCCCTAACCATAATGCACCATGGCAAATAGTATTTCTATTATATTTAGCATATTTTGAAAGCATTCTGGCAAAAAAATTTGCCTTCGAATGGGTTCAGATCCTCATGTGCGGACTCGAGCTAGACTATTTTAAGATTAAAGATTTTTAAAAGCGTAAAATTTAGATAATGCAAGTTATTTTTAGCATAAATTAATTTGGACTGTACTTGTTTTTTACCAGTACCCTTAACATATATACCCGGATGTGATTGAATCCTTTATTTTCAAAAGATAACATGTCCATTTTTTTTAAATAATGTTTTTGTGGTTTATTAGACATCTGGGGTGTTTTGTTTGCCTATGAATGAACACATGTCCATTCTTTGTCATGGGTACTCCTTATACGAGTTTATTTTCAAAACATTACATGCCCGAGACCTCAGATCTTTAATTTAATCAACAACAACAAAAACATTTTTACGATTCAATTGATATTATTAATTCTACATTTGAAATTTTTACCTTTAATATTTCCATATAAACCTATTCTTATTTTTTTATAAACATTTATGTTTTTGTAAAGCAATAAATGCTAAACTAAATGTTTAAAAAATTTACTGAGTGGTTTGTTTAATCTAAATTGCCTACAAGTTCATGATATGGACCATTTATTTCAACAATTGACATTATTGTTTGAGTGTTTCGCCTAGAATAATCTATTAAACAAATTAATCAACAATACCACCACCACATCGACACAAAGCGAGATTTTTCTAACTTTAAACTAGATGAGTATGTCCGAGATAAATCTCAGTGTAAAATATGCAATAAAACATACTCTCGCAAGGGCCGTAAAACCATGTCTTTAAGGAATCATCTAAAATCGATGTACCCGGAGCAGTTTAGCCTGTTTCGCGAGGGATTAATGTATGAACCTTTGCGAAACAGGATCTGTTACCTTTATTCATGTACCTAAATTTAGTATCTCTTAAAAAAAAATTTGTCATATAAATCCACAGCCGCATCCGCGAATGTCTAAAATTTTGTATCTGCAACCTGATATGGAGCTCATTGAATACCACATAAATCAATCCTTAAGCTTACTTCTTTTGAGTAAAAAAACATAAGTAAAATTCCGAGTTGAGAGTCAGTTTTTAACTGACTTATATTGTTGTTTAATCGATCAAATAAAAATAAATTAAATTTTCTTTATCCACGGCAGAAAGTACGTACTTTCTGCCGTAAATAAAGAAAAATAGTATACACTACACGGGCAGAAAGTTTGAGAGCCCTGCTCTGCGCGCCATTCCTGCACTCGGCTTCGCCTTGTGCAATATGGCGCGCAGTGCAGGAATGTCAAACTTTCTGCCCTTGTGGTGTAATATACTATTGATAATTTATTTAAACCATCCATTATACTAGGCAATAATATATTTCAAATGTCATATGATAGAAGATATCAAACAGACAGATTCCTAGAGTTCAAATATCCCCACAAATTTTAGACTTATAAATAAATTAAAATGCTAAAAATTACAGTGGCTGTCGAAGGAAAAAGCTATTTTGTGAGCTGCGCATACATTCTCCTTTATTAATTTTTTTTAAGGGAAATATGGACAACTATTCGTTTATGTAAAACTTTTTTATTCTGTTGCCAAAATTTCGTCAGTCGTTGCTGACTTCATCTGGGTAGTGATTCTGTAACTGAAACCTGGTGAAAATACTAAATGTGAGCACTTTTCTTGAATCCGTAACTTTCACCATTGTGAAAATGTGAACCATCTCACGTGAGTTTGTTCGACAAGGAATTTCATAACGTATAAGTGAATTCCAAGAGAGAAAGGGAAGAAGTAGAGAGAGAGAAATAATCGATGGCTTAAGGACGTTCCCAAGAAAATCAGTTTTCTTCAGATTCTTCTGTAATTTTGAGTATATGTAGTTAAAAGTATCTTCCACACGTAGAATATTTTTTTAATGGTCCTTACGGTAATCAACAGTAATTTTCTTTAGATTCTTTTAAAAAACTGAGAATAAGTAATTGAAGATATAACAAATATATTTCTACAAAAATAACATAAGAAAGCGGTATTAGTTATCTTATAAATGTTGTTTAAATGCTCAAATTTAAAAAAAATTCCACTATGTGAACTACAATAGATTAAACAGTGTTATATTTTGCCGCTGCTTGCATACGTAGAAATTCAAAAATACGTTCATTGCGTCGTTTCTCCGATCCGGCAACATGTCATTCTAACTTAGATTATTTTTATAATGTTGACATGCTGTAAAATTTTTGAAGTTTATTTTTTTATGTTGGATAGTGCAAATAAAATAATAATGAGTTCCCGTTTGAAGAATGGTAGATATAGTTAAAGCTCTTGCGTGTATGTCTGAGGCAAAAAAAATTGAAATTACACTCAATGAAACAAGTTCTGAAATTCCCGATGAAAACCGTATAGTTACATTGGGGGAATTAGCAAAGAACCTCAAATGTACCAGCTGCAAAAGTCTTTTAGGTAAACATGGAAAAGTTAAAAGATTTTAAGAAAGAAGGACTTCTTATTTACTTCAAAATAATATGTGAAACTTGTACTAAATGTAATTTAATTAACACTGGGCTGGTTAGTAATAAAGTTTCTGATATCAACTCAACCGTAGTCCTAGGTAAGTTTGTAATATTGTACTTAAAATTCTCGTGTCATAATGTTAGTTGCCATACTCCTCCGAAACGGCTTGATCTACGTTTATGAAATTTTATATGTATATTCGGTAGGTCTGAGAATCAGTCGTAATCTATTTTTATCATACCCCTAAATGATAAGGGTGTTCCACCCCAAACATTTTTTTCTAAACGTAAGAAGCGAGCAATTCTTAGTCAAAGGTAAGAAACTGAGACGACTTGAACTGAAAAAAAAAGAGAACTATTGAGGAAAAGAACCGAAAAGCATGAAGGTATTACTTATCAAAGTAATTGTGGAATGAGCGGATTAATTAATTCCATATCTAAAACTATGATAATAATAATAGTAATAATATACTACCAAATAAGACAAAAGTCGTATATTTTGATATCGAAACCACCGGGTTTGCTGCAAATGCACACATTTTACAAATTGCAGCCATCTGTGATTGTAAAATTTTCAATGGCTACGTACTAAGACCAAAATTTGACCAAAATATAACACTGTACTTCAATATATATGTGTTCTATATTTCATTTGATCTATTATAGTTTACACAATGAATTTAAGTTGAACAAGACTGCTTTTAGTGTCCTTAAAACATAGACACTAAACAAGGATACCTAACTCCATGTAAACAAATAATTGGCAAAAATAAGATGTCAGTAGTGTTCCTTCGGCACCGGAAACAGAAGAAAGAGTATAAGGCGCGAGTTTTAATTGAAAAACATTACGCAGTTATAGTATTATAAAAATTATTTCCAGCCAAAGTATTTTACCAATAAAATTTTTTTTTTTAAATAAATGATAAGTAGTTTCAATTTTTCAATAAGGAATTAATTGAAGTTGAAGTGATAGTTAAAATTCGCAAAATAATTACTTAATAATAGTAAACTTGATAACAATTAAAATGACTTAAAAATCCAATTACACAGTTAATTTGTTTATACAATTATTAATTGTCACTGTCTAGCCAGTCAAATAGTAGAACGCCGTAAGATTTATACATCTGAATCCCGGGCCAGTCAATGAATCTTTATATAAACTTTTGAAATGTGTTTTTAACAATATGTAAAAAAATGTCAAAAACAATTTTTTGTCCGATCATAATTTTTTTATTATTAAAAAAAATAATAATTAATTTTTCAGAGTTTTCTTTTATTTTTTAACCCGACTTCAAAAAAGGAGGATGGTTCTCCATTCGTCTGTATTTTTTTTTTTTTTATGTTTGTTACCTTAGAACTCCGTCATTTATGAACCGATTTTGAATTTTTTTTTTGTTTTAAAGGGTTTGATTCCCGATTGGTCCCATTGTCACCAAATCGCATTCTGATGAGGGGATCTCCGGGAAATTGAGGAAAATCCTCATTTTATATGTGATAACCGATTTCTGTGAAATTTTTTTTTTTTTTTTTTGAAAGGGTATACTCATTCATAATGGGAAAATAAGAATTATTTTTTAAAAACCGACTTCAAAAAAATTTTTTACAAAAAAAAACCGACCCCAAAAAAAAAATTTTTACAAAAAAAAAAACAAAATGCTTGTAAAAAAAACTGAAAATCTGTTATAAAAAAATGCACTAAAAATTATAAAAAAAAAAGAAAACGGGTAAAAAAAAAGTGTTATAAAAAAATTCACTAAAAATTAGTTGGTCATTTAGTAGGTCTACCCATATTTAAACAAATAAAATCAGTTATAGAACTTCAAAGTGACTAAAAAGCGAGAAATAAAACCTATTTTGACAAAATGGAAACCCGACTTCTAAAATCAAATATTCTATAACAAAAGATGCACTAAAAAGTAAAAAAATAATTGCATATTCTTGTGCCAATTTTAGTTCACCAAAGCAAAAATTTATAAATATATATGTACAATTATTGTTATTTTTGGAGGCGGTGTCCAAAAGTTATGTGAATTTCTCTATGCTGACATCGCCTCCAAAAATAACAATAATTGTACATATATATTTAAAAATTTTTGCTTTGGTGGACTAAAATTGGCACAAGAATATGCAATTATTTTTTTACTTTTTAGTGCATCTTTTGTTATAGAATATTTGATTTTAGAAGTCGGGTTTCCATTTTGTCAAAATAGGTTTTATTTAGTTTAAAGTTATATTTTGAAAAGGAGAACTATTACAAACTTGTCCTTGGGTCTCAAGGGACTGCAGGTATACAGGTGACGGGTGCCTTTTTGTAGGTTTTTTCAAGAGCTATAAGCTAATATCTACTAATTTTTTTTTAAGCTCTTATTTTTTGAAAGGTTTGAGCTGAAAGAGCTTGAAAACGTTACTATTTGCGAACATATGCAAACTTGAAACGGCCATATCTTACTCAATTTTTATCGTACAGAAAAAAAAAGAATACTAAAATTAAAAAAAAAAAAAAAACTACAATTTTTAACTCCTTAAAATTTTGCGTATCTTTCGTAGTTGTTGACTTATTTTTAAAGAAAGGCAAATTTTTGCAAACTTGCGAAAACGCTCTCTTCACATCAAGCTCAATTTTTTTCAAAACTAAGCACTTCAAACATATAGGGCATATTACAAGTATATAAATAAAGTAAGTTGTAAAGTGGTAACGATTATTTTCAATTAGAGTGGTAATTAGGAGGTGATTTTCACATTTTTTTGCCGCCAAAAAAATAGAGACCAATTTTGTTTTTGTCATAACTCGCTTAATTTTGATACTAGACCTTCTTTGACAGTTTTAGACCTTTTGACCGAAACTGCGTCGAAACCATTGATCCTACGAGTAGAACTTGTTGAATATAATTTATAGGCAATTTAATTATCTTTAAATTAAGTTCACACTGATGGCAACTAGTGACTGGATAGCACGTTTTTTAACAAGTACCACTGATTCGTCCTCAAGAGGACACCGACATATAAAACACGAGCCCGGAGTCACTGATCGTTGGAATCTTTTCACAACATGAAAAACATTATTATTACTATTAGTAGGTATCTGAGAAATGAATGGGTGTCTGGAATAACGGTGTATGTTGTTCTCCACTTCTTTTCAGGAGAGCGTTTTAAAGTTGGAAGTACAAGAATATTTCACAATGATTATTTTATTTTCTTTTTTTTTAACATACACGCTTATTCCAAAAAAATTACAATTTGATAGATATAGGGAAAACTCACCAATGTTGATGATAAATTTTCATTAAAAATGAAAAAAAAACAATTTTGCATTTTCGGTAACATACGCCCTTATTCCAGACACCTATTCAAATGTTTTATGTCTCTATTTTATTTTTATGTATTTTATTATTTTATTATTGTTCTAAAAGTACGTAAAAAAAATAATTCCCAAATAAATTGAACACAATCTTACGTATTGAAATACGAGCTACTCACAGGAGAAACAAAAACTGTACTGTGAGCTCGGAGATAAGAAACCGGATAGTGTGGCGTGAAAGATCGAGCGGGTGAAGACAAAGAGGCCTTGAGCTGGCCCCTACGATGCGAGAGAGGGTTGGAAGAAAGGGACACCTGCCTACGTACAACAAAGATCCGCTACAATCCGCAAGGGCGAGGGCGCTTGCCACTCAACCATTTTTTGCACACATTAGCTTGTTGACTAATAATATTGGTACCTACCTACAATCTATTCAACTGACATACCTCCTACATGATCATAACACGTTTTGCATGTTTCAATCTCACTTCATTCAACAAAAAAGTGGTTAGGTACATTTCTGGAAAAATGCGATTTTACCTTATATGGGTTTTTTTAAAGATTTTGAACTACGAGGCTTACAGACCCCGCTCTGTACTTAATTTAAAGCTAATTAAATTGCCTACAAATTATATTCGACAAGTTCTACTCATAGGATCAATGGTTTCGACGCAGTTTCGGTCTAAAGAAGGTCTAAAACTAAAATTTTCAATTTTTGGAAAAATTGGCTTATTTTTAAAGTGCCGTAATTCGGTACCAATTGACCTACAGAGCTCCGGTTGGGCTTAATTTGTCACAAATTGAATTCTCTTAAGAAACGTAAAGGGTAGCTTTCGACGCAAAATGCATGGATTAGGAGATATAGAGCAGAATCTGAAACAAGCGCTAAAATTTCGCGGTTTTTGGTGTGTAAAAATTTTTCCACAACTTTTTGAGAGTTGCAAACTTGGGTATACATAGCCCTAATGGGTCCAAACAACATACTAAAAAATCAGAGATACATCATGTTTTGTTAGTTTATTGTTGATTTTGCCAGGCCTATGTCCATCCAACCTCTCCTCTGTGATAGGGCAACTTTTATGACCCATGGTACACACCAATATATTCCGGAGTCCACGACTAAAAATATTTGCAAGCTGCTGATTTATGATATTAATATCTCAATATCATAATTTACACTTAAATTTTGATTCGAAATCAATGGACACCAATATGTAATACCATAATCCCAAAAATTTACTTATACTATGGCATCTATGTATCCAAAATGTGAAATAGACAATTTAGACATTACAGGTAAAAAAAATGTTGCTAACATTTATTAAAACTCATCTTAAATAATAAATTAAATTATCCATAAATAAGAAAACAGTGGATGAATTATCCATCTACTTGAATCTTTTTCATCACCGTTTTAACAATTTCCTTAAACCCGATCAGTAGTCTTGTACGGGATGGTTAGTTTTCTTTATTGCAGATCAATCAATTTGGTTACTGCGAAGTAATATTTTGTTTAATTATTGCTGAATAATATAGCTATGTACACTTTTCCACTTTATATAAAAAAACAATACGTACGATAACTAGTGGAAAATTTTACTAAAATTTTGAACTATATTTTATTTATATTTGTTATGCTAATGTAACATATTTTCATGGAAAGATAAAGGTCAGAGAAAATGTCTGATATATAAGAAAAATTATCATATTAAATGAGTTTTCATTAATTTACATGGGCAAAAACATTTATATGTGCAAAAAATTAATCATTATCCCGTAACTATTTAAATTTAAATAGAAATATAAAATTTATGATGCTTAGTTTTATCTTCAATTCTTTTGTAATTTTCCAACGCGACATTTGAACCTACCAATTTTTTTATATTCATGTCCAACTTAAAAACCCTTCAGACGCAATTTTCTAAAAAAATACGCAAATATTAACCAACGGAAATATGTCTGTTGGTTTTGAATTTTCCCTACATTTGATTCAAATTCAGCTATCTCAATAACCAACCAGTAGCAATTTTAACGAAATTCTAATATTTTTTAGGGGTGTTTTTTTTCCCTGCCAACCACAATAAGAGAATACAAGAGGTCTCAAATGAATTGCTCCACAGACTTATAATATATGGGTTTTTGGTTTATTTTAAAATTGTATGTACTCCGCTAAAATACACAAACTAAAAACAAATATTTTTCTTGATGGTTACGTAATGCTATTATTAAAAACACATAAATTCGACCCTGAAATAGATTAAATGCTCTATTTATAAAATTATGATTATTTTGAATACTAGTTAATGTTAAGCACATTATTCGTTTTTATGAATAAAAAATAAATTTAAAAAATCAAAAAACCCGACTGCGTAAAAAAACTAAAAAGAAAATAACAAGTCCAGCAGTCTAGAATTATGTTAAGTAATGTTGAATAACTACATAATTGAAATAGTTTCATGATCGATACAGACAAAAACAAATTATAATTTCTAATGCGGAACAAAGCTACTTTTACAGTCGGCAGCCATTATTGAGAAGATTTGAGCTGGTATCGATTTTTAATGACGCCAGACTGTAAAGTCGCTATGTTCCGCATTATAACTTATTTTATGTGTGTATCAATCATGAAACATTTCAATTATGCAGTTATTCAACATTAATTGAATCCTAGACTACTGGACTTATTTTTTTTCTTTTTTTACGCCCTCGGGTTTTTTGATTTTTTAAATTTATTTTTGATTTTACACTTTTTAGTTACTATTATAAGTTAGTAAATTTCGCAATCTTGTCATTTCGCCGACTTTTTCTTTTTTCACAATATGGCGTCTGTTTGCCGCCATATTGAATTTTGATTACTTTCATGTCTTTAGTGACACTTGCAAGATTAAGACAAATCGATTAACGCAATAATCATCAAAATCGGCCCACGCATTTGGTCTCTAGAGCGCCACAAAGGAACAAACATACATACATACATAGGCCGATAAATACAATATCCTCCTTTGCGCGCGCAGTCGGCTTAAAAAAAGGCGCCCACACAGCAAAATTTGTTGAATTTTAAACAATATGATTATAAAAAATTTAATTGTTAATTACTTTCTTTTCGATATTATTTTTGTTTATGACAGTGACTGATCGTTACAGTCCCCATTACCTGTATGCAGAATAGGAATACAAAACAAATGAGATATAAGGTATATGAAAACAATTATATTAAAAGTTAAAATTTTGTATATTTAAGTAAAGCCACATATTTAAATTTGAAATATCTTCAAATAAAATTCGTTGTAAATTATCTTAAGTTTTTATTATTCTTAAATGGAATGCTATATAAAACAAATGCTTAAAATTAAGTGACTTGTGTAACTAACCCACAGTTTCACCAACTCTGGCTAAAGTTATAGTTATAAATTACCAATACTACCAACATAATTCTTGTCAATATTTATATTGTAATAATATGACCTGTGGTTGCTGAAGAAAATATACATACATACATTTTATGATAAATCCTAGTAAATAAAGTAAATTTTTTTTAATATCTAGAATAAAATATACATATATAATATAAAATCAAGAATCAGTTACAGTTGAGAAATTAACGACCTTTTTTAAAGCGACGACGCCAATGGATTACTGGATTGTTCATATCCCAATTTTGTCAGAAACATATTTACTAAATATTTCGAGTAGAACAGAAAATTCGTTTATTCGTATTCATTACGAGTTAATGCTAGCAAAAAAACTCAACCGTTTTAAAAGCGACGAACGCGATTGGTCTTTTACATCTACTGAATTATTCATATTACATAATGCTAGCAAAAAAATTAAGTTTTTCGCATCATACAATTTTCTCGCGATTTACTTAATGGAAGGCATGTTCTGAAAGTAAAACCACGAAACTGCAAGACCCGATGTTTTAATACAAAATTTAAAAAAATATTTAAGGCACTTTCATGCTCTAAACTAAAAGGGTCCAAGGCCAATCAATAATCCATATGAATTCATGCTATCCTTTGGAATTTCAAAAATTATTGATTTTTTTGAACCGACAACGCTTGTATAAATGTCAAATATTTATGTTGGTAATATTTAAAAAAAAATTGACTTTAGCCCAACAATGGTGAAACTCGGCCTAAAATAATTATACTTATTTAAGAAAACAAATATTTCGTGACTATTTTTTTAAAACTATTAATATTAAAATTATATTTTATTCCATTGCACTGGGATAACGTAGTGATTCTAATTAACCTGCAATAATTGTTAACAAATTTTAATCACATTTTTGAATTTTCAAATTGTCTGATTGCATGCCTTTTTTTTAAAATTGGATTTTGAAACATTAAATAATATTGAATTAATTATTAGACACAAAATAAATAGTAAATCAAAAAGTTATTTTTTGAATAGTTTAAATGGCAGAAAATATTATTAAAATTTTATTTTATTCCATTGCACTAGGATAACGTAATGATTCTAATTAACTTGCATTAAATTGTTAACAAATTTTAATCACATTTTTAAATTTTCTAGTTATGTATGATTGCATGCATATTTTTAAAAATTGGATTTTGAAACATTTAAATAATAATGAATTATTTATTAACACAAAATAATAAATCAAAAAATTTTTTTGAATAATTTAAATGGCAGAAAATATGAATTTACAATTTTTGAACAATATCAAATTTCTTTTTAAAGTCAATCGATTCTTTTTTGGGATCAAATTTTTTTTTAGTTGCTAATTGTGCTCGTAATTCAGCTGCAGTCATATTTAATTTCAATGCAATTGATTGATTGTTTTCATTGCTGTAATTATTTGAGTTTGGTGGTGAAGAATTATTTTCTGCATTATGTTTTTCTGTAACTTTTATAAGTGATTTTGTTTGAGTATCTTCCGTATTTGGACTAGTTACCAATAATTTTGTTTCATTTGGATTTTGTTTGATACGTTCAACAACTTGTTTATGATTTTCATTTGCAATGTCAACACCATTTACCTGCAATATACGATCACCTTGTCGCAATCCAGCAACTTCAGCAGGTGAACCCTCATCCACTTTACCAATAAATTGTCCCGGTTTACTTTTTTCAGCATGTAAATTAAAACCATAACCTTCGAATTTTGGTGATTTGATGACATGGCATAAGCGAGCACCTTCAATTAAGTTTCCATTATCGGTTACTTGAGACATGTTTTATCAATAGATTTTATAAAATAAACAACAATTTTTTCACTTTCAATTAAATAACCACTTAACACATTTCAAATTTAAAGTATATTTTAGTAAAACAACTATTCAGAACACTAAATGTTATATGATAGATAAAACTTGTTAACGCCCAAACAAAAAAAGGAACTTGATTCAAAACCTAAATGTAACCTGTTGAATATATCAAACACTAAACGTATAATATCTAGACTTATATAATATATATCACCTTGCAAGTTTGCAACACAACAAGAAGTAAGGTATGTGGCCACTGTAGCTTCGTAATGTATGAAATGCTCAGTGCAGGAGGTAAGAGGTACGCGTTCTCAACTAGTAGAACAGGATTGTATTCAAATATATTTTAAACAGATGCGGGCATTATGTTTTTTTTTAAAAACCAGTCTTTGATATACAGTTTTTTTTTAAATATTAAATAATAAATTAATAATTGTACGTACAACAACTAATTAGCAATTAAACATATTAGTTGTACTCTTTGCTTTTATAATATAGTAAAAACCAAACTTCACTCATAAAAGTTGACCAAAATAGAAACACTGCATAAATTAATCATTTTGAAAGTGGAAACAGGGTTGCCAGAAAATTTTGATCAATGTAGCCCTATCTATTATCAAAAGTAGTGAAATACTTTGACAAGTCGCTGAATTGTATTGAAGTTTAAAATAATTATATTGGGATGGGTTACAGTTTATTCTTCAGCAGTCCAAGAGAGTACACTATAATTTAGTAGTGGAAACTTTTAATTTAATTACAGATATCAAAAGTCGTCCAATTTACGATAAGTAGTTCAATCTGGCAAGCCTGAGTTGAAAAAACGAAAATTAATATTACAAATAAGTTGGTGTTACTTCCATTTATGGAGAAATTGAACAATTTTTAGATTTAATTCAGTTTGTTAGGAACAACCCGGAAAATAACAATTTTAGCTTATAAGTTTAAGAAGAAAAACAAAAGAAACAAGTGGTGTCGATTGAGATCATTAAAAACCCTTAACCTTTCCGATTTTTTATAAATATATAGGTCCAGATTACCTGACTATATATACCTGACTAAATTAGACCGCAAAGTTCTGTCTAAGGTAGCTACCTAATTTTTACATTCTCATGAGAAATTTTAGACCTAAATTTTACCCGTTCTTCAGAATTTTTGAATTTTTATCAATTTTTTTAAATTTTAATAAAAAATTTTCAATTATAAGTATCTGTTAAACAAATAAAGACCGCGCATTTACAAATCATTTTTATCGATTTTAATTGTTTTATACGAAAGATAATTCGAAGTAATTTTAGTCGGAAAATTTTTACAACAAATCGATTTTTTCAGAAAACGAAACTTTAATAGTATATTATTAAGTATATTAATTTGTAAAGAAGCCTCGAATATCGTCACAGTTTGAGTGGATCAGTCTATTTTCAAAATGACGGGGAGGAAACATATATTTAATTCTAAGTTTAAATAAGTTGCCCTTCTACTTTTAAATAAGTTCCCCTTACGCGCATATAATAGTCAAAACAAATTAATTCAGCTCTATATCTTACGACTTTTAACCGAAATTGAGCAGAAAATATTATTTCTTTCCCTATTTAAGAAAAGTTTTTAAATTTTAGTTTTATCGATTTTTAAAGAAACAGATTTCTTGCTAGTATTTAACTAAAAAACAAAAAATAAAATCGATTTTTAAAGAAACAGATTTCTTACTAGTATTTAACTAAAAAATAAAATATCGTGAAACCTCTACAAGATAATTAATAAATGAAAAATGCAAATTTTCGATAACTAGGTAGTCTACCAATTATCGAAGGTTAGGGTTTTTAAATCAAAGTGAAAAAAGAATTTAGTGAGCTAATTGCTTAAATAACCTGTACATATTGAGTTCATCACCAATGCGTGAATTTTTATTTTGCTTTTTACATACGTACAGATGTATAAAAATACAAAGTTGTTTTAATGGTGCTGTATACATATATACATTTGTAATCAATAGTAATTTCAGAAGTTTGAGCTGAACTTGTAGCACTATTCTTTTTATGCAGAAAAGTTTCAAACAAAATTTTTTTATTTAAAATAAAAAATAGTTTGTTATTAAATTTTTCTTCTATCTCTTACGATTGCTAGAGCACACGTAAAATTTCAGCTCTATCTTTTTTCGTTTTTGAGTTATCGTGTCTATGGATAGACAAACGGACAGACGGGCGGACAAACACCTACACCAAATTTTTTTTCAATAGTCAATATTTTTAATCGTTACGAAGTCGGGACCAAATTTATAATATCATTGCCAAGTTCTAACAGAACCCATCAACAAAACTAGTTCCCAAGAAATGATAATATTGTCACAAAATCTAAATTTAAGAATACCACCTCTGTATTCATTTATTTGTTTATACTTGTCCCCAAAGCTTTGTTTTGAATTAACTACGTATATTTCAAGTAACATATACTATTTTAAATAGTAAGAATAATTTTTTATTGATAATTATGAATTATTCTTGTTGGTTTTTTGTATACTTAATATAAACAATGCATTAAATTAAAATACAAACAAATAAACCTTTTCATTTCAAATCACAATTTGTCTTTGTTTCGGACAGACGTCAAAAAAATCAATGCAAAGAAATGAATAAGCAATACTTCTCATCTTTTTTCATCTTATTGTACACAGTACGAAAATCGCATGCGCATAATACCCTATGACTTATATAAAGGTCTATTAAAAAAGGTATAATTTACAGGTAATTTTTAAAATTTGCCATGCGCATAACAATAAATACGTGATGTATGTACATGATTTTTAAAATATATCATTCTTACATATTTATATACAGGTCGTTTTCAAAAGCATTTTCAATAGAGAATCAATGTACACTCCCGGTCACAAAAACTGAACCAGTTGAAACACTTTAAGTGTTATTTTATGTAATATACACATATTTAGTAATATATTCGCTTATAATGTGATTGCTTGGTGGTTGAATTTCAATGAACGGAAGATACAATATCATGAAGAATAGATATATTAGGAGAGCGAACGTAATGTTAAAAAAACGGTCAAGAATTGGTGTAACTATCTTTTATCAGTAGGTGTCACTGGTCTCAGTGCCGTACGGAATTTAAATGTTTAAATGTAGGCGCCAAGAAATCACTTTCAATCAGTTAATAAGAAGTCTTAGTTTTATAGATAATAAAAAATTGTTTTCGATTATCAAGTAATAATTAAATAAATATTAATAATAGAGAATTCTTAATAATCTGCAATAAATTAAAAGATGAAGAATCATAGTGATAATTGCAATTAATAATTACAAATATATGTTTACAATACTAACATATATTAGATAAAGAAAGAAGATGACAACCGGTAATTACAGACCATATTCCTTTCGTAAATGCAGACATGCATTCCTAACCTTACACAACCTTCCACTCATAGATATATAACAGTATATCTATGCTTTCCCTGTACAACATCGTCCCATTTTTTCACATTTATAAAATTAAACAATTTTTATACTTACAATTTTTATTTGTAAGATGTGATAACAGTTGATTTTAATATGTAATAATAATAATAATTCCGTACGGGCAGATTCGAACTGCCGCTAGTGGTGAAAATAATAACTATGATCTCTACACGTTTTTGAGGACACAAAAACAGACGAATTGCCTATGTCGTTCAATCTCCTAATATATCTATTCTTCATGTACAATATTAAAAACATAGTCGAATATACACGATCTTACCCGAATCGAACGATACACGATGTATTATACCATAGACTCTGAACAAGGACACATAACTCCATGTAAACAGATAATTGGCAGAAATAAGATGTCAGTAGTCTTCCTTCGGCACCGGAAACAAAACAGAGAGTATAAGGCGCGAGTTTAAATTGAAAAACATTACGTATTTATAGCATTATAAAAATTATTTCCAGCCAAAGTATTTTTCCAATAAAATATTTTTTAAAATAAATGATAAGTAATTTCAATTTTTCAATAAGGATTTAGTTGAAGTGATAGTTAAAATTCGCAAAATAATTACATAAAAATTAAAAAAAAAACATCAAATAATTAAATAGTAACCTGTAATGTTGGAATTGTAAAAATGAAAGAAATTATTGAATCAGATATTAAATTATACCTTTATTTATTAATAATAATGCTGAAAATTAATATTTAATATAATGTCATACAATTTAATTAATTTTGGAATATTTATACTAGCTTTTGGTATTTTAAAAAGTCCTGGTTTTTTAAACCCAATTGATCCCGTTGCTTATTGTCACAAGCACTACCGCTTTTACAATTGTCTACTGCACATACTTTCCCATTTTAAACGTTTTTTAAACAGTTTTTTATTTAATAAATTTTTTTAACCAAATTGTGTACTTCAAAATGATCACTTCAAAATAAAACTAGTTACTTGGCTTACTTCACTTCTATTTATTATACTATATTCACTTTGGTAAGGATGAGTTCCTATCAACAACTAGCGACCCTAGCGGCATAAAAAGTAAATATAACTTCTCCCATTTCGTTGCCATATTTTGTCAATTTTCCCGTATGAGTTATATCTCTTTTTAACCCGACTTCAAAAAAGGAGGATGGTTCTCAATTCGTCTGTTTTTTTTTTTTTTTTTTTTTTTTTTTTTTTTTTATGTGTGTCACCTCAGAACTCCGACATTTATGAACCGATTTTGAATTTTTTGTTTTAAAGGGTTTGGTTTCTCATTGGTCCCATTGGCACCAAATCGCATTCTGATGAGGGGATCTCCGGAAAATCGAGGAAAACCCTCATTTTATATGTGATAACCGATTTCTGCGAATTTTTTTTTTTTTTTGAAAGGGTATACTCATTCATAATGGGAAAATAAGAAAATTTTTTTAAAAACCAACTTCAAAAAATTTTTTTACAAAAAAAAAAACCGACCACAAAAAAAAAATTTTTACAAAAAAAAAACAAAATGCATGTAAATAAAATTGAAAATCTGTTATAAAAAAATGCTCTTAAAATTAAAAAAAAAAAAAACGGGTAAAAAAAAAAATGTGTTATAAAAAAATTCACTAAAAATTAGTAAGTCGTTTAGTAGGTCTACCCATATTTAGACAAATAAAACTAGTTATAAAACACTAAAAAGTCACTAGAAAGTCACTAAAAAGTGAGAAATAAACCATATTTTGACAAAATGGAAACCCGACTTCAAAAATAAAATATTCTATAACAAAAAATGCACTAAAAAGTAAAAAAATAATTGCATATTCTTGTGCCAATTTTAGTTCACCTAAGCAAAAATTTTTAAATATATATGTACAATTATTGTTAATTTTGGAGGCGGTGTCCAAAAATTATGTGAATTTCTCTATGCTGACACCGCCTCCAAAAATAACAATAATTGTACATATATATTTAAAAATTTTTGCTTAGGTGAACTAAAATTGGCACAAGAATATGCAATTATTTTTTTACTTTTTAGTGCATTTTTTGTTATAGAATATTTTATTTTTGAAGTCGGGTTTCCATTTTGTCAAAATATGGTTTATATATAGCCTCCATGTATTTTACATTGACCAAGTAGTGTGCGTGTGTGTGTAATTATTTGTGTGCGCGTGTAATTTAACATTGATTCCCCATTGGAAATGCTATTCGGCACAAACTGTATATAAATTTCATATGTAATCAAGATGTACAAAGTACAATATATGTAAAATATTTTGTTATTATATAAAATTAAATGTACAATCATTTAACATAAGTAATTATGTTTTTATTTAGCTATTTTGTAATCATTATGAAGACAATTTCATAAGTTTGTAATGAATGTAATTGTTTGAATTATATTAAATAAATATAACCGACCAAAAACATAAATGTAAGAAAGGGCCGAGTTTTCGGGAAAATCCTTAATGTAATAGTTCCTTCTTAAAAAGTGATGATATGAGAGTAAGGACCGAGCTATTTACAAAGTAAATAGCTCTAGACTTCATATAATAGTTGCTTCTTAAAAAGTGATGATATGGAAGAAAGGACCGAGCTATTTACAAAGTAAATAGCTCTAGACTTCAGATAATAGTTGCTCTTTGAAAAGTGATGATATTCCATTAAAGACTCGACCCGCAGGGACGCCGCAAGGCCGACTTGGAGGGGAAGGTGAAGTTTCACCGAGGAACCTAGGGTTCACATTAGTGGACCCAGGTTCCCAAACAGACACCGAGATCTCGGTGAATCTGCAAGCGCTACAGCTGAAAGCTAAACGTCCTGGAGGCGCAAAGCGAAAGCGGGTAGCCCAGCAGAGAGCCACGGCTCAACAAGCAGCTGCAGGAAGGGATGAAGTTCAAAGCTCACTCCAAACTGCAGCTGGCAAGACTATGGTGGAGTCGACCCCTGTCCGTCCGCAGAAACATGGTAGGATAGTAGGGGACACACCACCATCTGTTACACAGGCACAGAAACGGAGCAGGACGGCTGATCATGCCTTCGCTTCGATTGCGAGGAACCTACCTCGTGCCGTCATTCGGGACGAGGCCTCGACGACCGAGTGGACGACAGAACAGGTCGGAATGCTCCGCGGTGTCCTTGAGCGGGCGATAGACGAGTCTCTAGACAGGGACATGACCATCGTTCCCCGCTTTGAAAGCTTCACCTCAGGTCCAAATGGGCTCGAAGTGATAGCCACGGACGCTGTTTCCAGGGACTGGCTTATAAAGACAGTACCGGAAATAGTCGCTTGGGAGGGTGCGAGGTTGAGTGCATCCATCCCTCCTCCTCGCATCGTCCTTAAGAAGATGTTCCTCTGGATCCCAGGGGTGCCGACATCCAGGGTGGAGGACGGAATTATCCTGAAGAGGATAACCCGCCAAAACCAGGGTATTGACACCCGGGATTGGAAAGTGTACGATCGGACTGAACACCCAAAGGGCACCAGACTGGTACTCGGGGTGCCAGCCCGATCGCATGCGGAACTAGCCGGAAGAGGGTTTCTCCACTTTGGTCTGGTTCGTGCCTCCCTGTCTCAAACAGGGAAGGCGCCCAGCAAGAGTGAGGAGGCACCTAAACCGGAAGCACGGCGCCCGGCAAAGCCAAAGACTTTTGGCAATGCCAAAGGTGCCGTTGCAACACAGGTTCTAGAGGGGGTGAGACCGATAGCAGCCGCAACACTTGGGGCGGTTGCCAGAGTCACCTTCTCAGATCTCAAGGAGAAGAAAGCTGTGGCTGGTGAGGCGGTGGCTGGTGCTCAGGAATCTGAAGCATCTGCCACTAATCCTTCTGCCACACTTTCCGTAGTGGCGGACTCACTGCCATCAGAGTCCGCACGTAAAGATGGATGGAGGTCCGCGAAGAAAAGGAGAAAGAAGAAAAGCGGGCCCAAACCACCATCAACTTAATATTAAAGGTAAACTAATTATGGTGAGTTTCATCCAAATTAATTTACACCACAGAGGAGAAGCCGCAGCAATTTTGAGCAAAAGGCTAGCTTCCGACAATATCAACATTGCTCTGGTGCAAGAACCATATATATATGCGAACGGCATCAGAGGCCTAAATGGGTCGGGGATTAAAGTTATTTCCGCGACTAATAATCCCAGAGCTTGCCTGGTGTACAGGGGTCTTGACGCAGTACCTATTCCGCACCTGTGTGGTAGAGATATTGCAGTGGCCTCGGTGCAGGTTAATCTCTGGGGACAAGAGAGGGAGGTGATTCTGTGCTCAGCGTATTTTCCGTACGACTCAGAATCACCTCCTCCTCCAATAGAGGTGGAAACTGTGGTCGAATATTGTGAATCTCGGGGTTTGCTATTGGTCCTTGGCTGTGACGCGAACTCGCACCACACGCAATGGGGCAGTTCCGACATAAATGCTAGGGGTCGGGCTCTCCTGGAATTCATTTCGGCCAACGGTCTGGAGATTGTCAATAGAGGCATGTCTCCAACCTTTATAAACAGAATTAGGTCAGAGGTCATTGACATTACTCTCTGCTCCCCGAGACTGCTACAGTTTCTGTCGGGGTGGAAAGTTTCAAATGAACCTTCCCTATCTGATCATAGACACATTGTGTTTGATATGCTCACCAAACCGTGTACCGTAACCTCGTATCGCAATCCCAGACGCACTGACTGGGAGGCTTACAGGCGGGAGCTCTCTGGGCTACTTGCCGGCGGTGCGAATAGGTTGCACACGAAGGAAGATGTAGAATCTGCGGTTAGTGAACTTCAGGATGCCATGATTTCATCGTATGAAAACAACTGTCCTGCAAGTGTTACTACCGGCTCTAGGGATGTTCCGTGGTGGAATAGAAATCTTGATAGACTACGCCATGACACTAGAACATCCTTCAACAAAGCGAAAATGACCGGTCTGGACTCGGACTGGCTAATCTTTAGGGAGAAGCAGCGAGAGTATAGAAGGTCAGTGAAAAATTCGAAAAAAGACTCCTGGAGAGAGCTTTGTGGCAACATTAACATGATGCCCGCTCTCTTTAGAGTGCAAAAGGTAATATCCAAGGATAATACTGCAAAGTTGGGTTGCCTCGAACTAGCAAGTCAATCACTTACAGTGTCTGAGACCATGACGCATTTACTGTCCACGCATTTCCCTGGCTTTACCATGGAAGAACCGGACGATCAGAGGCGTGATGGTGGAAGGGCAAACAGGGAGGATTGGGCGACAGCAAAACTCATCGTAAGCATTACAAAAGTGAGATGGGCTGTGGCTAGATTTGCTCCTTACAAGTCTCCGGGTACCGACGGCATCTTCCCGGCACTGCTACAACAGGGCTTGGATATAATTGTTGGAAGGCTCAAGGAGATCTTTAAAACATGCATAGCTTTAGGCTACATACCCAGGAAATGGGAAGAATCCCGCGCGGTATTCATTCCTAAACCTGGACGCCCAAGCTATGGCGACGCAAAAGACTTCAGGCCGATAAGCCTGATGTCATTTTTGCTCAAAACTCTTGAGCGGCTAATAGACAGGCATATTCGTGATACGAGTCTTGTAGAGAGACCGCTATCAGAGTGCCAGTTTGCTTACCAAGCCGGCCTTTCTGTGGATGCTGCACTCCACCGACTAGTAGGGTCGATAGAAGGTGCACTCTCAGAAAAGGCAATGGCCTTAGGGGTTTTCCTCGATATCGAGGGAGCCTTCAGCAATACAACGGTTGGGGCGATTCGCACTGCACTAATTGAGCGCGGGGTGGAAGACATCTTGGTAAGATGGATCTGCAACATGCTCGAAGTGAGGTGTATTACCACAACTTTAGGGGGACAATCGGTTAGAGGCTTTGTAGGTAGAGGGTGTCCGCAGGGTGGAGTTCTTTCGCCATTACTGTGGTGCCTCGTCGTGGATAGCTTACTAACCGGTCTCAAGGAATTAGGGATATTTGCTCAAGGCTACGCTGATGACATATCCATACTTGTCAAAGGCCGAGACGAGGGCACTATCTATGATCTGATGCAACAAGCGCTCTCGTACGTGGAGCACTGGTGCATTGACAAAGAACTCTCTGTCAAACCGGAAAAAACGGGCTGTGTACTGTTTACTAGGAGACGAAGAGTTGCTCAACGGATGATCAGCATATCTGGCATTCAAATTACACAAACCGGAACGGTTAAGCATCTGGGAGTCATCCTGGATGCAAAACTGAACTGGAGTGATCATTTGGATTGGAGACTAACCAAGGCAAATAGTGTCTTCTGGATGTGCAGGAGAGCATTTGGACAGTCTTGGGGACTCCAACCTCACATGGTGCACTGGTTATTCACAATGATTGTAAAGCCAATGCTCACATTTGGCTGTGTAGTATGGTGGACAAGAACCTCTCTGGCTGTAGCCAGGAAAAAATTGGATCACCTGCTCAGAGTCGTATGCCTTAGTGTCACTGGAGCCATGCGAACGACCCCTACTGCTGCGCTGGGCGCGCTTCTAGGTATTCCGCCGATTCATTTAATGATTGAGGCGGAGGCCATGACAGCGGCCTATCGACTTAGGAGTTGCAGACAGTGGCACTGTAAGACAAACACAGGTCACGCGAGTATAATGAACAGGTTGGAGACGGTGACTCCACTTGTGGAAATGGCACAGGATTCCACTGTTCCGACTCATCGTTTTGACCGCAAATTTCGGGTAATCGTTCCCTCCCGTGAGGAATGGGATCGAGATGTACCTAACTTTTCACCCCCTCCCGGACCATATCTTTATACGGATGGGTCAAGGGCCGGAGATTTATCTGGTGCGGGGGTTTATGGACCTAGGATAAAGGAATCGATTCCTCTGGGTCAATATGCGACAGTTTTTCAATCGGAAATCTTCGCTATGCTGAGAGGTGCCCAGATTTGTAACACGAAAGGTTACAATGGGGCACATATCAGCATCTTCTCAGATAGCCAGGCAGCACTTCGGGCTCTTGAGGCGTCAAGATTCCAATCGAGGATAGTCTATGAATGCTTCGAGGAGCTGAACCACCTGGCACTGAGTAACACAGTCAGGCTGATCTGGGTACCGGGTCACTCTGGCGTTAAGGGGAATGAAGTAGCGGACTCGTTGGCACGAGAGGGGTCATCTCAAGCGCCCCTTTCACCTGAGCCTATCATTCCCATAGCAAGATGCTCCGTAATTTACCAAATCAAGGGGTGGCTTAAACAAGCTCACCTCGACTACTGGGACTTTGCGCAGGGCATGCGACAGGCCAAGTTGTGCATAAACACAGCTAGGCCATTCGACTGTGCTCGGTTGAAACTCAATAGAATGCAGTTGAGAAGGGTGGTGGGGCTTTTGACAGGACACTGTCGATTGAATTACCACCTTCATAACTTGGGGATCTCTGATGATCCCACTTGCAGGGCCTGTATGGAGGACGATGAAACCTCCATACATGTTATATGCACCTGCAGAAGTCTGCAAGGTGTCAGATATAGAATGTTTGGGTCCGAAACTTTGGATCCATCAATCCTGGGAGCAATCCCGGCGGAGAAGTTGTGGGCCTTTTGCGTGGCGTCTGGCCTTGACAGAATCCTATAGCTTCATCTGCTTTAAATAGCACCTCTTATCCGGAGGCGTCTCGCCTTCGGGTGACAGGTTGTTCTCAAGGAGGGCACAGAGGACCCCTTGGTCTAGGTGCTAGGGACCCGTATGCGGTACCCCTCTTTCTTATTATTATTATTCCATTAAAGAGCCGAGCTATTTACAAAGTAAATAGCTCGGTAAACTATTAACTAAGAAAAATAATGAGGGGTAAATTGATTAAATGTAAGAAAAAATTTGGTTGAAATTTATTTCATAAGTTTTCCCTTAGTATGTTTTTAAAATTTTATAACGCGGCAAGTTTTAAAATATTTGAAATCAGAAAAAATAACTTGCCGCGTTATATAAAATTTTAAAAACATACTAAGGGAAAACTTATGAAATAAATTTCAACCAAATTTTTTCTTACATTTAATCAATTTACCCCTCATTATTTTTCTTAGTTAATAGTTTACCGAGCTATTTACTTTGTAAATAGCTCGGCTCTTTAATGGGATATCATCACTTTTCAAAGAGCAACTATTATCTGAAGTCTAGAGCTATTTACTTTGTAAATAGCTCGGTCCTTTCTTCCATATCATCACTTTTTAAGAAGCAACTATAGTATGGTTTTAGTATAATATTGAGGACAATGGGAAATCAAACCCTTTAAAACAAAAAATTCAAAATCGATTCATAAATGACGGAGTGCTGAGGTAACACGCATTAAAAATTGTCCTGCAATTTTTGTGTTTTTATTAATAAAACAATTAAATGTGTAACACTTGTATACCTAACATATATGAGATTCTGTACAATATTTTGTACAGTATGTTTTTATTAAAATTTTATGACGCGGCAAGTTAATTTTTCTGATGATTTCAAATATTTTAAAACTTGCCGCGTTATAAAATTTTAAAAACATACTAAGGGAAAACTTACGACATAAATATCAACCAAATTTTTTCTTATACTTAATTAATTTACCCCTCATTTATTTTTTTAATAAATAGTTTACCGAGCTGTTTAGCTTGTAAATAGCTCGAAACTTTATGGGATATCATCACTTTTTAAGGAACAGCTATTATTTGAAGTCAAGAGCTAATTACTTTGTTAATAGCTCGGTCCTTTCTCGTATATCATCACTTTTTAAGGAGCAACTATTATATGAAGTCTGGATCTATTTACTTTGTAAATAGCTCGGTCCTTTATCCCATATCATCACTTATTAAGAAGCAACTATTTTATTAAGATTTTCTCGAAAACTTACCTTTCTTACAATCGGAAAATTTAACAATTTTAATTGTAATTAAAATAACATATGAAGCATATATCGATCTGATTTGTTGACAAGGTTACCGCCTCCTTTTTGATTAGATAGACATTTAGTATTTAAATAAAAATTGATAATTTAATATATCAGTATGTTTTAATACTCCAAATAGAAAACATTGATTGTTTTATTGTATTGTTACAATGTTACTTTTTTTAAGTAAACAAGTTGTTTAAAAATAAACAAGTTTATTTTCAATTAGCAATTCGTAATGATGAATAATTAAATAAATTATCTGTTGTAACAATTGCTCAAGGCGGTATATTACCAAATATTCAAGCAGTGTTATTGCCAAAGAAAACTGAAAAGAAAGCATAAATTTTATACATTGGATTATTGATAATAATATTCATCGATCATATATCATAGGCCTTTTATTAAAACGCCACAAATTAATGTGAAATAAGAGTGATATATTTTTTATTAAAATAACTATATAAAATTTAGTATATATAAGATGTTATTTGATTTGTTTCGATTATGACTTCTAAACTAATCGTTTATTACAGATAATTGATTATCAACGTTATAGTCTTTGAAGAAATGACTTGACCCGTTGGCTCCACTTCACAAAAAAAAATTCGTTACGCAGGAGCTGCGTCAACTTAGCGAATTTCCTTAGAATACATAAATCACTCTCTAGCGGTCATATTTTTAGTCTGATCAAAATGCCTTAAGGCAGTTTAAGGGGTGGTTTTCCCATTTTCGGAGGTTTGCGTTATAGGTAAAAAAATTTTTCAAAGTGTTCTGTTAACTTGACTTTATTTCGGGTCGATTGGTCAAAATTCCATCATTTCATCATATATAGAACTGAAAAACGTAATTTTGGGGGGTGTTTTTTCAATTTTTCGGGAGTTTGCAAAAAAAAATATTAAGTTTTTCGAAATAACTTCCTAATTTGTAGCTATTAAGCGTCGATTGCAAAAAACTGCATCTTGTTGTATGTATAGAACAAAAAGGTTGGTTTTGGGGGTGTTTTTACCAAGTTCGAAGGGTTGTGATGGAAAAAAACTGATCTTTCTATCATGAATAGAAGTAAAGAGGTAAGTTTTAGGGATGTTTTTCCCATTTTTGGTGTGGTTGCGATGTAGGTAATGAAATTTTTCAAAATATTCTGTTAATTTTGACGTTATTTCGGGTCGATTAGTGAAAATGCAAACTTTATAGCATTTATAGAACAGAAATTATAGAACATAATTTTGGAGGATGTTTTTCCAATTTTCCGAGGGGTTGCACTGAAAAAATTGAAGTTTACTGATTTTTCTCGTCAGATTGAAGCAATTTCACGTCGAATACAAAAAACTGCATCATTCTAGCATAAGGGCTTGGTTATAAGAGCTTTAAAAAATTTTTGCAGACGAAGCTGCAACGGGCAATGCTAGTAATAAATAATAATTGATCAATGTATCAATGTAAAATATAATCAAAAAGTTAAAATATAAATAAAATGAGAATATAAATTAATGTTTTAAAAAATTACCATCAAATGCGTATATAAAAAAAATTCACACAGTGTTGGGCACCCATCCAAAACCTAATTGTGAAAATATGTTGCTTATTTGCAAATTGCAATGTCTATTTCTATATGGTATAAAAATTAATAGGTATATATGATATATATCGATTTCTACATGGTAGTTTGCGTTGAACTAGTCTTAAAACAAAAAAATGTTAAATTTTCCACTTTTCCGATACAAATTTCCAGTTTTCGCAATTTTCCCGTCGGTTTGGGTACTACAGCTATCTACATGCCCAATATCAACTTTACAGCATATCTGGAAGTAGCTCATAATTTTGATATCTAATACTTAAGTTTTTTAAGGCGTTCCCGCGAATTTTGCATTTTTGAAGTAAAATAACTTTTTAACGGTTAATTCGTTAACGTTGATTGAAAACATTGGTTCTTATAATTCCGTAAAGTATCTATATTCGAAATATCAACCCTGTAGCTCTTTCCGTTCAAAAGATACAGCACCCAAAAAATGAGCCTAAATTAACGATAAGTTATAGCACTGTAGTGAGAAGTCCAAAGTGTCCCTTAAAACTCGGCCTTGCGCACTACCGTGCTCTAGATTCGCGTTATTTACAATTAATTTTAATTATCTATACTAGCTAGGTCTGTAATGTAAAATTTTTACCAGGATTAGGCTTGCCATCTTTTCCGGTGTAATTCGAAATAGTATACTTTTTGGAGAAATTGATATGTTTTCGAAACATTGAACTTCGTTGAATTTAGAAAAAATAATTTATTGTTTATTCTAAATTATAAGCAGTAGGTTACACCAGAGATGAGTAGAGAGATCGCTCACGCAATGCTAACAGATGGGACCATTTTCGAGCGCTGAAAAAGAGCGGCCAAAATTGGAAGCATGTTGCCATTGCTAGTCGCACTCGAAAGGATTTTACATAAGAGCTTCTCCTTCTACTAGCAACAATCAAGGCGCTTATTGTCAGTAGTTCTCTGTTACTCTAATATATTGTACGCATAAGAGGGCTCTTGTCATTCTTACCATGTGTGGGAAAGAAGCTATTGGCAACATATAAGAAATAAACATAAGAGGAACAGAGACAGTCTTATGCGATATTTTCATTATGTTGCCAAACGTCTTGTAACTTTTGGCATAAGAGTCTCTTTTTTCTTAAACGGCAACATATACGAAATAAACATAAGCGGAACATAGACAGTCTTATGCGATATTTTGCATATGTTACCAAACGTCATGTAATATTTGGCATAAGCGTATCTTTTTCGCGCGATGGTAACATATTGGAAATAAATATAAGAGAAAAAGAGAAATTCTTATACGGTATTTTCTATATGTTGTTAACAATTTTTTTCATAACTTTTTTTTAACCAACTTTTTAATTTAATTATTTCATTATAAACGATTTTTTTTTAATAAAATTTGTTTAAATTCATGTAATTGTAATAATATATTCTGTCTTTTTTTCAAATAAAATCAAAAACATAATACTAAATTTAAAGAAATTTTAACTTTTGCTATATTGTATTTGTTCAATTTTTAGCGATATATATATATATATATATATATATATATTTTTGTTTGTTTGTGTTTTTACAATTTTTTTACGCGACCCGGCAAAATTTTTCTGCGAGCCTGTGCCGGGTCACGACCCACACTTTGGGAAACGCTGATATAGGTGATTGATTTAAACTGTAGTTCTGATTTCTGTTAATATTTTAATCTGATTCATACTCTTCAAATTCGACTTCAACAGTCATGTCTTCTTCGATTTCTTCTTCTTCTTCCTCTACCAAAGTCTCTACCAAAATTTAGCTCTGTCGGCTCATGCTCTTGCTTCATTTAAAACCCGCTGAGCTAATACAAATATTTGATTATATATGATACATACACTCCCATTCAATAAAATTGAACCGATCTGGATTGAAAATTTATCCCATAATCTTGTTGACGAACGATAGTAGTAAACACAAATATTACCTATTTGTTAATTTTTATATTTAGGAGATAGACAGAATACTTACTTTACATGTATTTTGTATCTTAAAAAACTAAAATTGAATTTAAAGTTTCATATTTATTCTTAAAAATATTGACCATTTTTTAATAATTCAAAATTCATCGAAATATGATGCAATAGTAGAACGCAGGATTTTCAGATTCTAGATTATATAATTGTATTGAAATCCATAATCTCACTAATAAGAAAATTTTTCGTTAATACCCATTTTTTAATTTACAATATCCAAATATTGACTTGCCAAATAATTTAAAAATGGTTATTAACATTAAATATATTCGTGACTATTGGTTGATCTATATAATATAGAATCTGAAAGCCCTTCGTTTCAGTATCAAATTTTGATAGATTTATAATGGGTAGAAAATGGTCAAATTTGGGATTTTTTAAACCAAAAAATTTATATCATCAATTTTTTTTTTAAAATTCACAATATCTTTTAAATTTGAATGTAGCCAAACAATATGAAAAGAGTTTATTCCGTTCTAAAACAACAATGTTTTGGAATTATTTAAACAATTTCGCCATAAAAAATTGAGATCAAATTCAAATCATGTGCCAATTATTTCTCGACTTCTTAGACTGCACACATTTTTTTCAAAAATAAAATTTGAAATAGGATACATATATATTATTTCAAAGTAATAAACTTTGTACACTCGCCAAAACAATTGTAGACTTTTACAAAATGTAACCCAATTAAAAATTCAGATCGGTTCAATTTTATTGAACGGGAAATTCTACATACTTATACAATTGCGCACAACGGTTATAAATAAAAGAAAAAGGCAGAAATAGACATTTGCTGGCTCACTTCATCGGCCACAACTTCTACTTATGGGAACTATCAATATAGTAGTAATAAATATATGTATGGCGTACATTTAGTTTATGTATTTGGGACTAGGAAACCCAAAACCATAACAGATAAGAGTGCATAACACTCTTATTAATGATAAATGTTGCTTTCATACATGTATAAACTACTTCTAGAATCTAGATGTTCAATTTTATTTTTTTAATAAAAAAAAAAGAGTCTAGTATAGGTCGGACCCTTTTATATCTAGATCACGGTAGTGCGACAGGCCGAGTTTAAGGGGTTTTTTGCCTTCGTGCTTACAGTACTATTACTTATCGAAAAATCAGAGCCGATTTGACCCCGAGATATCTTCTGAACGAAAAGAGCTACAGTGCTGATTTCGAATATAAGCTATTTAGGGAATTATAAGAGAACGAGTTTTTGCTTTTCGTTAAGAAACAAACGGTTAAAAAGTTATTCGCATTCAAAAGTTGTTAAAAGCGGGAACGCCTACAATTCTTGGCCATACATGATCATAATTCCAGGGCCTAGACTATAAGTCCTTAAAAGTTGAAATTGGCATACAGTTAGATATAGTGACCAAACCGAAAGGAAAATTATCAAACCACGAAATTTATTATCGGGAAATGGAAAATTTTTGCATTTTTATTTTGATAAAATTAATATGAGAAATATTGCTGCCTTATGATTGGTCCATATTTTCTATATATATACCAAAAATTTAGCAACACACCACTTGTGAGATTTGTGCACGATTTTTTAAGACTTTGTTCTTTGCTCCACTTCCAAAAATGCTAGAAGGATGCGTTTTTTTGCATTCGACGCAGAATTTTTGAAACCTTAAATAAGAACTTTTGGGAAAATTTAATTTTCCCAACGGAATATATGGAAAATCAAAAATTAAATTTATGTGCTTAAATTTAAGCCACTTCCAGGCATTTGAGAACGATGCGGTTTTTGCATTCGACGCGAAATATCTCAAAACCAATTTGTAGATCGAAAAAATTCAATTTTCCCAACGCAACATCCGAAAAAATGGGAAAAAACAAAACTTTGTGGTTAAAATATTTGCTACATGGTAGTTTGATCAGATATAGGCAATCGATTTTGAATATCGAATATGTTATTATGTTCATTGAACAATTCAAAAAACAAATTTCCATCCATTGTTTAATTTGTCTCAATATTAGTACATTTATTCAAATATTATAAGCTTTTCTTAGCGAATTTCCTCCAAAGGAAATGCAGCTATTGTTTTTGCACCAATGTTGGAATTTCCTAAAAATTTGTACAAATGTCCATCGATCCCACCTATTAGATGTTAAAAACCACTATCGCTAAAATTTTTATATTATATATATATATAATATAATATAAAAATTTTATATATATATATATATATATATATATATATATATATATATATATAATATAATATAATATAAAAATTTTATATATATATATATATAATATAATATAAAAATTTTATATATATATGTCGGAGTTACAAAATTGGGAGCATGGTCGTTTGAACCAGTATATATGTTGTCAGGCATTGTTGTTTTTATAAAATACAAACACTTACCAATTTCCAATAGCACACTGAAAACTGCATTTTCACAAACACGCACTAGTCTACAATAATACCCGGTGTCCCGCACGTTCACAATCAGTAATTACAAATAGTTTGTTCAACCTACGACACAGTAAGTTGGCTCCAGTTAACAATACAGATACAACACGAATAATACTAACAAATGCCACACCACGGTTATCTCATCAATAAACATAATTAATTATACTAGTCCAAAAGGGCTACCAACAATCCAAACGCTATTTCCATGTGACCTTTCAGCAGAGTTCAGTTGATACTAATACGCAACTGCACGATACGGTCTGTACTCGGGTGCTGTCCTCTCAGAACTGACTATCCTGCTTCCTTTTTGAAACTCACCCCCCTTCCTTGATGTTTGTAAAAATATTGGAAAGGGGTCATTCTATTAGTACATTATATTTATGTACCATCTCTGGAATATCACAAAAATAGGTTTATTAACATCCGTACCGTACAATTTGCGTCTAAGTAGAGAGCCGCACGTGCCCCTTCGACCGAACCCTTACTTACTGTGTTAATTGATAATCTTAAAGCAATTATTCTTTATTGCACTTTTAGACAATTTATTTTATTCTAAGAATATATAAGTATTGATAATACCTAATTTCCGGACCTCTATGTCTGGAGGATCCTTTATGTCGGACATACTGTAATAAAATAAACCTTTTCTTAAAAAAATAGTTTCTTTGTACTTATAAATGTAAGTGTTTAAAATCTCCAAATGTGAATTTGTCCTTTGCACAAATTCAACATCCGACATATATATATATATATATATATATATATATATATATATATATATATATATATATATATATATATATATATATGTATATATATATATATATATATATATATATAATAAAAAAACTCGTTCTCTTATAATTCCCTAAATAGCTTATATTCGAAAAATCAGCACTGTAGCTCTTTTCGTTCAGAATATATTTCGGGGTCAAATCGGCTCTGATTTTTCGATAAGTAATCGTACTGTAAGCACGAAGGCAAAAAACCCCTTAAACTCGGCCTGTTGAACTACTGTGATCTAGATATAAAAGGGTCCGACCTATACTAGACTCTTTTCTTTTATTAAAAAAATAAAATTGAACATGTAGATTCTAGAAGTAGTTTATACATGTATGAAAGCAACATTTATCATTAATAAGAGTGTTATGCACTCTTATCTGTTATGTTTTTGGGTTTCCTAGTCCCAAATACATAAACTAAATGTACGCCATACATATATTTATTACTACTATATTGCTAGTTCCCATAAGTAGAAGTGTGGCCGATGAAGTGAGCCAGCAAATGTCTATTTCTGCCTTTTTCTTTTATTTATAACCGTTGTGCGCAATTGTATAAGTATGTAGAATTTCCCGTTCAATAAAATTGAACCGATCTGAATTTTTAATTGGGTTACATTTTGTAAAAGTCTACAATTGTTTTGGCGAGTGTACAAAGTTTATTACTTTGAAATAATATATATGTATCCTATTTCAAATTTTATTTTTGAAAAAAATGTGTGCAGTCTAAGAAGTCGAGAAATAATTGGCACATGATTTGAATTTGATCTCAATTTTTTATGGCGAAATTGTTTAAATAATTCCAAAACATTGTTGTTTTAGAACGGAATAAACTCTTTTCATATTGTTTGGCTACATTCAAATTTAAAAGATATTGTGAATTTTAAAAAAAAAATTGATGATATAAATTTTTTGGTTTAAAAAATCCCAAATTTGACCATTTTCTACCCATTATAAATCTATCAAAATTTGATACTGAAACGAAGGGCTTTCAGATTCTATATTATATAGATCAACCAATAGTCACGAATATTTTTAATGTTAATAACCATTTTTAAATTATTTGGCAAGTCAATATTTGGATATTGTAAATTAAAGAATGGGTATTAACGAAAAATTTTCTCATTAGTGAGATTATGGATTTCATTACAATTATATAATCTAGAATCTGAAAATCCTGCGTTCTACTATTGCATCATATTTCGATGAATTTTGAATTATTAAAAAATGGTCAATATTTTTAAGAATAAATATGAATCTTTAAATTCAATTTTAGTTTTTTAAGATACAAAATACATGTAAAGTAAGTATTCTGTCTATCTCCTAAATATAAAAATTAACAAATAGGTAATATTTGTGTTAAAGATTTACTACTATCGTTCGTCAACAAGATTATGGGATAAATTTTCAATCGAGATCGGTTCAATTTTATTGAATGGGAGTGTATGTATCATATATAATCAAATATTTGTATTAGCTCAGCGGGTTTTAAATGAAGCAAGAGCATGAGCCGACAGAGCTAAATTTTGGTAGAGGCTTTTTTCGCTTTGACTTTAGGTCAAAATTAACATTTATTCAACTTCAAGCTTTTAAACTATTTCATGAACAATTTTGGTCTTCCAGAGGAATTCTAAATGACTTAATAAAAGTAGCAATGGATGTCACCAATAAACATGTACTAAATTATTTAGATGATCCACAGGATAAATGCTATGGTCACAGAATAGAGGCTTTAAAATTTCTTTACAGAGTAAAAATATATGCCAAAACCGGCCAAAATAATAAAGAAAGGAGAATAAAAACACGGCAAAAGTTCACATCTGTAATCAATAGAAAATTAAATGTTTTACAAAATTTATAAATATTTAATTTTATACTAAAAATGAAAATAAAAAAAGCTAGCGCTTTTTAAAATAAAGTTGCTATTAGCGTTTTACAAATATTTAATTTTATATTACAAATAAAAATAATAGTCCGGTCAAAATAGACATAAAAATAGTGATCAAATAACAAAAACTCCGACAGAGCTAAATTTTGGTAGAGACTTTGGTAGAGGAAGAAGAAATCGAAGAAGACATGACTGTTGAAGTCGAATTGAAGAGTATGAATCAGATTAAAATATTAACAGAAATCAGAACTACAGTTTAAATCAATCACCTATATCAGCGTTTCCCAAAGTGTGGGTCGCGATCCGGCACAGGCTCGCAGAAAAATTTTGCCAGGTCGCGTAAAAAAATTGTAAAAACACAAAAAAAATTTTTTTTACATATTATTTTTTTTATGGTCTACGATCCGACCGTGGTTGACCTTCCCTCATCGTGTTTCCTAATAAAATGAATATTCCTAATAAAATGAATATTTCTCTATTACACGGAGAAATAATCATGCGCACTCTCTTTTACTTAACAACTGTCGGTCGCATCCGAAGCTGTTACTTTTCGCCTTTTTCTATTGCATTGGTTTATATAGCCAGTGCTTCTCCGTCATATCACGCTTTTTTACTTAATTTTTGAAACTTAAAATCGTGACAACCCTAAGACTTGCACACTTTTGCTTAGTCAACTCAATACCATCGTGTTTGTAATAATATTACCTACATCTTAAATATAATTATGTCAGGAAACTCAATGAGGGTAAATTACTAATTTACGCTTACCTGTTTATACCTGACAACCTTTCATTGTCGCACGGAAAAAGGTAAACAACTTACTTTAGCGTTTTGTTTACGTCGTTTACTCTCAATTGGCGATAATTTTTTTTGGAAACTAGATGAGGGTAGTTAACGAAAAAAATTTAATTAATTAATTTTTAATTAAAAATAACATTGCAGGGATATGGGGTGGCAACCTTATTACGTTTTGTTTAATTACACATTAAATTGCATAAAATATTCATTTTATTAGGAAACTCAACCACGTTCGAATCTAGTACTATTAGACACTAGGAATAGTGGCAAAGTCGGTATTTGTAATCTTTTATGTAGCCTAATCGCCCGCGCCTGCGCGTTGTGCGGCTGACGTTGCTAGGTCTTTCCCTTCCCGCGCACGCACATTACCTTTTGTCTACATGCTTACTACCTGTTGTCTACATTACCTCCTAATTTGAAATTGTTATGTGATGACAAACAACATCATCCTTCGCACTAAGGACAAAATATGTGGAAACAAAGTTTACTTCATTTACTGAAGTTTTAAATGAATATAATTGTTAATTTTTTAATTACTTATATTTTTTTATATAATTATTTTGCAATTTTTGTGTATGAAATAAACAAACATATAACTTGATTTTCATTAAAAAATAAAATTTCTTTTGTAAATAAATGGATTTTTTTTTCATAAGGTGGGTCGCCGAAAATTTTAAACTTCGTACCGGGCCGCAGTCAAAAAAGTTTGGGAAACGCTGACCTATATCAATATCAAAATCAATAATCATCATGCAATAAGTACAGTATTTTCCCATAAAACTCCGTCATAACAGATCGTGGAGTAGGCCTACCGGGGAAACCACGTTAAAAAAACGCGCTAAAAAGTACACTACCTCACAGGTGGTGTGGAAATGTGTGCAAAAATGTGTGGAAAAAAGTTAAAACATCTGTAAAAAGTTTTCTATCGCTGACCAAATATTGGGGCTACCTAACCATTTATGACCAATTAATGACCAATTAGTGACCAATTAGATGGTATAATTGGTTTTTCGAAATTCATGGATGGGTTGCTAAAAGTTTTGTATGTCCTTGAAAAAATTAAAAGATCAATAAAAAATTTTCCATCGCTGACCAATTAATGGGACTACCTGAACATTTATGACCAATTAGATAGTATAATTGGTTTTTCGAAATTCAATGGATGGTCGACATTCTTAAAAATATTGACCATTTTTGTTCAATATTTTTAAGAATAAATATGAATCTTTAAATTCTATTTTAGTTTTTTTAGAAACAAAATACATGTGAAGTAAGTATTCTGTCTATCTCCTAAATATAAAAATTAACAAATAGGTAATATTTGTGTTAATGATTTACTACTATCGTTCGTAACAAGATTATGGGATAAATTTTCAATCCAGATCGGTTCTATTTTATTGAATGGGAGTGTATGTATCATATATAATCAAATATTTGTATTAGCTCAGCGGGTATTAAATGAAGCAAGAGCATATATGTCTGCACCGTAGTGCTGAAGTCTCTCTAGCTAAACCAACTAGCAATATAGGTAGCATGAAGATTAGATATATTAGGAGATCGAACGTAATGTTAAATAAACGTGCATGAATTGGTGTAACTATCTTTTATCAGTAGAGGTCATTGGTGTCAGTGGTGTACGGAATTTAAATGTGTAAATGTAGGCGCCAAGAAATCACTTTCACATTCAGTTTATAAGAAATCTTAGTTTTATATATAATAAAAAATTGTTTTCGATTATCAAGTAATAATTAAATAAATATTAATAATAGAGAATTCTTAATAATCTGCAATAAATTGAAATATGAAGAATCATAGTGATAATTTTGCAATTAATAATATACAAATATATGTTTATGTTGAGATAGTGATTGTGTATTTAAAACTCCCTCTCATTTTTATATGGTTGGTAACTAACTTCATGTTGTTGGTAGTAGTGAAACAAAGTGAAGAGAAACGGAAATAAAGAAATAATGTTTAGTTGTGTTTAATAGTTTTAGTATTACTGTAACACTAAGAAAATGTAATTTAATTTAAATAAACCTTTTTCTAACATGGTAGCAGTAGTCAGTAGTTAAGAAGATAATTGGAAAAGTGAAATTAAGAAGATTACGACGATTGAGTCTATATAGATAAGAAAGTTTTTTAAACGACTAAAATTCAAAATGGCTAACGACAAAAAAGATGAATTTCTGCTACAAATATTTGATGGTACACACTATGAAAAATGGAAGTTCAGATTAAATCTATTTCTTGAAATGAAAGATTGTCATAAGAAAGTCATAATAAAAGATGGAAGACCAGAAGATATAGGAGAAGATGTGTGGAAAAAGAAAGAAATAAGAGCCAAGAACTACATTGTAAACAGCATCACAAACACACAACTTGAGCTAATTATTTCACAAGATACAGCCTAGAAAATTATTAATAAACTTGATGAAATTTATTTAACAAAGAGCAGTGCAGTTAAACTATTGTGCAAGAGAAGATTACTTGAACTAAAAATGAAAGAAAATGAAGATCCTACTGAATTTTTTAACGAATTTGAAAAACAAGTAAATAAACTTAAAAATGCTGGAGAAAATGTGTGTAATGAAGATAAATTGAATTACTTGTTGTTGGCATTGCCTGAAAATATGTCACATATAGTTGATGTTGTGGATGCTTTACCAGAGAAGGATAAATCTGTTGAATACATCAAAAGTAAAATGATGATTGAATTCCAAAAACGACAAGGTTCTAATGAAAATACTAAGGGTAATTTTCAGGCATTCAATTCTCAGATGCGAAGAAACGGGAAGAGTTCATATCAGCAAAACAATCCACAGGTTTTAAGCAGTAATTACAATTCTAAAAATAATCATAATAATCAATCAGGAAGATCACGGAATTATCAAAACTCAGGAGGTGCAAGATATTCAAACAAGTCAAATAGTCAACAGAAGCAGTGTTACAGATGTGGTTCATTTGGTCACATAGCACGTTTTTGTAACACTAATATAAGTCATTGTGATACATCAAGACAATTCAGGAGGAGCAATTTAACGAGAACAGCTGGAAATTCTACAATTGAAGATGGAATTAATAAAAATGCATTTGGAGTAGAGGTTATGTCATCACAACTTGTGCAAGATAATAAAAATAAACAATTAATAGTAGAAAACAACGGAAAAATTAAATGGCTATTGGATAGTGGATGCTCGGATCATATTGTGAATACAGACAAGTATTTTTCAGAATGCATACATTTAGAAAATCCTGTTGAAGTCAAAGTAGGAGATGGTTATTCACTACCATCTGAAAAGAAAGGAACTATTATCAATTATTTTAATGTTTCAAATAATCTAATTAAAACTGAAATTAAAAACGTCTATTATGTACCGAAAATGAAACAAAACTTGTTGAGCGATGCAAGTATCGTGAATCAAAAAAATCGTTTTCTGTTTTAAGATAATATATATAACAGAAATCGTGAATTAATTGCAATTGGGATACAAAATAAGAAACTATTTGAATTAGATGGAATTACTTCAAATAATGAAAATATTAAAACAAATTCGTATAATTGTAATATGATGTCAAATAAAGAAAAATGGAATAGAATTCTAGGACATGTAAATTTCAAAGTCCTGAAATAGTTAAGCGATTGTCAGCTACTCGATGGGATGCCCAAAAAGATTGAAGACGATTTTTTGAAATGTGAAATATGTTTGGAAAATAAAATGACAAACTTGAAATTTAAGAATAATAGAAGTAGAGCCAATGATTTCCTTGAAATAATCCATACAGATGTAAATGGACCAATTAAATAAACAGATCATGGTGGTGAAAAATTCTTTGTATCATTCATTGATGATTACAGTAAAATTGCAGTAGTATATTGTATCAAACAAAAAAGTGAAGTGTATGACCGATTTGTTGAGTATATTAAATTGATGCAAACTCAAACTGAAAAAAGGGTTAAAGAAATTCGTTGTGATAATGGAAGAGAGTATATCAACAAACAGTTTTATGATTTAGCTAGAAGTGAAGGATTTTATTTAAAACCTGGACCACCCTACACACATGAACTAAACGGAGTAGCAGAAAGATATAATAGAACAATAATGAATAGAGCTCGATGTTTACTTTCAGAGGCTAAATTGGATAAGAAATATTGGCCTGAATGTATTTATACAGCTGCTTATATTGGAAATAGACTATTAACAAATACAAAAATTAAGAAAACTCCATATGAAATATTTTTTAACAAAAAGCCTAATGTATCAAATCTACGTTTATTTGGATGCATAGCTTATGTGAGAGTTCCAGAAGAAATGAGGTCTTCGAAATTGCAAGCCAAGGCTATAAAAGGCATATTGATCGGATATACAGATACAGGATATAAAATACTGGTAGATAATAAAACAATTACTAGTCGAAATGTACAATTCATCGAAGAAAATACTAAATATATCAGATTTAGAGATGACAGTAATACCGATGAAGATCCTCAATTTGAAATAGATACAGAATCACAAATGGACAGTATTGATAATCCTGAAGATAATGATAGTATTGATAATGAAGTTGAAGAAGTGAGAAGATTTGAACGTCCAAGGAGAGAAGTAAAATTGCCAAAAAAATATGAAGATCATGTGATTTATATAAATTTTGTTGATGCGACAATACCCGAGGACTACGAAGAAGCTATTAATTGCTCAGAGTCAAAAAAATGGAGAAAAGCAATGGAAGAAGAAATTCATTGTTTAGAAAGCAATAATGGTACCTGGTCATTAATTAATATGCCAACTGATAAACGAATTATTGATGTCAAATGGATATATAGAATTAAATCTGATGGTAAATATAAAGCTAGAGTTGTCGCCAAAGGTTTTCAACAAATGTATCAAGAAAATGAAGAAATATATGCACCGGTTGCAAGAATGAACACACTAAAAGTATTGCTATCAGTTGCTTGCATAAATAATTGGGAAATTGAACAAATGGATGTTCAAACAGCTTTCTTAAACGGCAATATCAAATCAGAAGTATACATTTATCCTCCCGATGGATACAAAACAGAACCAAACGAAGTTTGCTTGTTGAAGAAATCTTTATATGGTTTAAGAGAAAATCCAAGAGATTGGTACGAATGTTTTCATAATTTTATGACGGGTGTTTTCTTCAAACGATCCAACTATGATTATTGTTTATATACAGGAAAAATGAATAGCAAACAACTATATATAATTCTATACGTTGATGATTTGTTGATTTGTGGACCCGATAAGAAAACTATTGATACGATGAAATCAGTGTTAAGTCAAAAATTTTGTATGAAAGATTTGGGTCAAATTAAAAATTATTTAGGAATCGAAATGGAGTACTATCCTTGTGAAAAGAAACTCTTGTTAAATCAACAAAAGTATATAGAAAGTTTGGCGGAAAAATATCAAATTATAGATGCAAAAGCTTTTAATACACCAATGGAAATCAACTTAAAATTGGAACCTGCAGAAATTGTTGAGAAGAGATTAAAATATCGTAACTTAATTGGAGCATTATTATATATATCAAGCGGAACTAGACCAGATGTATCTTTTTCAGTAAATTATTTGAGTCGTTATCAAAATAGCTACAATAGTACTCACTACAAATATGCTTTACGTGTTTTGAAATATTTACATTCAACTCGTTTTATAAAACTGATTTTTAATTCTCATTGTGCCGAAGAAATGGATGCTTACGTTGACGCTGATTGGGCCGCAGACATAATTGATAGAAAATCTACTACTGGAATATTAATAAGAGTTTTTGGTAATCCGGTTTTATGGAAAACTCAAAAACAGAAAATAGTATCAAGAGCTTCTACTCATGCTGAATATTATGCACTGGCAGATTGTGTAGAAGAAATTTTACCAATTAAAGGGATTTTAAAGGATTTAGGAGTAACAAGTGATTCTCCAGTGACAATTTATGAAGATAATACAGGAGCTATCGCACTTGCTGAAAATGGAAAATTTTCAAAGAATTCAAAACATATTGATGTTAGTTATCAGTTTGTGTATGATTACAATAAGAAGAATAATATAAGTGTCAAAAAAATTTCTACTGATAATCAGATTGCCGATATTCTCACAAAATCTTTAGGCAGATCTAAGTTCCAAAAATTCAGAGAATTATTAAATTTAAACTATGTGAAATAAGTTTTTTTGTAAATGCATAATCAAGGAGGTGTGTTGAGATAGTGATTGTGTATTTAAAACTTCCTCTCATTTTTATATGGTTGGTAACTAACTTCATGTTGTTGGTAGTAGTGAAACAAAGTGAAGAGAAACGGAAATAAAGAAATAATGTTTAGTTGTGTTTAATAGTTTTAGTATTACTGTAACACTAAGAAAATGTAATTTAATTTAAATAAACCTTTTTCTAACAGTTTACAATAACTGGCATATATTAGATGAAGAAAGAAGATGACAAAGCCGGTAATTACAGATCATATTCCTTTCGTAAATGCAGAGACGCATTCCTAACCTTAAACAACCTCATAGATATATAAGAGTATATCTATGCTTTCACTGTACAACATCCTCCCATTTTTTCACATTTATAAAATTAAACAATTTTTATACTTACAATTTTTATTTGTATGATGTGATAACTGTTGATTTTAATATGTAATAATAATAATATTTCCGTACGCGTAGATTCGCACTGCCGCTAGTGGCGAAAATAATAACTATGATCTTTACACGTTTTTGAGGACGCAAAAACAGACAAATTGCCTATGTCGTTCGATCTCCTATTTATCTATTCTTCATGATAGGTACTATTAAATATATGACGCCATATATGTAATACTTCTATATGGCCAGTTGGTATAGGAAAGAATATGTGAATTGTCCATGCTGTGCAATGTGTCTCGGGGGATTAAAAGAATCAATATAATCGGCACTCTAATGTTGGGACAGCTTCCTCTTATAGAAACTGTCCATATAGGAGTATTACACATATATGACGCACGCTTGTGGCTCCAGGATGGAATTTCGAAAAACCCCATCCATGGAATTTCGAAAAACCAATTATACCATCTAATTGGTCATAAATGGTCAGGTAGTCCCATTAATTGGTCAGCGATGGTAAATGTTTTATTGATCTTTTAATTTTTTCAAGGTCATACCAAACTTTTAGCAACCCATCCATTGAATTTCGAAAAACCAATTATACCATCTAATTGGTCACTAATTGGTCATAAATGGTTAGGTAGCCCCAATATTTGGTCAGCGATAGAAAACTTTTTACAGATGTTTTAAATTTTTTCCACACATTTTTGCACACATTTCCACACCACCTGTGAGGTAGTGTTCTTTTTAGTGCGTTTTTTAACGTGGTTTCCCGGGAGGCCTACTCCACGATCTGTTATGACGGAGTTTTATTGGAAAATACTGTACTTATTGCATGATGAATATGGATATAGGTCAGCGTTTCCCAAACTTTTTTGACTGCGGCCCGGTACGAGGTTTTAAAATTTTTGGCGACCCACCTTATGAAAAAAAAATCCATTTATTTACAAAAGAAATTTTATTTTTTAATGAAAATCAAGTTATATGTTTGTTTATTTCATACACAAAAATTGCAAAATAATTATATAAAAAAATATAAGTAATTAAAAAATTAACAATTATATTCATTTAAAACTTCAGTAAATGAAGAAAACTTTGTTTCCACATATTTTGTCCTTAGTGCGAAGGATGATGTTGTTTGTCATCACATAACAATTTCAAATTAGGAGGTAATGTAGACAACAGGTAGTAAGCATGTAGACAAAAGGTAATGTGCGTGCGCGGGAAGGGAAAGACCTAGCAACGTCAGCCGCACAACGCGGAGGCGCGGGCGATAGGGCTACATAAAAGATTACAAATACCGACTTTGCCACTATTCCTAGTGTCTAATAGTACTAGATCCGAACGTGGTTGAGTTTCCTAATAAAATGAATATTTTATGCAATTTAATGTGTAATTAAACAAAACGTAATAAGGTTGCCACCCCATATCCCTGCAATGTTATTTTTAATTAAAAATTAATTAATTAAATTTTTTTCGTTAACTACCCTCATCTAGTTTCCAAAAAAAATTATCGCCAATTGAGAGTAAACGACGTAAACAAAACGCTAAAGTAAGGTTGTTTACCTTTTTCCGTGCGACAATGAAAGGTTGTCAGGTATAAACAGGTAAGCGTAAATTAGTAATTTACCCTCATTGAGTTTCCTGACATAATTATATTTAAGATGTAGGTAATATTATTACAAACACGATGGTATTGAGTTGACTAAGCAAAAGTGTGCAAGTCTTAGGGTTGTCACGATTTTAAGTTTCAAAAATTAAGTAAAAAAGCGTGATATGACGGAGAAGCACTGGCTATATAAACCAATGCAATAGAAAAAGGCGAAAAGTAACAGCTTCGGATGCGACCGACAGTTGTTAAGTAAAAGAGAGTGCGCATGATTATTTCTCCGTGTAATAGAGAAATATTCATTTTATTAGGAATATTCATTTTATTAGGAAACACGATGAGGGAAGGTCAACCACGGTCGGATCGTAGACCATAAAAAAAATAATATGTAAAAAAAATTTTTTTTGTGTTTTTACAATTTTTTTACGCGACCTGGCAAAATTTTTCTGCGAGCCTGTGCCGGATCGCGACCCACACTTTGGGAAACGCTGATATAGGTGATTGATTTAAACTGTAGTTCTGATTTCTGTTAATATTTTAATCTGATTCATACTCTTCAATTCGACTTCAACAGTCATGTCTTCTTCGATTTCTTCTTCCTCTACCAAAGTCTCTACCAAAATTTAGCTCTGTCGGAGTTTTTGTTATTTGATCACTATTTTTATGTCTATTTTGACCGGACTATTATTTTTATTTGTAATATAAAATTAAATATTTGTAAAACGCTAATAGCAACTTTATTTTAAAAAGCGCTAGCTTTTTTTATTTTCATTTTTAGTATAAAATTAAATATTTATAAATTTTGTAAAACATTTAATTTTCTATTGATTACAGATGTGAACTTTTGCCGTGTTTTTATTCTCCTTTCTTTATTATTTTGGCCGGTTTTGGCATATATTTTTACTCTGTAAAGAAATTTTAAAGCCTCTATTCTGTGACCATAGCATTTATCCTGTGGATCATCTAAATAATTTGGTACATGTTTATTGGTGACATCCATTGCTACTTTTATTAAGCCATTTAGAATTCCTCTGGAAGACCAAAATTGTTCATGAAATAGTTTAAAAGCTTGAAGTTGAATAAATGTTAATTTTGACCTAAAGTCAAAGCGAAAAACAAAGAATATTGCTGATTCCTTACAAAAACAAATCCTAAATTTTAAATATTTTTATTATAATTAAGTATACAGCTTGTATTTTAAAATACACCCAATCTGCAAACAATGTATAGTGCATCTATCACTGTCTATGCACATTTAACGGTATACCATGATACTCTATTACTCTACAGGCAGGCGTCTCCACCAAAGACTGATCTTATGACAAATGTCTGTTGTGAGAGCGTATCAAACCCGCCTCCGATTTTAATGCAGAACAAAGTAAACCATATCATAGTACACTACATATATACAGCGATAGATACGCTATACATTGTTTGCAGATTCGGTGTATTTTAAAATACAGTCAGTATATATTTTTAATGTAAAAATAATTTAAATTAATTTATAAGGAAAACAAATATGAAAATAAATTATTAGTCCCGCGTAAGAGCAACAAGGATGCTATCTGTGGGCATGAGATTACCAAGAACTAAAAGGCTAAAAGGCTAGCACCATAAAGCAAGAAACGCATAAGAGCATCCTTGTCACTCTCACATCATATTCCTAATATATATCACCATTGACCGACAAGGACACTGTTATATGAGGAGACCACGTGCGTTACAGCTGACAACGTAAAGCAAAAAACGCATGAGAGCATCCTTGTCACTCACTTAATACTCCCTATATGATGCCGTTCAGTAATACAGACACTCTTATGCGCGAAGACTCATAATATTTGGAAGGAGAACCCTAACGCTCGATTTCCTATAAGAACTTCCTTCTCGTACTGGCAACCAGCCGCCGGCTTTCGCCGCTAAGGTGTCAGTCTTTTTCAGTGCTCAAAACTTGCCTCACCGTTTAGTATAGGCATGAGCGATCTCTCTACTAATCTCTGATATTACATTCACCCCTTTTTAAACAGAACAACCGATTCTCAAGAGATACTTACAAATATTACAAATTATATACATTCTTGAATATTACTTTTTATAAATAATGATTATTTTAATTCTATATAAAAATTATAAAAATACTTAAGAAATTAAAGATTCAATTTAATTTTAGGTTTCTTTTTTCGATTTGGAGCTTCGTAGGATCTTCTTCAGATGTAGCACGTTCCCTCGGTAATCCAGAAATAGGATAATAAGCGTTTTCTATGAAATACTTTTTTAACTGATTTACGTATGCTGTTCTTATATTATTTCTAACATTTATCAGATAAATATATTTGGTAGATAGAGATGGTAGATTGTAAAGGCTGCCCTGGACGGGCTACACTTCGACCATAAGGTCCATTGTGATGCCTTAGGATGTGAGAATGTGAGTGAAGTGGAAGGAATTTATGAGTAGACTAGGAATTGGTAGGATATGCGGCTGCAGCCGACTATGATAGGAGCTATGCCGATATTCATCTGGAGTTCGTGAAGGAAACTGCAGAAAACCTTCACAAGCATAGCCGGTTACTTCGTTCTTGTCCATACGCCGACAGTTTAGTCAATCAACCGCCCCCTTTTTTATATAATTGACAAACTGCAGATGTCGGGATTCGAACCCATAACCTCCCAGTTTCAAAGTACTGCATACTGCGCAGACATGACGCCTTAGACCGCTCGGCTACTTGACTAGTAAAAAAAATAAAACATTACTTTTACACGATTTTTGCAGATTCATCAAATTTATTATTCTATTATATTATTAATATTGATTATTTGTCAAACTTGTAATAAAAAAATCATATAAATTTGTAACAATTTATATTGTAAATTGTTATTGGCAAATAGTACGTTCGAAAATTAATAAAAATTGATTAAGTGAATTTTTTGGATTATTATTTTTAACAAATAAGTCAGTACAACAATAAGAATATTTTGGATTCAAAGAAGGATTAAGTAAATTAACGTTGAAACACTGGTAAAATTATAAGTTGGAACGCAGTAAGTCATTTACTTGTTATTGATTCTAAATAAAATAAGTTGGCGACCGCGACAATCAGATATTGTTGGACTTTGGAATTTATTTAAAACACTAATATAAAAAGATAAACTTGAATTCACGACAAAAATTGGCGACCATGACTGGACACATCACAATTGCCAGGTGTTAAATCAAGCGTTTGGAAGTTTGGATGGACAGCTTGAAGAAATTTTTGGAACCATAATCAATAGAAACACATGTCTAAATTCAACCTAAAGAAAAACCAAGTTTCATACCGTTCAAGGGAATCAATCAACAGCGACTCAACCGTAAGTAGCGATCGATCTATTCCTGTTACTGAACATTTAATTTTGAACCATTCCAGTTCTTATCCTGAAATAACTGAACAATTTTCTAAAATGAACTTTTCAATTAAAAAAGAGGAAGAAGATTTCCAGGCCGCACCGGAAATGACACCAGGCGATGAATGTCGTTCAAATGAAAGTCATTCGAGTACGACCTCCACAAATAACAGACGTATGCCAACATTCAATTACACCCAATGGATTGATCCATTTGTTAATACCTACACATCAAGGATCTCTTCATTTCATATCACAATTAGGGAATACATTACGCATACCACCCCATTACTTACAAAACGAAATACTCATGATTTCGACAGTTGATTTAAAAACAATTCAATCAATCATTAATCGTAAATATAATATTAAAATTAGCTCACAATATTTAATCGAAAACGACATAAATAATTGCAAGCAACAATTAAATGAACCAAGAGTTATTTAAAAAAATAAATTTACTAAGATTAGAATATTTGAAAGTTTTACGGGAACATACTGATTTGACGCTGTCATACTCTTATGACGGTGTCACAAAACATACCGATAAATCCTTAGCATATAAACTTTTAGTAAACATGAATTCACAAATAGCGGTACATTTAATGGATAAAACATTCGACTCTATTGAAGAAATTTTACCCACAGCACAAATGTTTGGATGTAGGTTTAAAGAATTAAATTTATTAAAAGCATATAATAGTAAAGAAAAATATTGCAAGACATGCAAAAATAAAACTCACAATACTAAAGATTGTCATAAAAAATAAATTCAGATTAATCAAGCTGATTCATCTAATTATTCTAAACAATTTAATAATAATTCACAATTTAATAGTAATTCACAATAACGAATTCTTCTAATAATCATTCTAATTCAAAAAAATGCGCATATTGTAAATATCGCGGGCATACAATTGAAGAATGCCATAGAAAAAGATATAACGATAGTTTGCTGACACAGCCTCCGCCTCGACCACAAAATCAAATTCTAAATGACAAAACTTAGTAACTTCTTTAAACTCATATCAATCCAACCCTAACAGAGTTCGATCCACAAGAACCTCAATTTACAACGTTACCAATCAATCTATCAGACTAACTAAACTAAATTTGACAATCAATAACCATGTTTATTCATTTTTAATTGATACAGGTGCATCTGTGTCACTTATAAAAAATACACTTGCAAAAAATATCGACAAGAATGCAAAAATTCCACTATCCGGAATTAAAAACTATTTCTACATTAGGTACATCAAATATTAACTTGATAAAAGATTCGTGTTATTTTCCATTTAAATTTCAAGTAGTTGATAATAAATTCAGTTTACCTACTGATGGTATACTTGGAATTGACTTTTTAACTCATTACCAAGCTACTTTTAATCCAAGTAATAATTTAATCAATTTCAAAAAATTTTAGAAAATACCATAAGTAAATATTACTTTGGCCCTAGAAAGACAAAAATATATTTTAAATGATCTTAGACTTAATCATTTAAACACAAATTAAAAAATTGTATTTTATAAATATGTTTTGAAAATTCAAAAATATTTTTAAATTAAAATGAAAATGAAAATTTAACTACTATTCTACTACTATTCTTAAACACAACATAGAACTAACGGACCCTACTCCAATCTATAAAAAAAAAATATCGTTTTCCAAAGCAAGAGGTTCAAAAACAAACACAAAAAATACTGCCTGAAGGTATAATACGCGAAAGTAAATGTCCTTTATCATCTCCTACTCAGGTGGTCCCCAAAAAACTTGACGCTGCCGGTACTAAAAAATGGCGTATAGTTATTGATTATCGAAAGCTCAACGAAGTCAAAATTGAGGACAAATATCCATTATCGAATATAGAGGACATTTTGCATAACTTTAACGGAGCCAAATACTTTAGTACGATTGACTTAGGTAGTGGATTTCATCAGATCGAAATTAGGGAGAAGAAAAAATGAAAAAAGCATTTACCATACCCAGTGGTCGAAACTTAAAAATAAATAAAAATGTTTTGTCTACATCGATGACATAATAATTTTCGAAAAATGCATAGAAAACCATATTATTATAATTTAAAAATTCAACCCGACAAGTGTGAATTTCTCAAAAACGAAATCGAATATCTAGGACACACACTAACTAGTGAAGGAATAAAACCCAGTAAAAATAAAATGCAAGCCGTATTAGAAATGAAACCACCAAAAAATGAAAAAGATATTCAACGCTCTTTAGGTTTCATAAATTATTATAGAAAATTTATTGAAAATTTAAAAAAATCGCAAAACCTTTAATTAATCTCCTTCATAAGAAAATTGAATTTAACTGGACAAATGAATGAGAAAAATCTTTCAATTTATTTAAAACTTTATTAACTAAAAAACTCATTTTAAAAAACCCTGATATTTCTAAACAATTTATTTTAACTACAGATGCTTTAAATATTGGTATCTCAGGGATTTTAAGTCAGCAGTATGATAAAAAAGATTTACCCACAGCATATTATAGCCTTATAAATATAATAAATTTTTATATTTTTTGAAACCATATATAACAGCTAATTTATTAAAAAATCAAACTGAAACTATGATATGTGAAAATAAAAATAGCTATGTACTACCCGGTAAAGAAACATTTAATGAACAAACTACATTAAATAATTTATTCGAATGTTTTTATACACTATTTCAATATACTCACTTTACGAAACCTGACCAGTTATATGTTTACGATCTATCACAAGTTTACTCTGATATAACTGAAGATAGTTTTAAACAATTAATTAATTACTTTTATTCAAAGTCAGATATTGAATTTAATATAATTCATTCTAAAACAGAAATTATAAAAAATAAGGAACAGCAACAAAAATTAATGAAAGAAGCACATGATGATCTACTCGCAGGTCATAAAGGTGTGAAAAACACAATTAAAAAACTTAGACAAAGATTCTTTTGGAAAACAATAACTCACAACGTCGAAAATTATGTTAAATAATTTAAAAATTTATTACATTCATTACCTAATTATTTAGAAACTCAAAGAAAATTAATTAAAACAAAAATGCATTAATTAAAACAAAAATAATTGCTTAATCATATTTGAATTATAGTGTGAATTTTATCAAAACCGAATGGCATTGATACACACAATTTCTTGCACTTATTAGAGCTGAAATTTTCGAATTTTTGTTTATAAAATTCTAAAAAACGTGTTTCGGATGGCAAAAAAATTATATAAATAGGGCATAAACTTCAAAGCAACTGCATTTTTATCCGGTTGCCTGGCCAAAAAATTTTACGTGGATGATACGGCAGACCTTTATTTATTTTTATATTGTTTTTTTTTCCCTATTGATAAAATTTATTTGAATTGAATGGCGGATCATTATCACTACAAATTTCTTCTGCAATACCAAAATAAGTAAATAGATTTTTAAATTGTAAAATCACCGAACTTAGATCGCAGTTTTTTATAAGTTCTACGTCAATGAATTTACTATTAGAGTCTGTTATGATTAAAAACAACTTTTCGTTTCTAAAATAAAAGAAATCTACATGGATTCTTTTTAGAGGGTATGCGGCTGTAAGCCACTGCGAAGGTACTATTTCACGTTTTACATTTTTTGTTACATTACATATTTCACATGAATTTACTTTATTTTCTATTTTTTGATTCATTTCTTTATACCATATAAGACCTCTGGCTGCTATCTTCAGGCGTACGACGATACCTTCGAGGTTCCCATGAAGCTGATCTAACACGTTATTTTGTAATTCGTCTGGAATTATTTTATACTATCATTAAAAAATAAACAATTGTCTTCCGTACTTAATTTTTCTTTAAAGTTCAAATAATACTTAATTAACTTATCCTGACTTCTTTTGAATTAGGAGGCCATCCTCCTTTACGTAACTATCAACTATTTAATGTCTGATTCTTTTTTAAGACTTTTGAGATTTCTTCTGAACTAATATAAAGATAATTTGTTACTGATAATTTGTTTAATGAATCCGCTTCCATATTTATCTCCGAAATTATAGGTAATCACGACAACGCATCTACATTTGTCATTTTACTTGACGGTCTGTATTCAAATGTAAAATCAAACATTGAAAGTTTACAGCCCATCTTTGTAATCTCGATTAAACTATTATTTATGTACTTTTATTTGAGCAAAGAATAAATATGTTACCATAAATATATTTACTAAAACGCATAACTGCGAATACTACAGCTAAGGCTTTTCTATGAAACTGTGAGTAATTTTTTTTCAGCGGGGGTTATGCTTGACGCATATAGCACTGGTTTTTCCTTACCATTCACAATGGGGCTGTTCGGTTGAACTAAGAAGTTAGTAATCTTGGTAAGATAGTCAGATTAACGTACTTAATCGTTGGCCGGGACACTTTATGCTTACTAAGAAACTTTTCTTATGCCGCCATTTTACTTAGTATCTACGTCACGGGCAGTGTTGCCAGATATCTCGTTTAACAGTAGATCTACCGCTTTTTTAGTATTTCTACCGTTCTCCCGTTCTTTTGAAATTTTTTGAGTAAATAAAAAAAAGGTAGATATACTAACAAAGCAGTAGATCTACTGTTAAACGGGAGATCTGGCAATACTGATTAAGAAGCAAAAGAAAGTGTGTCCAGGCCGAAACTAGCTGACTCAGATGCTCAGAACAAAATTTAATTAATTCTGACCATCTTACTAAGATTTCTTACTTCTTAGTTCGGCCGAACACACCAATGTGTAACAGGATCACTCCAACTACCCATGGGCTAGCATCTGCTGCCACTACTATAGGCTTTTTGGATCATTTAATTTTAATATACTATTTTGCACTAATAATTATTTACATTTCTCGAATGCTTATTAACATGCTGGCGTCCAGTCCTATTTAACTCCTTTTCTCAAAAGTTTATATAAATCCCTAAGTTCTGACGAGAAATGAGGAATAAATTGTCTATAATAGTTTAATAATCCTGAATAAGTTGGACTAATAGTATTTTCGGCAATAACGTGACCTAAAAATTGCACCGATGTTTCAAAAAATTTACATTTGGAAATATTAATGCGAACGTTATATTTATTTAATCTTATAGCTAACACTAACTCTAATTTAGCTTTACATTTTTCCAATGACGATGCCCCAATAAACACATAATCTATATAACACGATACTCCTGGTATATTTATCAAAATTTGATCCATCACTAATTGAAAAATTGATGGTAACTGGGAACTTCAAAAAAGAGAGTTGCATATTGAAATAACCCTTTATGCATATTGATTGTAAGGTATTTACGTGAATTTTCTGACATTTTAAGTTGTGTATACGCCCCTGTTAAATCTAACACAATAATATTTACAACCGGATAATGTTACAAAAATATCGTCTATTCGCGGTAACGGATAGTGTACCATTTTTATGTATTTATTAATTGTTAGTTTGCAGTCAATGCACATACGAATTTTATCATTCTCTTTTACTATGGCGATTTGACTCGCTCATTCCCTAAATTGTACAGGTATAAGTATAGCTTGTACACGCAATCTATCCATTTCTTTGCTTACTTTCTCGCGTAATTTAAAAGGAATTGTGTACGCTTTATGAAAAATAGGAATAGCATCATCGTTCAATATTATTTCATCCATAAAATTTTTTATTGTTTGAGTGGGCAGATCGGACATTTTTGTTTTATTATTTCAATTACCTTTATTTTTTCAGGTACTTCTTTAATTACCTTATTAATATTAAAAATATCTCTCCAATTTGGAATTAAAACGTCCATCCAGTCTCTTCCCATTAAAGGTAAGGTATGTTTTTCATTCTGGATGACGTACAATTCTTACATATACTCACACTGATCGATATTTTCCCTAAATTTTTTACTGGTTCTCCTGAAACATATAATAATTTTACATTACCCTTTAACAATTTTATTTTTGAAAAAAATTCATTATAGATATTTAAATTCAGTAATTATGGATGCACGGGCTCCCGAATCACATGCCATACGCATCGGTATGTTTTCCACTAATACTTCGATTATTACTGGTTTGCTAACTTATGATGCTCATTTGAACTTTCTTCATATCTAACTCGGATAATTCATCTCATACTTCTTTGATACTGTAAATAACAAAATCTTTTTACTCACGAAAGGTTATTTACTTTATTCGCAAATTCACAAATAACAATTACATTGATTTGATTTTCTCACAAATTAACAAAATAATAATAACAATTATATCGATTTAATTTACTGTGCACAGTATCGTTTTATTATGTATGAATCGTTTATCATTTAATATTATTGAAATAATAATTTTTATTTGTCGACATTAATAATGGCGGCCTTTCTGGACGATCGTCGCGTGTATCATTAATTACTTTTTTTTGCCTCCTTTCCGGTCAGTGTGTTTTTTAGCACCGTTGCTTGTCAGTGTGTTCCTTATTCGGTAGTGATCATTCCGTTTTAATATTGCATATTTGGAACAGTCACTACAGCACACCCCCTCTAGTTTCGACGTTAGTCCTCGAAACGAGCTGGGAAATGCACTCGGCGCCCTGAACGTGTAACAAGCTGAGCGATTGGTTCGTTGTTTTTTGACGTTTCAAGTTGACTTGATGCAGATGTACCATGTGTTGATTCAGTACTTCCTGACGTTTGGGGTAGATTTTGCGCAGATGTACCAGGTGATTTTCGTTCGTTTTGGTGATATTGTAAATCGTTGTGAATGTACGCTGGTTTCAATCTATCGATTGAAATTTTTCGAACAGTGTTTTTTACTAACACGTCGTAATGCTTTGGATTTCGCTTTTTTACTAGGAACGGTCCTTCATATGGTGGTTGGAGTGGTGGTTGAATATGATCCACCCTCACAAAAACATGTTTACAATGTTGTAAATCGGCGGGTATGTAAATGCTGGTATTATTGTTGTGATGTTTAGGTTGTTTGGGTACCAGTTGTTGCATATGTTGTTTGATTTGATTGACAAAATCTGTTGATGGATTTAATTCTTCGATAGCTGTTTGGTTGAAAAAATCACCGGGTACGCGCAGTGTCGATCCATAAACTAATTCGGCTGCAGAAGCTTGTAGATCTTCTTTGACTGCTGTTCGGATTCCCAACAATACGATAGGTAGGGCGTCAACCCACTCCTTGTTTTTTAATGCATGGCATTTTAGTGCCGCTTTAAGGACCCGGTGAAAACGTTCCACCATTCCGTTACTTTGGGGGTGGTAGGCTGTTGTGTTCGCGGATTTTATGCCAAGACGCGTTTTTAGATTAGTGAATAGTTCACTCTCAAATTGCCTACCACAATCCGTCGTGATTGTTTGTGGAACGCCAAATCTAGCAATCCATTCGTTTATAATTGTTCGTGCCGCGGTTTCTTATGTGATTGAATCTCGCGGTAGTTGGTTCGAAATGTGTTAGTGGAGAACGAGTGTGTCGGTGGATTTTTGATTTTTGACATTCTAAACAAGAACGAGACCATTCTCGGATCTCTTTTCTCATGTTTGGCCAAAAATATTTGCTAGTTACGAGCTTTTGAGAAGCGCGGATACCAGGGTGTGATAGGCCATGTAGGACGTGGAACACATCTTTTCGCATTTTTTGTGGCACATACGGACGAGCGGATGATGTGGACATTTCACAATAAATTTTAGCGTCGGGTTGCAACACTTGCGTTTTTTTTAAATTGTAATTTGAGTTATTTAGACATTCTTGTAATTGTTCATCGTTTTGAGAAACGGCGAGCTCCTTGAAATCGATGATTGACGGAACATTTATAACTTCTAGTCGCGAAAATGCGTCTGCCACGACGTTTTTCTCGCCAGGGATGTGTCTAATGTCGGTCGTAAATTCGGAGATGGTGATAAGATATCGTGTTTGTCGTGGCGATGCCTTATCCATGCGCTGTTGGAAAGCAAAAATTAGCGGGCGGTGGTCTGTGTAAACCGCGAAAGTTCTCGCTTCGAGCATGTATCGAAAATGTTTTATAGCCGCGTATATTGCGTATAATTCGCGATCGTAGGTGCTGTATCGCGTTTGTGTTGGCGTTAATCGACGTGAAAAAAACCCTAATGGATGTACTTGTCCATTAATTTCTTGCTGCAAAACCGCACCTAAACTTACATCTGAAGCGTCAGTATGTAGTGAGAGTTTGGCGTCGATTGCGGGATGCGCCAGTCGTAATTTTTGGCAAAGTGCTTCCTTAATTTGTTGGAAAGTCCTTTCCATCGAATTGTTCCATTCTATAGGATCGTCGTTACTTTTTTTCTTTCCCGAAATAGCGTCTAGTAATGGGATTTGTAACTCGGCTGCGTTTTTTATGAAGCGATGGTAAAAATTAACCATCCCGAGGAATCTGCGAATTCCTTTAACGGTGTTGGGTTGTGTATAATTTTTTATTGTTTCAAGTTTATTTGTCAGGGGTTCTAGGCCTTGTGGCGTTATCTTGAAACCCAAAAACTCGACGTAATTTTGTCCTAGAACGCATTTCGAAAAGTTCAAGGCGATTCCCGCGGAAACTAAACGTTGAAAAATTATTTCAAGATGTTGGCGATGTTCCACCGCGGAGGTGGAAGCGATTAAAATATCGTCTATATACCCGAAACAAAAATCCAAACCTTGCAGCACCTCGTCGAGAAATCTTTGGAAAGTCTGGGCTGCATTTCGTAACCCGAAGACCATAAATGGAAATTCAAATGAACCGAAAGGCGTACTAATAGCGGTTTTCGGGATGTCATCCTCGTTAACCGGTATTTGTTGATACGCCCGTAAAATATCCAAAGTAGAAAATATTGTTTTGTTGTGAAGCATGTGCGATACATCTTGTAGAAAAGGTACTGGGTAGCGATCTGGTATCGTAACTGCGTTAAGTCGACGGTAGTCCCCGCACGGTCTCCAATCACCGTTTTTTTTGGGAACGAGGTGAAGGGGACTTGCCCAAGGACTGCGAGATGGACGGCATAGCCCGTTCTGCATCATGAATGCAAATTCGTTTTTTGCAATGGCGAGTTTTTCGGGGTTGAGCCTTCGTGGACGTGAAAAAACTGGAGGTCCGTTAGTTTCAATAAAGTGCTTAACGGCGTGCTTTGATTCAACGGGCTTTACGGAAGGTCGCAGCAAAGAGGGAAATTTATTCAATAAGTCGTAATATTGATCGTCTTTGGTGATGCTTAGCATGGTGCAAGTTTGTCCGGAGGCTGAAGATAATGGGACGCGACAAAGTGTCGTACCATCTTGTAGGCGTTTGCGTTTCAAATCAACCAATAAGTCGAAATGTGTTAAGAAATCTGCCCCTATAATTGGTTTGTTTACAGCAGCTACAATGAATGGCCAACGAAAACAACGACGAAGACCAAAATTCAGTTCTACGAGTCGCTGTCCATAGGTGTTGATGGGTGCTCCGGTCGCAGTCGTAAGTGTAAGTTTGTCTGGCCCTCTTTGTTTATCCTCCGGGGATGCAGGTATCACTGAAACGTCAGCACCAGAATCTATAAGGTAATGTATTTTGTTTATGCGGTCGATAATAGTAAGGCGATTCGAAACCCCCCGTTCACACTCCGCCAAGTGTGAACCGGGCGCTAGTTTGGGGATAGTTCTCTGTGTTGTTTGACGTATTTGCACGGCTGTCGACATCTGGTTGCTTTGTCGGCATACGTTGTATGATACCAGCATACCGAAGGATCTACTGGCGAAGTAGATCTTTGAGATTTTGGTTCTCTATTACGTGACGCGCTGCGACTGCGTCGTTCCATACGCGTTACCCTAGTTTCAATGTTTTCGAGTTTTTTTATTATTTCGTCCATAGTCGTTTGTCTGTTTTGCGTTGCTGTTTTGGGAATATTTACGGCGTTTACAGTGTGTCCGTGTGCGGGTTGAACCTCCATTATACTGTCGGCCATTTTTGCCAGTTGTGGCAAGGCCTCGTTACTGGCGGCTAAAATAGTTTGCGTGTGGTGGGGCAGCCTTTGTAGCCATAAAGATTTTAAAAAATCATCGTCGAGATGATCACCGGCCAATTGCCTCATTTCTTGTAAAAGATGCGTCGGTTTGCGATCGCCGAGGGATAAATCTGTGAGCAATTTTCGAATTCGCATGCGTTCATTATCTGTAAATGCGCTAAGTAGTTGATTTTTTAAAGTTTCGTATCGTTGCGTCTCGGGTGGGCTTGTTAAAATATTCCCCACATGGTCAAACACAGATTCATCTAAAACGCTAATCACGTAATTGTATTTTGTATTGCTTCGGCTTGCGCGAACCAATACTGTGGACGGGTTTTCCAGAACGGGGGTAGTTTGACGCTCACCCTATCGACTGATGGTGTTGCCTGGTTTTCGTCACCGGGCATGATGTTTTAATTAACGTAAATATTATTAGCGATAAAATAATATTAGAAAAAATATAAAAAATATTATTAGAAAAAAAGAAACAAAAATAGCATGCGAATACAATACGTGTGTTTGAAAACAATATTGAAAAAATAATAATTTATTGAATATTGAATTTTTTGATATATATGAAATCGAATATTGAAAAAAATGAATTTGATATAAAATTGAAAAAAAAAAAAAATGTTATATTCTTAAATTTTATATTCCTGGATGGAACCACCAATGTAAATAACAAAATCTTTTTACTCACGAAAGGTTATTTACTTTATTCGCAAATTCACAAATAACAATTACATTGATTTGATTTTCTCACAAATTAACAAAATAATAATAACAATTATATCGATTTAATTTACTGTGCACAGTATCGTTTTATTATGTATGAATCGTTTATCATTTAATATTATTGAAATAATAATTTTTATTTGTCGACATTAATAATGGCGGCCTTTCTGGACGATCGTCGCGTGTATCATTAATTACTTTTTTTTGCCTCCTTTCCGGTCAGTGTGTTTTTTAGCACCGTTGCTTGTCAGTGTGTTCCTTATTCGGTAGTGATCATTTGGAACAGTCACTACAATACTTTCGAACGTTAAATAAAAGACTTAAAAAATGCTGGTGCTAGTGTCGACAGAAAAAGAAAGCTGACTTTGTTAATCATCACCCTACCAGAAAGTCTAGACCATCTGACTGAAACAATTGACTTGTTGTTTCAAAGGATAGAACGATTATATTCATGAAAAAATTTTAGTAAAAAGAGCTAAGAAAGCTGATATCTCAAATTCACCTAACCAAACTAAAACTACTATTTCTGAAATAAAGCATGATGCTCAAGTATTAAAAACTACAGTGAAATCTGATAAAATAATGTTTGTCATGCAACGAAAGAGGTCACATTGGACAATTTTGTCAAAATAGAGGTAATCATTATATTTCAAATTTTGCCCCTATTCCTAGAACATTTGTTTGTATTTTATAAATACGTATTTCGACTACAATGTAGTCATCATCAGTATGAATTAGCTAATCGTAACTATCTCTGGGATATGGATTCAGAGATATGTTGCTTGTTGCTAATTTGGTGCCTGTGTCACCAAATCATGTTCGAAATAGTGCAAGAAGAAATGGTGGTACAGTATTTCAATGGAAAATTTTACAATTTGGCTAGATAACTAGGTTTTCGTTTACGTCCGTCCACACCTTATGATCATGAATTGAATGGTGTTGCTGAAAGGTGTAACCGAACGTTAATGGATCGTAGTAGGTCTAGAGAAAAAATACTGCCTGAATTTGTTATACATGCTACTTACATAGGCAATAGATTAATTTGCTCTTCAACCGGACAAAGTAAATCACCACATGAGATTTTCTTCGGTGAGAAACCATCAATTAAAAATTTGTACTTGTACGGTAGTAAAGCCTTTGTTCACGTCCCAGATGAACTCAAAAAACACAAGATAACAAGGCTCATATTTTGGTTAATGGAAAGGTTATTGTTGCAAGAAATGTAAAATTTATTGAAAAATATATACTAAGTTTAAATAATGATGAAATTATTGAAAATAATAATGAAAATGGAGAAAAGAGTCTAGAAGAATTAAGTGACGCACCTGAAGATGATCAGGATTAAACTCGTAGATTAGCTAGATCTAGAAAATGTCCTGAAAAATATCAAGATTTTGAATTGTACAACTGCATAGATGATGTTCCCAAAAATATTGGGGAAACTTTAACTAATGAAAATTTGAAAAGGGCCATGGAAAAAGAATATAGTCATTTGATTGAAAATAAGACCTGGGTGTTAGTGCAGTTTCCAAAGAATAGAAAAGTGATAGGTCATCAATGGGTTTTCGTTAAGAAGAACAATTGTACGTTTAAAGCAAGATTGGTTACTTTGAGGTATCAGCAGCCAGTTTCATTTGAAAAAATTTGTTTTCACCAGTTGTCAGCTAAACTCTTATAAAAGTATTTTTTGGTAATATCAAGCAAATTGGGGCATTATATACATCAGTTCGATGTAGATACGGCTTTTTTACATGGGGAGGTTAAAAGCGAAGTTTACATGACCCAACTTGAGGGGTTCTCTGATGGCTCCGATAAGGTTTGTCTCTTGAGGAAGGCACTCTATAGTTTGAGAGAGAGTCCTAGATGTTGGTTTAAATGTTTTCATAATTATGTTTTCAAAATTGGATTTAAAGTTTTGCCCGGTAATTGTCTTTACGTATTAAGAAATAAATTAGGTGCAGCATTTTTTGCATTGTATGTTGATGATTGCTAGTTTCTGGAAGTTCTTTGGAAATAATAGGAGAAATAAAAAATTTGATGTTTAGTCGTTTTCGCATGCGCATGAAACATTTAGGTGAAGTTAGTATCTTTATTTTAGTGTTTATTTGAAATAATTTATATCAAAAAAGTGTAAATTTGTTTATTTATGAATAATTGATAATAAATAATGTTAAATAATGATGAAATTGTAATTTTATTAATCTTAACTCCATAAAATTCATTAATTAATTAAATATGGCACTCACTAAATTATCCTGACTCTGAAGTCTCTGACACTACTCTACTCTGAATAATTCTAGTGGTGTGCAAATTATATCGATTCTTTTTATTATTTATTGAAATATTATATTCTAACATTCCCCTTCAATTTAATGAAATAGTTTGACATTTTAAATTCTTAAACCTAATTTTTCACAAAATTATTTCGTTTTCTTAAAAGATAAATTTTTTGTTTTGTAAATATGGCATCTAAATTTTCACATTATGCAACATGAACAAATTTAATTAGCTGTTTTTCTACAACTTCTTTACATACGTGAAATGCGATATCAATATGCTTAGATCGGTCACTTTATCATATCACGTCACCATATCTTTATTCATGCTTAATTTTATTGTTGATAGATTATCTGCGTATATAATTATTGGTATATCTATCATATTGGTTGATTTAATTTCATTTAGTATATCTTTAAGCCATAAAACCTCTCTGGTTACTTCTGTCATCGCCATATACTCAGCTTCCATAGTCGATTGAGCAATGACCCCTTGTTTCTTACTGTACCATGAAACAGCTCCTTCCCCGTACGTGGTAACATACCCGGTAATAGATCTTCGCGTTTCTTCTGATCCCCAGTTAGCATCGCAATAAATTTGAAATTTCCCCCCGTTCTTTTATAAATAAGTTTTAAATCCTTTGTTCCCTTAATGTACTTTAATATATGTTTGACTTCTTTCCAATCTTTAACTTTTGCTAACATAGCTCACGACATAAGCCAAATCTGGTCTGGTGTCATTGGATAAATATAAAAGACTCCCAACTGCTTTTCTATAGATATATGAACCGAAAGTCATGATCTTCTCCTGTAGCATATGTCCCGGTAGGTAAAATTGTTTGACAAGGCTTACAATCAGTTAACGAAAAATCCTCCAACAATTTATGTATAAATCTACTTTGATTCAATTTAATGCTTTCCTGATCCTGTTCAATTTCGATTGATAACACATTTTTAGCTAAACCCTTAGCTAAAGTCCTTAATATCTAATTCGATTGCTAAAAAATCTTTTATATCTCCTAATTATAATGGCATCATCGACGTATAAACCAATAATTGTAATACCAATAAACCAATAATTGGTATAAACCAATAATATATTTCCATTTATAAAAATTCATAGTTATTTCTTGCATGTAACAAAATTTAATTTATTAAAAAAATTTCCAACAAATACATTGCAATCTTTATAGCATTAGGTAACTGTAATGTCAAATTATACTAATGTTGGCTACGCCACTGACAGCTGTGAGCAACATGAAGTTGTATACCTTTTTTGACATACAATATTTGACACAAAATAAATAAGGAGATAAGTGAAATAATACATCTTTTATTTAACGTTTTTCAACCTTTATTTTCGATTAAATAAACGCTAAAAATTGGCGACGAGGATAAACAAGCATCAAAATTCAATCTTGCAACGATGGACGCCGCTCAGTTCGAGATTTTAATGAAATCCATCAACGCCAGCAACGAAAAGTTTCTCCAGGCTATGACGGAACGCCAGGCACCACAACTTCCAGCACCGCCCGTCAATAATTTTACTATTTTACATAATTTCGATCAATATGAATCTTCTAAAGAAACATTTAAACAATATATTCAACGATTCGAAAATTATTTGAAAATAAAAAATGTGTTCGACGATAAGGATATTTCAGCCAAAGTTCTACGAAACAGGATGGGCGCTGAAATTTAAGCATTATTGTCATCTTTATCAGCACCACGAGCACCGACAGATCTTTTATATGAAGAAATGGTATCTACTTTGGAAAAACATTTAAATTCTAAGAAAAATATAGTTGAACAGCACCGTTTTCTGTCATGTACGCAAAATGAAAATAAAAATATTGCCCAGTATGTCGCTGCTTTAAAACGAATTACGATCAGCTGCGATTTCAAATGTGAGTGTGGCAAAGGAATTGATCAAATACTATTACGAGCTCAGCTCATTAGAGGTATAAAAAATCAAACAATTCGAGAACAATTACTTTTATCCACAGATATCTCTTTTGGTCAAGCCGTTGAAAAGGCACTGGCTCTAGAAGCTTCAAAAATCGATAGCCACGCATTGTCTTCGAACTCAAACGCAACTGCCAAGAACGATATCAATAAAATTTCAAAATTATGACGCGAACAGTCAAACTTTCAATCATTTCAAGGTTAAGAAAGGTCAATGAACGAACAACAATCACACAGATCCAGCCGAAATAATTCAAGAACAAGATTAAACTACTGAGAACTGGGAATCGAAAATTTATGCTTGCGATGCGGAAAATACAATCACAAAACGTCAGAATGTCGCCGAAATTCAAATCAGTTAAGATGTAACGCCTGTAAAAAATCCGGACATGTGTAAAAAATCTGCATTAAGAAACATCTCAAAGAAAAACAATCACGACGATGTCAACATTTAACAAATCAAATTGACAATGAAGAGAGCGATTTCGAAGAAGGTATAAACCACATTATCGACATTTACGAGAAGCAATCAACAAATCCAGACGTAGACTCAAACAAGTATTATATCGAAGTCCTTATAGATAACAAGAAACAGCGATTCAAAGTCGATTCAGGAGCTGGATTGACACTCTTACCAAAAAACGAATTTTACAACCTTCAAATGAAATTAAAACTTCAACCAACAACAATTCGATTTAGATCATACACTGCTGAAATTTTCGAAGCATTGGGGTTTGTCAATGTCAAAGTTACATACAAAGGAAAACGTTAATTGAAAAAATGTACATCGTTCCAGATCGATTCACTCCATAATTGTTAGGTCGAAAGTTAGGTAGGCTGAAATTTTGTATTTCTCAACTCTTTAAAGGAAAAAAAAAACTTAAAAAATGACTCATTTCTCCTAATTATCATCTTCTTTTCTAATTTCCATAATCTATAACCAACTTTGTCCCTAATTCATATCCCATCATTACACACTCTTCTATTCTAGAGAACATTTTCGCATATGGCCCACGCTTGACAACCGAATACTTTTAATTTATTGAAACTTTCCTCATCTAATTTTTCTCCCCATAATTCGATTGGTATTTGGCAATCAATTGATTTCGAAGTAACTCTATTTATAATACTCGCTCTGCTAACAAAGGGGTTCCCTTTTGACCCCTTGGCTCCACGTCACAGAAAATAACCTTACATGAATTGTAAAAAAAGTTGAAAAAAATACTTACCAAAAAGTACTTACCAATAGAGAATTAATGGGGGGGGGGGGGGCGTAATTTTTATGGAAGGAATTTAGAGGGGTTTTCTGAGAGGGGGTAATTTTTTTGGGGGGGTGGGTTTAGGATGGGAGGTTTGTGGGGACTACGCATAGATAGGTCTCACATAACCATTTTCAAGAGGTATCGATGAAAACAATTAGGTTTTTCGAATTACCCGATTAAATGTAGGTATTCTGCGTTGAATGCAAAAAAACGCATCTTTCTAGCATGTAAAGTAGTAAATGGATGATTTTTGGAGCGTTTTTTCCATTTGCAAGGGGGTGGTGATGAAAAAATTAAAGTTAATCGAATAACTTCATTAGTTTGAAGAAATTCTCCCCCAAATGTAAAAAATCCCATCTTTCTACCATGAATAGAAGTTAAAAGGGTATTTTTGGGGGTTGTTTTCCAATTTTTAAGGGGGTAACGATGACTACTTTTTCGAATTACCTTCGTAATTGATATTTATTTAGCGTCGAATTCAAAAAGTAGCATCTTTCTAGCATGTATAGAAGAAAAGGGGTGGTTTTAGGGAAGTTTATCTGAATTTCGAAGGGTTGTGATGGAAAATTTTACGTTTTTCAAATTATCTTGTTATTTTGAACCGGTTCCACGTCGAATGGAAAAACCCAATCTTTCTAGCATGAATAGAAGTGAAAAGAACAGTTTTTGGGGAGTTTTTCCCCTTTTTGGGGGTTGAGAATTTTCGAAGTATTCTGTTAATTTGACTTTATTTCGCGGCGATTAGTGAAAATCGCACTTTTCGAGCATGAATTAAAGTTAAACGGGTAGCTTAAGGGGTGCTTTTCCCATTTTTTAGGGGCAAGCGATGTAAAATTTTAAGTTTTTCGAATGTTCTTCTTATTTTATAGCTATTTAGCGTCGAATATAAAAAATCTTATCTATCTAGCATGTATAGAAGAAAAGAAGTGGTTTTAGGGGGTGTTAAACCCATTTGCGAAGGGTTGCGACGAAAAAAAGCACGTTTTTAAAATAATCTTGTTATTTTAAACCTGTTACACATCGAATGGAAAAACCCGATCTTTCTAACATGTAGAGAAGTGAAAAAGGCAGTTGTAGGGGTGTTTTTCCCATTTTCGAGTGTTTGCGATGTAGGTATCCCATGTTTTTGGCATGCATAAAACTAAAAAACGTAATTTTGGGGGGTGTTTTTTCGATTTTCCGGTGGTTTACAATGAAAAATTTCGAATTAATTTCCTAATTTGTAGCTATTTAGCGTCGATTGCAAAAAACTGCATGTTTCTAGCATGTATAGAAGAAAAGGGGTGGTTTTAGGGGTGTTTTTCCCAATTGCGAAGGGTTGTGATGGAAAATTTTACGTTTTTCAACTAATTCTGTTATTTTGAGCCTGTTCCATGCCGAATGGAAAAAACCCGATCTTTCTATCATGAAAAGGTCAGTTTTAGGGATATTTTTCCCAAGTTTCTCGTTAATTTGACTTTATTTCGGGTCGATTAGTGAAAATCCCATGTTTTTGGTATGTATAGAACTGAAAACCGTAATTTTGGGGGGTGTTTTTTCAATTTTCCGAGGAGGTGCATGGAAAAAATTGATTTTTTCCGATTTTAAACTTTTCTGAATGCAAAAAATCGCATCTTTCTAGCATGTCTAGAAGTGGGTTAGTTTTTGTATAGATGAGTGTCTCAGTCAGCTTCAAGTCTAGCTACATAGTGTATTAGATACACAGCTGTCTTTACTGCTTCTCCCCAAAATTCCGCAGGTGTCCCCGATTCGATTAGCATACACCGAACCATGTTAAAAATTTGACGATTTTTCCTTTCTGCCAGTCCATTTTGGGCAGCACAATAAGGTACTAACCGTCTGTATGTTATCCCCGATTTTTCTTAAATTGTTTGAAAACTTTTCCCCATATATTCCATACCGTTATCTGACTGAACCATCTTTATTTCACTGTTTTTAGACATTTCGACTTGTAACTTGTAGTTTTGAAAAATGTCTATCAGACTTATTGGCGATACATTTGGTAGTCATGTATTTCGAAAATTCAATAAACGTAAATAAAGGTTCTGACGTATTTGACACCACCCTTAAACGTAGGTTTTATTTTTCCAATAATATCTGAATGCACTATGTCTAAAATCTCATTTGCTTTACGATCGCAAAATTTAGGTATACTTTTTCTGATACCTTTTCCTTGTACACAAATTTCACAATCTCCCAATTTTTCCTTTTTATTTATTTTAAGCAATGATATTTTATATAATGCTCCTTCATGAATATGTCCCAATCTCATCGCATCTCGAGATTGAATCATATACACATCATTATAATCCCTTATGGCTGTAAAAATAATTTTATTTCATATTTTTTTCCATATTTCTGCTTTATTGATAACTAAATCTATCTTAAATCCTTTACTAGTTAATTTTCCCAAAGATATTAAATTGGTTGCTAACTTTGACACATTTAAAACATTTTCAAATTTAACTTTCCATCCTATTTCCATTTTCCATGGTACGGAGAGGTTCAGTATCACTTCAAGACCCAGATTACCACTCGCCATCCGGTTGTCTCGCGTGCAAATTTAACGTGCCATTGCTTTAACTATCTATTGATAAAGTTACTCATGACGTCATATTCCAAAATGACGGCTTTAGTGAGGCTACATTTAGGTAAACAATTAGTTATATTTTTCATAAAAAAGATGAATTTCATTAACAAAATAATAATTTCATGTCACAGCAGGAAATTACGTTAAAATTCATGACGTCATTTTTTTCACTGCCAGCGCTCGCAGCAAATTTGGAACATACCCCTAGACAGCCCACTGAACCAATGAAATCCACATTTTGGAAGCTCATTCATTACGAAGATTTTGTCAGAATAAATATTGATGGTTGTGATTGATGGACTTATTGAATACATCGAAGCGTGCATCAACATAGATCTTAAATATTATTGACCAATATTGAAGATTTTACGACTATGAATTTTTGGATACGTATAAACTAAAAATATGTCATCGGATTCGATTAAGGATATGTAAAAAAATTTATTTCATATACTCAACTTCGGATACAGTTTCGATAATGGATATTTTTAAAGTAATTATTTGACGCAATAACATAACCATTAATAATTCTCGCATTCGTAAATAAATTTCCCATTCGATTTTTATGCATAGTCACATTTGAGAATTTTTGTTTTTTGCCAACCCGAATGACCGAATATTGGACCCAAATAAAGTTTTTGGAGTTTTCTCCTTAGAATCGATTTTACATATGAGCGCCCGGTTTTAAAAAATATATGGAGACTAAAATCTAGTCATGTTATATGACCTCGTTACGTTATTTGACCTACTTTTTAGTAATGTGTGTGTATAACTTGAATGCACAGCTTTGTGTATAAATTACATTCAATCGTATGCAAACAGAACGTTGTGATACGTCATACCATATGTAAACTGTACATAATACAATCGTTTAGGTTTATATTCGTTTAGAGCTCAAACTTATATTCAACATGATTGTCAATAATTAGTAATGTGTGTGTATAATTTGAATGCACAGCTTTGTGTATAAATTACATTCAATCGTATGCAAACAGAACGTTATGATACGTCATACCATATGCACACTGTACATAATACAATCGTTTAGGTTTACATTCGTTTAGAGCACAAACTTATATTCAACATGATTGTCAATAACACAGACAATCAAGCTGTATTTGACATTCTAAATGCATGTTTTTTATAATGCATTTTTATAGGATTTTAAAAAATAAATCGAAGGCAATTTTAAAACTTTTCGAAATCTCACATGATTTTCGAGATATCACTATTTAAAGTTTCAAATTTTTAGTAATGTGTGTGTGTATAACTTGTGTATAACAATGTATTTATGTACGATATGTTAGATATATTGATGATTGTAAAATGATTGATGTATAATATCATTCTTAAGGAGTAAACTCCAGTGCGTCGGAGCTGACTCACACACACTTTTTTTATAGGTATTTTGGGTCATTTTACAAAAAACGAGTATAAAGAAATCATACTCTTGTCTAATTGGCAGCGAGTGTCTATTTAACAGTTAGAAATTAAAACTTTTGACTGAAGTAATTACTCTTCAGAACTAAGGGACGTTCAAAGATTATTTAAGAACTTTGGTAAACTCAAAAATTTATATTGTTTTTCAGCCTTGAAAACGGTTTTTTTCAGATTGGTATAAAAAAAATTTCTTTAAAAAAATTGGGACTCGATTTTCGGAGAGCAAAATCTGAATCCTTATTCAGGAGCATGCCCCAAACGTGAATATGGAAAAAAATCGGATGGGAAAATTTTATCTATGAATGCCTTTCACCTTGTCTAATAGCTCACAAAAAAACAAACACACTAAATTATTGACTTACAGATAATGAACTAATATTTATCAAAACAATTGCAAGCAGCGATAACTTGTCAAAATAAATCAGCAAAACGTAGCTCCTAGTAGCATAAAATATTATTATATGCTACTATAAAATTTAATTAAAACCCGTCATACCGGGCCTAAAAAAAGATATTTAAGAATAAAACCTGAGATTTCGGGTAATTAAGCTACGGCCGACAGAAATAAAATTTACCCGAAATCTCAGTTTTTTTCTGAAATATCTTTTTTTAGGCCTGTCATACCGGAATTTTATTGGATCAATCTCTTTATTAATATTTCTATTTTCTATTGTGTAGTGGTTTTTTTATTCGTCTTATTTTATTCCAAGTAAAAATTATCAAAATAGGTCGACGCTCACGGGTTTCTCCATAAGAGCAATGCATGGAAACTCAAACTTGAACATTAAATAATTAATTCAAGACACCCGTAGCCCCCCCCCCCCTCTGAAACATTTATAATTGATTTGTAGGCAATTCAACTACATGTAAAAAAACCAAGCCTTAATCTTTTTGAAGCTCCAGTGCTCGTATACTCCCGTTCAATAAAATTCAGATCTAAACCGAATCAGTCTCTCACAATTTTGATTATTCTTGTAGTAAATGTTGTTCACTATACTTCCATTTATTTTTTCACACTGAAAATATATACTACTTATCTTTGTTTATAAACGAATAATTATACAGACAATTACAAAAGTGAGGAGTTTTATGGAATGTAAGATAATTAACATTTTAAGTCTGTTTTTTTTTATTGAACAGGAGTGTACATCCTTAATCATTTTAATTTCTGAATTTTTATATTAACAAATTTATCTATTGCGCATGTGCACATTATACTTTTGCTGCGTATCTTGGTTTTCTTTAGCTTTCATAGCAGCGCTGTAGAATCTAAAACTGATTCCGATAATCGACACTCAAAAAAAACACAAAATATTACTAAAAGTTTGCTAAATTTATGTCAATTGGACAACACGCACTTGAAAGAAACCAAAATTATATAAAAACAAAAACTTTATGATTTTATTCAAACCTGATTTTTATTTGTTAAAAAAAAAAATTTTGAGTTTAATTTAATTTCCCAATTGAGTCTATTTTTCTTTACAATACAACTTTTTTTCTACTGATTTGACTGAACAAATGTTACGTTTAAACCGACTGTTACTTGAATGAATGTTTATTTTAATCTGATGTTACTTGAACAATATCAATATTAAACTGATTTTGAACTGGCGAATGCCGCTGCTTATATAGGGACCGTGGATTCTTCTAGAAGAATGTTTGTTTTAACTTATAGAAAATATTGTTTTTGAAAACATATTTTTATAGATTCTTCCAGAACAATAATTAGTTTTTTAACAACCACGGACGCATTCGGAGGGGTTGATAATTGATAAAATTATATTAAAAATTAAGTTGGTTCGCCTGGGATACGAACCAAGTATAAAAACATAGTCTTTAGAAAAACATAGTATTTAGAAAAAATTAATTAAGAATAAAAAGCTTTTATTGGTGACCAATCACCAGAGACTGATTTTTTTGTAAATAACCTGGAAGATCATGGTCTGGTTGAAAAATAAGATCACCATAAGATATCCCTCTAAGAACAAAACAATTTTTATTCGAGTAATTTTGTCCAAAAGCACTGAAATCTATTCATCAAAAGTTTAAAAAAATATGCATCGTGTCTTTAAAAGTAGTCATTTAAAACACTACCCTACGCGTATATCTGTTAAAAATTGAAAAAATTTTAGAATCTTTTAATTTTGTCGATATATGCCCTCATTACCAAGAGCAATGCTACCCTAAATTGCTAGTATATAATATTTAAATAATAATAACAATAGGGAATATGCAAGTGATTTAAATTTACTTGATTTTTTTACCCCCGATACTTTATGGCCTTGACATTACAGCTAAACCATTATTTTCTCATTTAGTTTGTATTTAATTCTATAAAATTTTAATTAAAAAGTGCAAAATAAGCGAGCAAAATTCAAAATTGCGAAACGGTTCACCATTGGTTGAAGTGAAGCATGACGTCACAGAACATATTATGAGATTTATCGGCGTCGATATTCATACTGTGCTAGTCGTGTTTGAAAGAACATTAGATTTTTAATTATATTTCTGTAGTGTTGTCCATTATCTAATGCGATTTTGGTATATAGTGACATTAGAAATTATCAAGAACAATGACTGAAAGTGGTTTTGTCAAAGTACAATCCTACAATCTACCAAAAATGCTTTTATGATGACACCATATTTTGTATCGAATCCAGATTTTACGTCCGCTGAGGTCAAATGAGTGTAAGCTGCAACATAATTATTGTAATACATGCTATTTTATAATTTACTAAATATACTCAGCAGTATTTACCTAAACATAACCTCAAATGTTGTTATAATAAAAATAATAATAATAATATAATAATTTAATATTATAATAATTTAATACAATATACTTTCATTAAAGTGATCTTCACAAAAATGTAAACGCGATATTGGAGATACTTCATCTCTTCTCATAACCTTACACCACTGTTTACATATTTTCGCATCTCTTGAAACAGAAAAGAAAGTATCTGGTGTACTTATAGTAGTGTTTTTGCATTGCGGTACTGGACAATATCTAAGTGTTTTTTAGCTTTTTCCATTATCGAAATATCGATTAAAACTGAAAATCCTTAACTAATAAGTGTCAATGCATACAGTAAACAACACTGAATATGTTCTGTGACGTCATCCAAAGCGCGCGAAAAATGGGGTCGTTCAAACAGGTCAAATTTAATCGGTATTTTATATATTATTTTAAAAATTAATTTAAACACTTTCAACAGTATTTATATTTTTACTATGTTATAATCCGATCAAAAACATAAATGTAAGAAAGGGCCGAGTTTTCGGGGAAATCCTTAATGTAATAGTTCCTTCTTAAAAAGTGATGATATGGAAGAAAAGACCTAGCTATTTACAAAGCAAATAGCTCTAGACTTCATATAATATTTGCTCCTTAAAAAGTTATGATATCCCATTAAAGAACCGAGCTATTTACAAAGTAAATAGTTCGGTAAACTATTTGCCAAAAAAATTAAAGAGGGGTAAATTGATTAAATGTAAAAAAAAATTTGGTTGAAATGTATTTCGTAAGTTTTCCCTTAGTATGTTTTTAGAATTTTATATAATGCGGCAAGTTATTTTTTCTGATGATTTCAAATATTTTAAAACTTGAAACCCCGTAAACCCGGTCCCGCAAAATGTCTTTACATTTGAAGAAAAATTCTACAGGCAAACATTCGGGATAAGCATGGGTAATCCACTATCACCTTTCCTAAGCAATCTCTTTATGAACGACTTAGAAGAAAAAGCCAAGAACTGCTTCCAATATTTTTCAACGGCCTGGTACAGATATTTTGCTGACATTTTTACGATTTTTGATACGGATAAAGAAAATCCAAAAACTTTTCTAGAAAAGCTTAACAAAATGTACCCATCTATAGAGTTCACAAAAGAAGTCGAAAAGGAAGGCTCGATCCCCTTCTTAGGTTTAAAAATCAGCCGGAACAAGGGCTCAGATAAATAACACTTTGACATCTACAGAAAACCGACCCACACAGAAAGATACATCACTTCAGATTCAAATAGCCCACCTCAACACAAACTCGCCATATTTAATTTTCAAATAAATAGACTACTGAAAGTACCAATGTCGAGAAAAAATGATTTTAAAGAGGCCCAACATATTAAACAAATTGCAATATTTAACGGCTATAATCCAAAATTAGTAAACAACAAGATCCGTAAAATTAAATTTAAAATTTTAAAAAGAAACACAACGACACTAACACCAGAACGGGCCACCATCGAACAAAAGAGATGGTGCAAGCTAACGTACTTCCCACCATGTACGAACAAAATTTAAAAAGAAATGGAGGATCATAATATAAAAATAGCACTCGTGAGCAAATGTAAAATTAAACAGATCCTCGGGAACCCAAAAGATAAAATAGGAGACGAACAGAAATCGGGAATCAATAGCATAGAGTGTCCTTCGTGTTCACAAACATACATTGGCCAAAGCCGTAGACAAATTGAAACCCGATTCAAAGAACATATGGCTCATATGAAATACGGCAGATTGGAAAAATCCTGTGTAGCTGCACATATTATAGAGAATGACCATAAAATCGACAAATCCAATTTAAAACTTGTTAAGGCAGTACAATATCCCTCAGAGCTGGATGCATACGAAAGCATGTACATTCAGAAATTCAAAAGAAATATTATGTATCTATATAATGGACCGGTCCCAAATTCAGATTTGATCAAAATCTTACGGTAAAATTAATTGCTAACATGTCCATCTCTCTTTAAAGATGTCAAAATACAAAACCCTATTCACTGCGCAACGCATAACTCAGCACCAACCAGGTGCGATCTTAAAATAGTATCAAAGATCAGGCAAACATATATATGCAGAGTAAAACCAAGAAAGATTGTGAAATTGTAACCAAACCATCGACGAGTAACATATCCTGAGACAATATAAGAGTAATTTTAATAAGAGTAAGGTAACAGGAATAAATGTGAATAAAAGAAATTTTAACAAGAGTAATTTCAATATAATTTAAAATTTATTGTATTTGAAATATAGTATATTTTAATTTAGTTAATTTTCTATTTATTTTTATTTTTGTCAATTGATCTCGACTTTCTATCTATTTCTAATTGTCAAAGAGTAAATTACGACTAACTAATTTATACTGATGATGACTACATTGTAGTCGAAATACGTATTTATAATACAAAAAAACTGATATAGGTAAAGGGGGCGAATTTGAAATTTTATTTAAAAAACCTGGAGTTCTCACTAATTATCATTCGATAATATAATGTTTATTAATAGCTAGTTCAGAGTTATCACAGAGTTCTTGCATGTAAATTGAAAAATAATAAACGTACTCCGAATTGATACGTAATGTACTCTATATTGTTGTATGTACATCAATAGCGAAGAGGTTATAAATCAAATCAATTGAAAATATCAATGTATAAATTATTTTATTATCACATTTATAAGAATTTTTTAACTAAGTATTATTAAATTTATATTTTTCATTTTAATCACATTACCATTTTTAATTATATATGCATTTTAACATAAATAAATAAAGAATTATAATTAGATAACAATTTAGTAAATAAATTGAACAATTGAATCCAAATCATCACTTATAATAGAATTCAAATCTTATAATGATGAAATGAAATAAAGATTTTATTTATAAATTTCGTACTCGTAGATGTACCTGTGTGAAGTTTCTAAATTCAAAATAACCGCAATTGATTTGGTGTTATGGGAAAATGTTAAAACAAACAAACAAGCAACAAAAAAGAAATATATCGTCTATGCAGTTCAAAATCGACTATTTCAACATCAAATATATTTTATTATATATACGAGTAATATATACATATACATAAATACACATATATATTTACGTATTGGTCAACAACAACAAAAAAAGAGATGTATTAAAATATCAATAATAATAATCCATCTTGTAAAACCAGTGAGTAAAAGCGATCGGTAAGTCATGCCTACGATTATTATATAACAACCATACTATATTGATATTTTAGCCTTTCAAAAAGCGAGCAGAGCGAGTTAACGATATATAACGCGAAGCGGTCTCCTTTGTATATGTGAATCTAAAAAGAGTAAATTATCGTGAAGTGTAAAGTAACGCATAGCATAACAAAAGGCGAAGCGTTTTGTGCGAAGCCTTCGGCGTCGTATATTGAAGCCTTTCAAAAAGGAGTGATATCCGATCAAAAACATAAATGCAAGAAAAGGCCGAGTTTTCGGGGAAATCCTTAATGTTATAGTTGCTTCTTAAAAAGTGATGATATGAGAAAAAGGACCGGCCCATTTACAAAGTAAGTAGCTCTAGACTTCATATAATAGTTGCTCCTTAAAAATAGATGATATCCCATTAAAGAGCCGAGCTATTTACAAAGTAAATAGCTCTAGACTTCATATAATAGTTGCTCCTTAAAAAGTGATGATATGGAAGAATGGATCGAGCTATTTACAAAGTAAATAGCTCTATACTTCATATAATAGTTGCTCCTTAAACAGTGAGAATATCCCATTAAAGAGCCGAGCTATTTACAAAGTAAATAGCTCTAGAAGTTGCTCCTTAAAAAGGGATGATATCCCATTAAAGGGCCCAGCTATTTACAAAGTAAATAGCTCGGTAAACTATTTACCAAAAAAATTGATTAAATTTCAGAAAAGATTAAATGTCAGCATAGAGAAATTCACATAACTTTTGGACACCGCCTCCAAAAATAACAATAATTGTACATATTTATTTTAAAATTTTTGCTTAGGTGAACTAAAATTGGCACAAGAATATGCAATTATTTTTTTACTTTTTAGTGCATTTATTGTTATAGAATATTTGATTTTTGAAGTCGGGATTCCATTTTGTCAAAATATGGTTTATTTCTCGCTTTTTAGTGACTTTGAAGTTCTATAACTGATTCTATTTGTCTAAATATGGGTAGAGCAACTAAACGACCTACTAACTTTTAGTGCATTTCTTTATAACACATTTTTTTTTTATCCGTTTTTTTTTTTTTTAATTTTTGGTGCATTTTTTCATAACAGATTTTCAGTTTTTTGTACATGCGTTTTGTTTTTTTTTTTGTGAAAATTTTTTTTGAAGTCGGTTTTTAAAAAAATTTTCTTTTTTCCCCATTATGAATGAGTATACCCTTTCAAAAGAAAAAAAACAAAATTCGCAGAAATCGGTTATCACATATAAAATGAGGATCTTTCTCGATTTCCCGGGGATCCCCTGATCAGAATGCGATTTGGTGGCAAAGGGTCCAATGGGAAACCAAATCCTTTGAAACAAAAAAAATTCAAAATCGGTTCATAAATGACGGAGTTCTGAGGTGACACACATAAAAAAAAAAAAAAAAATACAGACGAATTGAGAACCATCCTCCTTTTTGAAGTCGGGTTAAAAATAGTGAAAAATGTAAAGTAAGGATTTAAATCATTTTTTACAAATTAAATATAAAATAGAGAATTATAAATTATAAATTATATTTAAAAAAAGGCGTTACGCAGGAGCTGCGTCAACTTAGCGAATTTCCTTAGAATGCTTAAATCACTCTCTAGCGGTCATAATTTTAGTGTGATCAAAATGAAATATAATATCTGATATGACTTTAGTATTCGCAAAAATTAAATTTATTAATAGCCAAAATAGAACGATGTAAAACGATTATAGTTTATAGTTACTATGGAAACGACAATCAAAATTTTTTACAATAAAATATATTTCATGTATTCGTTTCAAACACAAAATATTAAATATCTCTCTTAATATTAGAATAATCGAAAAATGTAAAAGAAGTAAAGTTGTAGAAAATCAAGTTTGCTACAATTCATTACTTGATCATTTTTCTCAAACTGTAATGTGAACAGAGATATTTAGAATTTTAACTTTCAATCTTTAATTGTAAATATTTCTGTAAATATTAGTGTAACAGAAAAATGATATGAAACAAAATTACAGTAAAACTTAGTACCTACAACTTAACTCCTGATAAATTTTTCTATTTTTCAAATATTAAGGGGAAAAGTCAAATTTTGTGTTTCAATGTTACAATTATAACTAATACCCCCACAATCCTTTGATAATTTATTAGTAGAAAATCAAATTTCTCACATTTTAAAAATTTATTCTCTCGGTACAAGCCGTCTTTGCACAACCTTTAAATGTTCCTTATTGGCTAATTCTTTTATATCCCAAAACTTCCTTATCCCAACCCATTGTGTCACTAGAACTGGTGTTATCTGGAATATTGATCTTGATCTGAGAACTCTTACTATCCATTGTAAGAGTTCCCCCCGATGTGGTCACTGTACTGAGTTGCATCCCACAAATTTCTGCAGTAATCCCGACATTACCAAATATGTGCACTGTGATGGAGCAAATTCTTCCCGATCCCGCGGACGCCCCGAATACACCCCTCAAACAGCCATAAAATGGCTCATGGAAACAAAAGGCCTCACGTTCCATGAAGCTGCCAATCTCCACCGCTCTCACGGCAAAAATTCATTAACTCCATTAGTAATCCAGAGCTCTTTTTTCCACGATTACCAGAACAAACATGACCATGTCACAGCCTATCCCTACTATGAACCATAGTTATTCCCAGGTAGTAAAAGTTGCAGCCAAAAAGAGAAAACCAACCACCTCTCCCCCCCCCCCCTGATTCTCCTATTTATTCCCATGAACATCAATCCCTTCTAATTAGTTCCAATGGACGCCTTCCATCTACATTACTTTGACCTGTTTTCAATAGTAATTTAACAACCATAAATAAAGTCACACAACCGAATGTTGAACTCTTAGAATCACATTTCCTTAAAGCCATCCAATTTGTAATTACGGACCCAACTACACAACAAGTAAACAAACCCGAGCCAATGCATATTTTCGTATCAGGGGATATCATGTATATTACTCTGATAGGGCAGATGGATATGGAGGTGCTGCAATCCTTGTACATGCATCTATTCCTCACCAACACATACCTTTACAATGCCCATCCCCAAATACACAGGTTATTGGAATACGCATTGATGACATTGATTTTATCGCAATGTACAATCCTCCTAACAATCCAATTCCTGAAAACCAATTTACTAATCTGTTCTCTAACGCTTTCCCTTGCGTTCTCCTTGCAGGAGATTTCAATTTCCACCACCCCACCTGGGTAATCACTATAGTGATACAGGTGGAAATATCCAATATGATTACATAACAAACTTCCACCTAGTTATGTTAAATGACGGATCTCCTACAATGTGCTTCCCTCCTCCGAGAAAATGTACGGCTGTTGATAACAGCATTTACTCTCCCGAATTTAGCACCATCTCCCAATGGATTCCCTTGGATTGCACCTACGGTAGTGATCATTGGCCAATATTATTATCATTTGGCAAAAATAATTCTAATCCAAAACGATCATTTCAACCGCGATGGTCTATTTACAAAGCCGACTGGGGTCTTTATGCCCAAAGTTTCCGGGTGCAATTCATGGAAAATTCCCATACTCCCACTCTTTGGTAGGATGAAGAGTGTAAAGAGCTAATACGCGAGCAAAAGTCTAGCACACGAAAACTGACACGTGATTTTACGATGGACAACTATCTAAGATATCGACGTACATGTGCGAAAGTAAGGAAAGTATTCAAACTAATTAAATTTTTTAAGTTAAACGGTTTTATTGAAAAGAAAGATAATAATGATGTAGATTGCATTATTATTTTTCTTTTCAATAAAACCGTTTAACTTAAAATTTTTTTTTACCTATTTTATTTTCTTTCTTTTCTAAGTTTTTACTTTTTATTTCGTTACTTAATATTTCTCATTCTATTTAGTGAATTATTAATTTGACTTATAACATATTTGAGGAGTGGACACGGCGGTGTGTTTTACATGAATACGTGTACGTAACGGGTAATATTTTCTTTGAGCGTATTATATGTACACTGAGAGAAAAAAATACTTATATCAAGTATATAAGTATTATATTAATCTCGCGACAAGTTTTTATATCATATAAATTGTAAAAATTGTAAAAATTGCAAACAAATTGATCGGTTTGATTTAATTTAAAATTTTTTTCTTCTTTTTAGAGCATTTAAATAAAAGCTTGTTTTTAAAAATGTTTTTTTACTATTAATTTATTTTTCAATGGACATGTTTCTAAGACATGTGTTCATTTCATAATTCATTTCATAATTTTCATTTCATAATTTCGGAGTCAAGTGAAGGGGTAGTAAGTTAAGCGGAAATTGGTGCTTGGAGAAAGAAGAAACACAAAATATAAAATATCTCACTTAATATTATAAAAATTGAATAATGTGTAAGGAGTTAAGTTGTAGAAAATCATGTTTGCTACAATTCATTATCTTACCACTTTTTCTGCAACTTGAATGTGTACAAAGATATTTAGGATTTAAGTTTTTCAATACTAAACCGTCAATATATCTGTAAATATTAGAGAAGTAAATATTAGTAAAACTAATTTTCTACAACTTTACTTCTTATGTTTTTGTAGATTTTTCCAATATTAAGGGAGATATATCAAATTTTGTGTTTCCCCCTGCCTCTCAAACCCTATTTCCCCTTGTAAATTCAGGTCATGCTAACCATAAAAATGCATTGTCATCGAATCTGAACCAGCTTGCAAGATTTGACCCATAAAACAAACAGGATAAGCTAAATAAAACCGTCAATCAAATAATTCCGGAAATTAATTTAGTAAATTTTCGATAGCGAAAATTTCGAAAACCATAGCAGATACGAAAAAAAAACGATAATAAACATTCATGTAAAGAATATTGTCATCTTTAATTTTTAATTGTGTAATTTTTTCGATACGACTCACCGTTTTCGAGATATAAGTGAAGACCCCAAAAAAGGGGTATTTCCCTCACTACTTCCACCATAATGCGGTAGGGGTAGGAGCGGGGTTTTTTAGTATGTTTAATTCTTACGTGCCCTTAACAAATTTCGAATTTCAAATACTTTCCCCCTTTCATGTTGTCTACGTCCCTCTTTTGGCCATTCAATGACTATTTAGTCAGTTGACACCATAAAATATGATATAATTAAGCGTAAAACTACAAATTAAAAAAAAATCATAGCTCGTAAACTAGCTCGAACCCAAACTTACTACGGTTGTTTTGACGACTTCAAGAAGTATATTTCCTGAAAATTTCAAGTAATTTTAAATTGGAAGAAAAAAGTTACAGCTATCTGAAAATAGTAATTTTTCAAAAATTGATTGATTTTGAGAGGCCATATATCAAAAGGGAAGAGTCAATAAGTAAATCTGATGATAGTTGTCAATAGAGTACACCAAAATAAAAAATATGAGCTGCTATATAGCTTTCTTAATAAAAAACTGTAAACCTGAGACTATTTCAAATTTAGGCAAAATTTTGCTAAAACAGTGGATCAGATAAAGGCTAACTGTGGAACCAGATTTTGGTTTTAAGTCAAGTTTGTATGCTTTTCTTAAAGTGTAAAATAAGCGAGAAAAAATAGCGTTTGTTTCAAGTTTCTACGTTATTCAAAGACGGAGATATGAGGTTCTGAATATGACTAAAAAATTGGCATTTTCAAAATTTTAAAAAATTCTACGGGTATGAATTAAAATGTGTGGAAAACATCGTCTTCCTCTGGCCAGTACATACAGGTTGGCCGCTTCTGGGTTCCAACTGATGCAGGTTCTGCAGCTTTTGTCAGGTGCTCCTGAAAGGTTAGCTTTTCATCTACCTGCAGGCCTAGATATCGTATAGAGTATGCCATCGTACCGTATGTTCCAGCAGTCTGGCCCCAGAACAAATCCTTGAGGAACTTCTGCTGTGACCTCGACAGTGGATTGTCCATCAGTCGTATTGAGTTCAAGTTCTCTGTCTTTGAAGTAACCATCTACTATGTCAAATATGTACTCTTCTATGTCGAAGTCATTTTTAAGCGCATCAAGTATATCTTCCCATCCTATGGAGTTGAATGCATTCTTGGCGTCAAAGGCAAGGAAGATGCACACTTTGCAAATGCGAGCATGTTCTGACCATGCTTTTTTAACGAAGTTCATGGCCTGTTCTACAGCTGTGATCATCGAGTGCTCTTTACGGAATCCGTGCTGGTTCGCCGAGAGACCACCAGATTTTTCAATGTTGTCCAAGAATCGTGCTTTAATGAGCTATTTCATCAGCTATTCGGCGGCATCAAGCGTGCACAAATGTCTGTATGATGACAAAGTTATGGACGGGCCTTTTTCTTTGTCAAGGAGGACTAGTCGTTGGTGTTTCCACCTGTTACAGAAGGTTCCTGCCATAATCTGTCAGCTATGATCTCGGCCTAGTGCTTTGCCGGATTTAAACGACTTTGCAGCTTTTTCAAGTTCTACCGTCGAGAACAAGGGAGTTTCTATGGCTTTGATAGTCTCTCGGCGTGCTCTTCGGTGATGATGCGGGAATAGATCGTCAATGATCTTCTTGATTGTGGTTGCTTCCATGCTCGGTACCGGGCAACGTTTTCCGATTGCCTTAGTCACGTTCTGGTATGCACGTCCCCATGAGTCTGTATCTAGATCTTCGCACGAACGTTTTCAGCTGTGCATCTTGCTGCTCTAAATCGCTATCTTGACTTCCTTCTTGGCGGTAATAAACTCGATTTTTAAGGCATCACAGTGGATGGTCGGTCGTCTTCGATCCACTCTGTCCAGTTTACGTTGCAGTGCCAGACATTTCTTCCTTAACTCGGAGATCTCAGTAGTCCACCAATAGTAAGGTTTGCGTCGTATGGCGGGTGATTTGGTGGGCATAGACGCATCGCATGCTGCAGTAAGGAGATACATAGCCACTTCTATCAGGTTTTCAGCTGATTTCTCCATTGGGGGATGTTTCTCAGGCACAGGAGCTGACCAATTTCTCGTCAAATGTTGGATGAGCTTAGTCTTGTTCACCTTCTGGATATTCCATCTCTGCCGTGAGTAACTTACGGTCTCATTGTGTTTTGTGTTTACGAGCGTGAATTGCACATACTGGTGGTCGCTAGCATTATAAGTTTCAAGGACTCGCCACCCTGTGATCAGGCGTGTTGGATTTTGGGAGGCCGTAGTAATATCCATGATGGATTCCCTGCAACTGAACTTTCTGAAGGTCGTTGCGTTGCCTTCGTTGATGATGTTCATGTTAATACGAGCAATCAAGTCCATTACTTCATTGCATCGTCTATCGGTTCGGTCTATAGCCCATTCTGTCGATTTCGAGTTGAAGTTGCCAGCATGTCCAATCGCGTCGTCACAGGAGTTCGTGTGTTGTACGAATGGGTCATTGAGGTAAGCGTTGGCGCTGTTTCAGACTCAGGATCTTGATCGGTGATGAATGGTGTGTGTATGCTGGCGTTAGTTCATTGACTTGCGAGGTGTTTTCTGGGCCACCAGAGCCAGCTGAGGCTGCCAATCTCTTGTTTTCAGATATATTTATGAGTTGGTAATAGTAGTAGCTTTTTTTATATTGAGGGGGGAAATGCTCAAGCACGAACAGAGAGATGTAACTCAGAACAGTGTTGGACTCCAGGTACATCATACCTACCAACTAAAACCCTAACCTCATTTCCTCGTTTGAGAACCACCTCGGAATTCCTTACGTATTACTTTGGAGTGGCCTCTTTTCTTGCCTCGTGATAGTAGTAGTCCCCCTGCCCTTTCCATGGGAAGGGGGGCCAGACCGGAAACCGCTTTCGTATTACTTCTATTACGTCTGGCTCTGGTTGCGCGTCTAGACACTCGTTGTCGTTAGCTGTTCGGATTTTTTTGCTTTTAACACGTCTTCAGCAAAGCTGATGATTGCCAAACACTTTAGCTCAGAGCTGATCATGTGGGGGATTATATTTTCTGAACTCAACGTTAGTCCAATGTTTCTTACGGCCACGAGTAGTAGTAGTAGTAGTAGTAGTTTTTTTCGAGGTTGAAAAATCTTCAAAAAGACACCAGCTAGGTGGAGTTGCTGGTAGTGTCAGATTCTTACTGACTAAAAACAATCCTCTTATCTCCCTTCTAATGAGAAGGGCGAGCGCCTTTAACAGCTCGACCACTCGGACGGTCAAATAATTTGTTATTACAAGGTGGGCGGGGCTAACTGACTGTTCAGTCAATTATCTCAATGAATAGGACACAAATCTTTTTGGGGGAAATTTTTTTGGGATAATTTTTTGGAGGGAATTTGGAGTGTTTGGTGGGAGCTGCGCATAGATAGGTCTCGCAGTAGCATTTTTGAGGGGTTGCGATAAAAAAAATTAAGTTATTCTGCGTTGAATGCCAAAAACCGCATCTTTGTAGCATGTAAAGTAGTAAATGGATGGGTTTTGTGGGCGTTTAAAGTTTATCGAATAAGTTAATTAAAGTTTATCGAATAAGTTCATTAGTTAGAAGAAACTCCATCTTTCTAGCATGAATAGAAGTTTCAAGGGTAGCTTAAGGGGTTCTTTTCCCATTTTTTAGGGGGTAGTGATGAAAAATTTTAAGTTTTTCGAATAACTTTCATAATTTGTAGCTATTTAGCGTCGAATGCAAAAAACCGCATCTTTCTAGCATGTATAGAAGAAAAGGGGTTTTTTAGGAGTGTTTTTCCCATTTGCGAAGGATTGTGATGAACAAATTTTCTTTTTTCAGATAATTCTGTTATTTTGAACCTATGCCAAGTCGAATGAAAAAACCCGATCTCTCTAACATGAATAGAAGTGAAGAGGGCAATTTTACGAGTGTTTTTACTTTTTTATTCTGTTAACTTGACTTTATTTCGGGTCAATTGGTGAAAATCCCAGCATGTATAGAACTTAAAAACGTAATTTTGGGGGGTGTTTTCCCGATTTTCTGGAGGGTTGCAATGAAAAAGTTGAAGTTTTTCGAATATCCTACTTAATTTGTAGCTATTTAGCGTCGCATACAAAAAAATCACATCTTTCTAGAATGTATAGAAGAAAAGGGGTTGTTTTAGGGGTGTTATTTTGAACTTATTCCTCGTTGAATAAAAAAAACCCGATAACATGAATAGAAGTGAAAAGGGCAGTTTTAGGAGTGTTATTCCCAATTTTGGGGGGTTGCGATATAGGTAATGAAATTTTTCATAGTTTTCTGTTAATTTGACTTTATTTCGGGTCAATTAGTGCAAATCCTACCTTTCTAGCATGTAAAGAACAGAAAAACGTAATTTTGGGGGGTGTTTTTCCAATTTGGGGGGGGGTGTAATGATAAAAATTGAAGTTTTCCTATTTTTCTAGTTGATTTCAAGCAATTTCGTGTCGAATTCAAAAAACCGCATCATTCTAACATGTCTAGAAGTGCCTTAGAATTTGTATAGATCAGTGAGTGAGTGTGTCAGTCAGCTTCACTTCTAGCCTTATAGTATATTAGAATGGTATATTAGACTCGCTCTGCTCGCAAAGAGGGTACCCCCTTGACCCCCAAAGCGGTCTATGGCCTTGGCTCCGCGTAAATAACATTGCATGAATTGTAAAAAAAGTTGTTTTTTTTGGGCGGGGGGGTGTTTTTCCGATTTTCCGGGGGTTGCAATGAAAAACCTGAAGTTTTGCGATTTTTCTCGTCGGTATACTGATCTATACAAACTCTTTTTATATTTAATGCATCCCCAAACATATTAATGTTTTAATCAATTTATTCGGTGTTTTCATTATCGAAATTTATGTTGTCGCATTTATTTTTGCTCGGCGAAATAATTTCCTTTTAACATATTCGCATGCGTTTTCTCGTTGTGTATTAACCAACTCCTCAGATTTATACGCCTAATTTTGTTATATAAGGTAATTTGTGACAACTCGTTTTATCTCTAAAATTTATTTTAGAGATAAAAAATAATTATTAATAATTTATTTATTTTATTGGCAACGTAACTTACGATTTTGAATTACATTTCATTTCTGTAATTTATTTGTATTCATTGTTTACATTATTTCAACCGTCACGAAATTTGATAATCTACAATGCTAAAATATATTTATTCTTTTTTTGTTTGAATCACATGTTAATTCATGTATTGTGTGTTTCTTGGATATTTGTATTATTTCAATTGTTGTAGAAATGCAAAAATTATTACAATAAACTGTCATATTCAATTTATTTTATAAAGCTTCCACTGTTCTTTTATTTAAATACATCTACATTTAAACCAAAATTAATATATTGAGTACAGGATGTAGCAATCTATATTACCAGGTTTAAATTTCAACAATTAACACAACAATCTACACACCGTTTAGTATTTCATAAATTTTTACTACAATTAAATATTAATAACCTTTATTTATATCCAGAAATGTATGTGTATCATTAAAAATACACATAAGTTTCTGAATATAATTTCCCATAAGTTTTACTTAAATTTTTCTCACCACCACAATTTACTCGTGGGACCCAAAATGGAAACCATATGTAAAAATATACTCTGGGGTTCAAATCCCATCAATGTGACTCTGTCGGGGCTGCTCAAGCTAACCTCGCCGAGACACAAAAAACTACAGGTGCACACAGCCCAGCAGAAAATCTGGACGATATATTCCAGAATCTTTTCCTGAAAGAGGAAAGAAAGAAAAAACTTTCTCGGGTGCAGCGCGGAGAAGAGCAGCAGTAGAGAATGCCAGGGCTGATGTGAAACCGACTCCTCCTAGGAGGAGGAAAAACCGGACAAAAAACCCTACAGCCCCGGTTTCTAAAACACTGACATCTGTGGGGGCCAACTCAGAGAATCAACCCCTGAAAAACAAACAGGAAAAAAGGTGGAGATCTGAAGATGGGACTCCAAGCCCGAAATTGATCTTGAATAAACGTAGGGGGTGGGGCAGGCAAGAGCTCTAAATACCTTTACCGAAACCGCCTCAACAACAAAGATGTGCATTGCACTACGGGTATCCTTAGGTTAAAAATTACTCTGGAACAATCCGAAAAGGTGCAACTCTCGATGCTACTAACCCTTACTAACCAAGAGCTCGTTGAGGGCCCACAGTATCGGGGTTGTTACATGCACAGGGGGGCCCTCGTTGTACAGTGTATAGACTCAAGTGTGGCGAGGAGCAGGAAACATCCAGCGACATTTTATTTAACTGCGAACCTCTAGGTTACAGCAGATACAACATATTCGGTGCATCTCACCCCGAATATACGAACCTTCAGGAATACCTGATCAGCAAGCTCCTGGCTATTGCCAAGATATGGGAGAAGTGAATCTTACCAGACTGAAGTAGAAGGGGGAGCACAATGGACCATAAGGTCGAAGGCAGTACTTTTTAGACACAAGGATTTAATCTAATCTAATCTAATGCTAGATAAAGCAGGTTGATAATGCTAATAAAGCAGGGTAAAATCACATTAATATGGCGAAATATGTTGATCTCAACATATATAATCGTTAGTCATACTGTGGTTCTGCCGTGGTTTAGTACTACTGCCTATAAATTATAAAATTATTATTTTCTAATTAAATATTTATGAACGCCAAGCTAAGACCCAGGGATTTTTCCCTGCCTTTTTTAAGTAAATAGACCATATCACTCGGAAAATTTTTTTAAATTTAAAGTTAGATAGGTATTTGTTTATAAGTAAATTAGCAAAAGGTAAAACTCTCTTAAAAGTTAACGTATCGGTTTTTGTTAAATAAACATTAAAAATAATCTATAAGTTGAGAGAAAAGAAAATTTTTATTAAATAATTTTTAACTTCTTTTTTTTTTTTTGTTTATAATGCATAAAACAAATTGAACAATAACGGGTAAAAATACAGTTAAAAAATAATTTTTTTTGATCATTTTAAAGATATTTTCAAGATCTTTCATTAAAAAAAATATTTATTCATCTAGCATTATTTGCACTCTTTTTATATATTAAAATACGTGACATGATGTTCAATTATTTGTCGAGGACCTAATTTTTGTCAAAAGCTATAATTTGGCACATTATTTTTAACATATAAATGGTATACTTTGACACAGTTTAAAAAAAGAATTAATTTTTAGATATTTTTATTTTAATTTAAAATTTTGCGTTTTTTAAAGTCTGGGGATTTTTTTCTCGAGTTCTAATAAACCGATTTTGATGTTTATGGGCTAATTTATTTATTTTTTATACCCGGTATAATAATAATAATAAATATAACTGTATTTGCATTAAAGCTTACAGTGGAAATATATTATACCCTGATATAATATATACCAGGGTATATTTAATAAAGTTTTGTGTATTTATTGTTAAAGTAAAGCCATTATTTTAGTTTTAACTGTTTTTAACCCGACTTCAAAAAAGGAGGATGGTTCTCAATTCGTCTGTATTTTTTTTTTTTTTTTTATGTGTGTCACCTCAGAACTCCGACATTTATGAACCGATTTTGAATTTTTTTTTTTGTTTTAAAGGGTTTGGTTTCCCATTGGTCCCATTGTCACCAAATCCCATTCTGATGAGGGAATCTTCGGAAAATCGAGGAAAATCCTCATTTTATATGTGATAACCGATTTCTGCGAAATTTTTTTTTTTTTGAAATGGTATACTCATTCATAATGGGAAAATAAGAAAATTTTTTTAAAAACCGACTTCAAAAAAATTTTTTACAAAAAAAAACCGACCCCAAAAAATAAAATTTTTACAAAAAAAAAAACAAAATGCATGTAAAAAAAACTGAAAATCTGTTATAAAAAATGCACTAGAAATTTAAAAAAAAAAAAAAAAACGGGTAAAAAAAAAATGTGTTATAAAAAAATGTACTAAAAATTAGAAGGTCTACCCATATTTAGACAAATAAAATCAGTTATAGAACTTCAAAGTCACTAAAAAGCGAGAAATAAACCATATTTTGACAAAATGTAAACCCGACTTCAAAAATCAAATATTCTATAACAAAAAATGCACTAAAAAGTAAAAAAATAATTTCGTATTCTTGTGCCATTTAGTTCACCTAAGCAAAAATTTTTAAATATATATGTACAATTATTGTTATTTTTGGAGGCGGTGTCAGCATAGAGAAATTCACATAACTTTTGGACACCGCCTCCAAAAATAATAATTGTACATATATATTTAAAAAATTTTGCTTAGGTGAACTAAATGGCACAAGAATATGAAATTATTTTTTTACTTTTTAGTGCATTTTTTGTTATAGAATATTTGATTTTTGAAGTCGGGTTTACATTTTGTCAAAATATGGTTTATATTATTATATTATAACCAACAAAGTACAACTACAACTACAATTACGCGCGAACGAGATGATGCTAAGTTTATATATGTTATTGTGTGTGTTCGGCCGAACTAAGAAGTAAGATATCTTAGTAAGATAGTCAGAATAAATATAATTTTGTTCTGAGCATCTCAGTCAGCGAGTTTCGGCCTGGACACACTTTCTTTTGCTTCTTAATCAGTATTGCCAGATATCTCGTTTAACAGTAGATCTACTGCTTTGTTAGCATATCTACCTTTTTTTTTTGAATAAATAAAAAAATTTTTGAATTTGTGTCATTTTTTTCAATTTTTTATAATAATAATTAAACTCCAAAGTCGTACAAATCCAAAATCAGTCATTACAGACCATATTCCATTATTTGAAATAATAGAATATGGTTCTGTAATTACTTTAAGGTATTATTTTATAATGGGATTTTAAACAATAAGTAATGCAATATATGACAAATAAAAAGAATTAATATTATTTAATATTTGAAGAAAAAAAATCTGTAATATATTATATACTAATGTAATATAATTTTAATTATTCTGAATAAAAGTATTTCAAACTATTTAAATTGGAATTTTCACTTTTTGAATCTACCGCTGTATTTTGGTGGATCTACCGCTTTTTAAGAAATCGGACTGGCGACACTGATCATAACCTATTTGTTTATGTATCAAATTCAGAACATTTCTCATGTATTGACAATTTTTATTATTGTAATAAGTGAGATAAAAATTTAATAAAATGGATAATTTTATAAGGAATATTTTAATGGAGGAACTTCTATATGACCCAGCCGATTTCTTAAAAAGCGGAAGTTTAAGAAAAAAAGCGGTAGATTCAAAAAGTGAAAATTACAATTTAAATAGTTTCAAATAAATACTTTTATTCAGAATAATTAAAAATATGTTACATTAGTATTTAATATATTACAGATTTTTTTTTCTTCAAATATTAAATAATATTAATTTTTTGTATTTATCATGTATTGCATTACTTATTATTTAAAATCCCATTATAAAATAATACCTTAAAGTAATTACAGAACCATATTCCATTATTTAAAATAATGGAATATGGTAATGACTGATTTTGTATTTGTACGACTGGGGAGTTTTAAATTAATTATTGTTATAAAAAATTGAAAAAAATGATACAAATTAAAAAAATTTTTTATTTATTCAAAAAATTTCAAAAAAACGGTAGAACGATAGAAATACTAAAACAGCGGTAGATCTACCGTTAAACGGGATATCTGGCAACACTGCCCGTGACGTAGATACTAAGTAAAATGGCGGCATAAGAAAAGTTTCTTAGTAAGCATAAAGTGTCCCGGCCGACGACTAAGTAAGATAATCTGACTATCTTACTAAGATTACTAACTTCGTAGTTCGGCCGACCATGACCATTGAACAAACTTCACTCGAATCTTCTGTTTTCTAGAGTATTCTGTGCGCTTCTGTAAATGCGCTTTTTAAACTCTATCTTTTTCTAGCACATTATATTAACACATCATTCAAATTCTCGTACATTCATGAACGATACATGTCAGTGCGGTTCACTAGACCCTCACAACGATCAAAATATTCCTTCAGCCGTTCTACATGGCGACCACGGTCGTTATTGTCGCGGCGAAAACGTCACTAATGACGTCATTATTTTCGCTCACGTCGAGCTCACAACGACCCATCTGAAGAGGTGAGTCGAAGTGGACGTTGAGAAATTTGGCGCAATTTTAAAAACTTAAAGATGGCGACAGAAAAAATTACTTTGTATGATTCGGAAAGAGATATTTTAGCATTATTGCGATGCACCAACAAATATCCAATTGTCGCCACAGAAGACATTTTGATTATATTTAAACGTAAATTATATACTCCACTAAAATAAAATATAAAAATTCAATTGTATATTTTTTTAAATATAAATCACGTTGATCAATAATTATTTTGTTGTTCCTCTGCTTCTTGTTCATCTGCTTCATAAATTATTTACCTGAGTACGTAACGCTGGGTAAATTAATGATGTATGCCGACGATATAACCGTTTTAATAGAAGCATAATCATTTTATGAAATGCAAACAAAAGTAAATGTAGTGATTGAACAATTTAATTTATGGTGTTTCATTAATCAATTAATTGTGAACGTGGAAAAAACCAGCTGTGTCCAATTGAAAATAAAATTATCTGTAAATACAGACATTTGTTTAACGTCTTATAATATTAAAATATTATCAAAAATAAAATTTTTTAAATAGGATACATATATATTATTTCAAAGTAATATACTTTGTACACTCGACAAAACAATTGTAGACTTTTACAAAATGTATCCAAATTAAAAATTCAGATCGGTTCAATTTTATTGAGGGGAGATTCTACATGTACACTTGCGCACAACGGTTAAAAATAAAAGAAAAAGGCAGAAATAGACATGTGCTGGCTCACTTCATCGGCCACACTTCTACTTATGGGAACTAGCAATATAGTAGTATTAAATATATGGAGTTAAGTATGGAAAAGACAACTGTTACAGCATAAGAAAGAGTGAACTTGTAATACCCTATAGAACTGTATTTTTTTAAAGAAGTGCAAATTACATGGGTTGTAAAATTTATAACAAGTTGCCAGAAAATATAAAACGTCAACAGAACTACAAAAAATTGAAAAGTTTACTTAAGAGTTATTTATTAAAATTATTACCATACAATTTTAATGATTTATTGTGATTACTTAATTTTTGACTTATTGTATCCTGATACTGGGTTTTTTTGCAATAAAAATTATTATTATTATTACTATTAAAGTTTATTATTAAGGCTTACAAATTATAACATAACCTTCTTAAGCTTCTGACTTATTTTCAAGCTCGCAATTTTTAATGTTTACATCAACGGTGAAAACGCCCCATAGTCCATTCCACTTGGGTTTATGATCGCAGTCGTGAGCGTGATTGTTGTGAGTGCTTAGTGGAACTCACTGACAATGTAACTTGTGCATATATGATACTTGTGCAAACCTTACGCGGATACAACATAGCATACAGACCGTTGATTGCTGTATGCGCTACTAGAAGTATTAAAATCAAATTTTTATTCAATAGTAAACAAAAAAAACAAGTTATATAATATAAACTGTGTATACCTGTATATACCTAAATACCTATTTCAGGTAAGTTGTTGTTACTGAACTGTTTGAGTGTCGTGTATAGCTGACATGTTCTCCCGGGTCTATCGAAGGAAGATCTGGACTCTCCTATTCCAGACAACCTATCCCCAAACCATGATTACGATGAAATCATACCCGCAACAATAACCTCAATTGCACCATCAACCGAACACCCTGAAACAAACTTAAATAATATTCCCACAACAATTATAAATAGTATCCCCATAGCAGTTTTAAATAACATTCCCAAACCAAATTTAAGTAACATTCCTAAAAAACCTAATTATGTCCAATATACCTATCGTGCCACTTCACCAGGTTCGTACAAATTTTTCATTGAACCCCTCTCCGGCTCCAGTAAAAGATTATATCCCTTATCCTTTGATAATTTATTAGTAGAAAATCAAATTTCTGACATTCTAAAAATGTATTCCCTCGGTACAAGCCGTCTCTGCAACTGAGCTTCAGCATGCAATAATTAACTCTTTCCAAGAAAACTGCCCGGAGGTCTCAAAAGACATCAGCAGGTCGACTTGTTGGTGGAATGAGGGCCTAAGAAGTCAGAGGCGAAGGGTTCGCCAGCTATTTAACAGAGCAAGGAGGTTGGGGAACTGGGATAATTACCATGAAGCCCTTACCGAATACAAAAGGTCTCTGAAGAAAGCCAAAGTGGAGGAAGTTGTCCATGGAGGAAGCTCTGTCATGATGTTGAAAACACATCTGAGGGAGCAAGGCTCCATCGTGTCCTGGCGAAGAAACCCGCTGACACCATCGGCTCACTTCGTAAACCCAATGGTGAGTATACTAGCTCCGCGAAGGATACACTCGAGACACTGCTCCGGATTCATTTCCCGGATTCGGTGACAGTGGACGATGAAAACACTTCTCAAGAGCAGTTAAACCAGTGTCTCCCGCCGACTGGCGAGGACTGGAGAAGAGCGGCGATTGCCATTAACCGCTCAAAAATCGAATGGGCAATAAACTCATTCGACCCCTTCAAAGCACCGGGACCAGATGGGATATACCCAGTTCTTTTACAAAAAGGAGCAGAGCATCTTTTAACTCTGCTTGGTCATATATTCAGGGCAAGCCTGGCTACGAGTTATATCCCAACCGTATGGAAACCAGTAAGAGTGACCTTTTTGCCAAAACCGGGGAGGCTTAATCACTCCACGGGAAAGGACTTTAGACCAATTAGTCTGTCATCGTTTCTACTGAAAACAATGGAACGACTAATAGGATTTCATTTGACTCAGGGGGCATTGTCAAGAAATCCGCTTCATGCTAACCAACACGCGTATCAGGTGGGAAAATCCTGTGAATCAGCCCTCCACAACCTAATATACAGGATTGAAGAGGGATTCGCAAGGAAACAAACCATCTTGTGCGTTTTTCTTGACATAGAGGGGGCATTTGACAATGTTTCTCACAATTCCATGGTTGATTCTGCAGGTCGGCATGGAGTTGAAGACACCTTTTGCAGGTGGATAAAATCTATGCTGATAGGAAGAAGAATAAAAACTTCTCTTTTTGGAGAGTCTGTCACTGTGAGAGCCACAAAGGGATGTCCACAGGGTGGTGTCTTATCCCCACTCCTGTGGAGCCTGACAGTGAACAGCTTACTGACAAACCTCAACCAAAATGGATACTACACACAGGGTTACGCGGACGACATTGTAATTGCAATCCAGGGACCCTGTGAAGGCACAATCTCGGAGCTTATGCAAAACGCTCTTAGAATCACACAGGAATGGTGTATCAATCAGGGATTGAAAATTAACCCTAGTAAGACCGCACTAATTCCATTCACACGTAAAAGGAAGGTGGATAACATAAAACCACCAATCCTCTTCGGTGAAAGATTACAGATCACAAGGGAAGCCAAGTTCTTGGGAGTAATGCTGGACTCCAAACTAACATGGAACCCTCATCTGGAATATATAACAAATAAGAGCAAATCTTCTCTCATGCTTTGCAAGAGAGCATGTGGAAAAGTTTGGGGTCTAAAACCCAAAACGATCCACTGGGTCTACACAACAGTAGTCAGGCCCATTATAACCTATGCTGCTTTAGTGTGGTGGCCAAAAGTTAAGCAGATTACTGCGTGCATAAAGCTGTCCAGGATCCAGAGACTGGCCTGCTTGTGCATCACTGGATCCATGAGCAGTACACATACAGCTGCCATGGAAGTCATACTGGGGCTGCCTCCGCTAAGCATTGTAGTAACAGCTAAAGCGAGATCCAGCGCCTATATATTGTCTTGCAATAACAACTGGATTAATAAAAATCAGGTTGGACATGCAAGTATCGTGGGAACATCAATTATCTCAGACCCCGTCTTTGAAATGGGCACAGATATACTTCCCAAGACATACTCCTTCTCAAAACCTTTCACTGTAGTATGTGATAGGGCCATGTGGTCGGAAGGAGAACCATCCTACCTCAGGAAAGGAATCGTCTGGTATACAGACGGATCCAAAACTGAAGAAGGGACCGGGGCGGGAATCTACGGTGAGAGACCAAAAGCAAACATAAGCCTCAACTTGGGGAAATATGCTACGGTCTTCCAAGCAGAAGTCTACGCCATACTGGCTTGCGTCCGTGAGAACCTACGTAGAGGCTACATAAACCAGAACGTTTGTATTCTGTCGGAAAGTCAAGCTGCTTTAAAAGCCTTGTCTGGAACTGAGGTCACCTCAAGGGTAGTCAAGGATTGTCTGGAGGAACTTCTGAAACTGGCAAAACGGAACAATGTTAAATTGATCTGGGTGCCGGGTCACAGTGGTTTCGAAGGAAACGAAAAAGCGGATACCTTAGCAAAGAAGGGAGTCGGAATGCCATTCATAGGCCCAGAGCCTATTTTAGGAATTCCAAAGACTGCATGTAAACAAGTGATCAACGAGTGGTCAAATGCTAAACACCGTGATCACTGGGAAAAAGTACCGCGGCAAGAGCTCGGGAAGGTACTGCTTCAGAGTGCAACAAAGAGGGTATCTCTCGATGCACTGAGGCTGCACAGGATGCAACTGCGGAGAGTTACCGGGTTCATTACTGGGCATTATCCCATGCGGAAGCATCTGCACACAATAGGACTCCATAACGGCTCCATTGTGTGCAGATTGTGTGGCGAGGAGGAAGAAACGTCCAGCCACATAATCTTTGACTGCGAACCTCTGGGTTACAGCAGATACAGGATATTCGGTGCATCTCACCCCGAATATATGAACCTTCAGGAGGACCTGATAAGCAAGCTCCAGGCTATTGCCAACATATGGGAGAAGCGAGTCTCGTCAGACTGAGTTAGGAGGGGGATCACAATGGACCATAGGGTCGAAGTGCAATAATTTTTACCCCGATATCAATCAATCAACAAGCCGTCTCTGTACAACCTTTAAATGTTCCTTATCTGCTAATTCTTTTATATCCCAAGACTTCCTTATCCAAAACGACTTAAAAGCGTTTATCCCAACCCATTGTGTCACTAGAACTGGTGTTATCCGGAATATTGATCTTGATCTGAGAACTCTTACTATCCATTGTAAGAGTTCCCCCCGATGTGGTCACTGTACTGAGTTGCATCCCACAAATTTCTGCAGTAATCCCGACATTACCAAATATATGCACTGCGATGGAACAAATTCTTCCCGATCCCGCGAACGCCCCGAATACACCCCTCAAACAGCCATAAAATGGCTCATGGAAACAAAAGGCCTCACGTCCCATGAAGCTGCCAATGTCCACCGCTCTCACGGCAAAAATTCATTAACTCCATTAGTAATCCAGAGCTCTTTTTTCCACGATTACCAGAACAAACATGACCATGCCATAGCCTATCCCTACTATGAACCATAGTTATTCCCAGGTAGTAAAAGTTGCAGCCAAAAAGCGAAAACCAACTACCTCTTCCCCCCTTCCTTGATTCTCCTATTTATTCCCATGAACATCAACCCCTTCTTATTAGTTCCAATGGATGCCTTCCATCTACATTCACCTCTCCTATTTTCAATAGTAATTTAACACCCTTAAATAAAATCACACAATCTAATATTGAACCCTTAGAATCGCATTTCCTTAAAGCCCTTCAATTTGTAATTACGGATCCAACTACAAAACAAAAAGTGACCCAACTTTTCAACCTAATTTTAAAAAATGGCGGAATTCCGTCATCTTCGAAACCTTCAATGCAACATCCGAAGTCTTTGAGCCGATGCATTTGTTCGTATCAGGGGATATCATGTATATCGCTCTGATAGGGCAGATGGATATGGAGGTGCTGCAATCCTTGTACATGCATCTATTCCTCACCAACAGATACCTTTACAATCATCATCCCCAAATACCTCTTTTTAGAGCTCTTTTTTCCAAATACCTCTTTTGCAGCCAAAAAGCGAATCAACCAACCACCTCTTCCCCCCCTCCCTGATTCTCCTATTTATTCCCATGAACATCAATTCCTTCTAATTAGTTCCAATGGACGCCTTCCATCTACATTACTTTGACCTGTTTTCAATAGTAATTTAACAACCATAAATAAAATCACACAACCGAATGTTGAACTCTTAGAATCACATTTCTTTAAAGCCATCCCATTTGTAATTACGGACCCAACTACACAACAAGTGAACAAACCCGAGCCAATGCATATTTTCGTATCAGGGGATATCATGTATATTGCTCTGATAGGGCAGATGGATATGGAGGTGCTGCAATCCTTGTACATGCATCTATTCCTCACCAACAGATACCTTTACAATCCTCATCCCCAAATACCCAGGTTATTGGAATACGCATTGATGACGTTGATTATATCTCAATCTACAATCCTCCTAACAATCCTATTCCTGAAAACAAATTAACCAATCTCCTCTCTAACGCTTTTCCTTTCGTTCTCCTTGCAGGAGATTTCAATTTCCACCACCCCATCTGGGGTAATCACTATAGTGATGCAGGTGGTAATATCCTATACGATTACCTAATAAACTCCCACCTAGTTATGTTAAATGACGGATCTCCTACTCTGTGCTGCCCTCCTCCTAGAAAATGTACGGCTGTTGACATCAGCATTTGCTCTCCCGCACTTAGCACCATCTTCCAATGGGTTCCCTTGGATTACACCTACGGAAGTGACCATTGGCCAATATTAATATCATTTGGCAAAAATAATTCTAATTCAAAACGACTATTTCAATCGTGATGGTCCATTAACAAAGCCGATTGGGGTCTTTATGCCCAAAGTTTCCGGGTGCAATTCATGGAAAATTCTACTCTTTCTGATCCAATTGCATCATAAAAATCTTTTGTAGATGCCATAGACCAACTCTGCCTCACATAAAGCAATTCCAAGAACCAAAGCACCCCCTGTATCCCATACTCCCACTCCTTGGTGGGATAAAGAGTGTAAAGAACTTATACACGAGCGAAAGTCTAGCACACAAAAACTAACACGTGATTTTACGATGGACAACTATCTAGAATATCGATGTACATGTGCAAAAGTAAGGAGAGTATTGAAACTAAAAAAGAGACTCATGGAGAGAATTTTGTGAGAGTTTTTCAAGATCGACTCCCATTTCCGAAATATGGAATAATATTAAAATATTTCGCAATGGGTCTGTACCTTACGCTCGTCGTTCTTCGAATGATGATTGGAAGGTAGAATTTTTGGACAATTTATCCCCCCAAACTGTGGCTACCGATTCTTTGTTTTACCTCGCTGCCCAGTCTGAAAATATTCTAGACGATTCTTTTTCTATCCAAGATATAATTCCACTATCTCCCGAATTAAAGATTCATCGCCAAGTTCAGATGGCATATACTACAGTATGATAAAAAACCTTAATAGCGAATCGCATATTCTGTTTCTGAATATTCTAAACGATTTGTTTCTGAAAAATTTAGTGCCGGAAGATTGGAGAAATTCTTTAATTTTACCTATCCTAAAACCTAATAAAAACCCCAACCTTGCTTCATCCTATCGCCCCATTGCTATGAGTTCCTGTCTTTCAAAAATCATGGAACATTTAATCAAAATCAGATTAGAGTGGTGGTGTGAATACCACTCCATTCTACCTGATTTTCAGTTTGGTTTTAGAAGAGCAATGCGTACGACCGATAATCTCTCCTTGCTTTACACCAATATTCTCGATTGCTTTACGAACAACAATTATTTGATAGCTGTGTTCATCGATATCAAAAGTGCATTCAACAATGTTAACATAGAGATACTTGTTGATAAACTAAATCAACTGAATGCTCCAAGACTGGCACAGCCACCTAGACTGGCTCGATACATTCAAAACCTCTTTCACTACCGATATATCACCCTTTTATATCACCATCCCCAAATCCATCGAACAGCCTCTCTGGGCCTGCAACAGGGAGCAGTACTCAGTCCAATCGTTTTGAATATTTACACAACTAATATGAAAGAGTTACTCCTTCAACACAACATCGAAATCCTGCAATTTGCTTATGATATAGTTATATATTCATCCAATAATTCCATAGATTTAGCTAGAAGCAACGTCACAAACAGTTTAGTTCGGTAAAAAGATAATTTGGTGGAAGTCAACCTTGATATTTCAATAACAAAAACTTCCGCAATTCTATTTTCCCGACATAAGGATGTTCCACAACCCATCCCATTCCTAGATTCGGCTATCTATTTTCACAATTACGTAAAATTTCTTGGCGTGATTCTTGATCGAAAACACTCCTGGCGAGAGTACATCAACTCTCTAACTAAATGGCTAACCGTGTTCAAAGCGGACTAAACGCTATGAAAGCCATAAGGTCTACATGGTGGGGTTCAGACCCTTCCACCTTGCTAGCATTCTATAATGCATTCGTCCAGGGAGTTTTCGATTATAGCAGCTTCCTTCTTTCTCCTGTGTCACAATCCAATTCATCTATCCTTGATCGAATTCAATTCCAAGCCCTTCGACTATGCTTAGGCCAAATGCGTTCTTGCCCTACAAACGCCCTACTAGTTGAAGCAGGTATACCTCCTCTACAACTTACATGGCCAAAAAACTCATCCTTAAAAACTCTCCTTTTCCCAACATCCGCTTATCCCGCTTTTAGGTCATCTGAATCAAAAGATCCACAACTCCAGATACTGGCGTCGCAAACCAATTCCTTCCCTAATAATAGCTTACCGTTCTTTCTTCGAATAACGATCCATCGTAGTCCCTTGCTCCTTTATTTCACACTCTCTTGTGAATTGCGGATTGCATTGCTGTGTTAGAAGGTCTTAAGTATATCTTAGATTCGCGAATAAATAGTTCAGTAATAATAACTGACTCAAAGAGCTTCTTGTCGATCTTATCCAATCCCATTTCCAATCCTAATAGTTCCTATATCATATCCCTTATAAAGTTTGAGCTCATTAACGCCACTAATTACAACTTACGCGTTACCTACGTTTGGTGCCCTTCGCACATTGGCATACGAGGCAACGAGTTTGTTGATGTTTTAGCAAGGCGAGGGGCACTCAATGGGGAAAATACAACCTATATACCACCATTCAGCGACCTAAATACAAAATGTCGACTGCAGTTATTAGAAGATTGACAGGCAGATTGCCCATACAAGTACCACCAAAGGAACCGCAATAGCTGCTCTACAATCAAAACCCAGCCTGCGTGCTTGGTTCGACGACATGCATCTGGATCGCCCGACAATAGTCTCCATTGGTAGACTACGCTCAAGACACAACAGTCTGCCAAGGCACCTCCATAAAATCCATATCGAAAATAATACAACCTGTAGTTCTTGTGGTCAAGATTACTGTGACGAAAATGATATTCTCCTTGAGTGTCCCAGACTTTCCCTACAAAGAGCCATACTTTATAAAACCTTAATATCCCAAAAAATCGCATTTCCTATTAATATTACCCACCTACTATCCTTAAATATCAAAATCATCCTTAAGTCTGTAGTCCAATTCTTCAAATCTTTTAACGTTTCCGTATAAACACCAACCTCCACCCCCATTTCTAACAGTACACTGTGTCGTCCTTATTTAATGCCAATACACTTTTCTCTCTTTTGTAACCCAATCCAAGGTCTCCTACATTATTGTTAACCAAATCCTAGCTCCAACGGGTTCTTGCCTCTCGTTAGCGAATCCTTTACTCCTATGTAACCACACTCCCGTGTCTAAGTGCTGTCCATGATTTTTGAGAGTTTTTCTGTTTTTTAACAAATGATTTCCTTTTTTTCAGAGTTAATTTTAATTTTTGTATAATCTATATTTTTGTTGAATAGGTATTGTGTATGTTAATTTTTTTAATTGTTAATGGCTTATATGGCAAATTAAGCCCTTGCCAAGTTTATTTTAAATTAAAAAAAACCTTACGCGGTAGTTTTAAATATAAATTCTCTTTAACAATATTAAGTTTAGTTCTGACTTTGTAACGGTTGAAATTATTGATCGTAGAAAAAATTTTTTTGTTTCAGGTGTTCATAAAATTACCTAATTAGTTCATTTCCGCATATTCGTCCTAAAAATAACTAAAAAAACCTAAAAAGTAAGGTCAAGTTTGTAAATGGGCAAAATCGGACGATATTTCGGCAAAATGGGCAAAACTGCCCAACTTTGACCGAACAAATATGTAAAAACAAAAAATGTTCCTTTTTTTAAAATAAACAACTTTTTGAAGAAACTTTTTTTCATAAACTCACTATATACCGAGTATTTAAGCAATTAACTAAGTTAGTTATTTTCACTTGTTTGATATAGAATTTAATAATATTATTTGCCATTTTTTTAATTTTTAGTTTTAAAAGATATTGAGAAAAAAATTTTTTTTTTATAAATAATTCAATTCTGATCCTGTTCCAGTAGTCGGAACGTAAAAACTTAGGGTCATATTCAAAACGCGTGGATGTAGATAAAAAATTGCAGTCCCCAACAACCTTCCTGAAAAATGGTAATTTGACTCTACTGCTAAGGAGCTGCAGTTCATATATAGAGGTCAGTGTATAAAAATATCACGGTAGAGACATCTTTTAATTGTATTCTAAATGTTAAAGTTTCTTTCTTTTATTTGTATATTATTCTGCGACATAAGTTTAAAAATTTAACATTTCTTTGAGAATTTTATAAAACAATGTTATTGTCAAACTACTATAACCATATTATATTTAAATGTTTGTAAATAAATGCAAGTTGACCCTTGTAAAGTTACCAAACATTTGTAGTTACAAATCAATTAAAGAAGATAAACAAATCAATTAAAACAGATAAAATATGAAACGATGTCGTGCTACATTTTATTTAAATAATTTGCGTTAATTAAGATGCGATGACATGGGAATTTGTGCAAAACACACATTAATAGCTACATGTATTCTGCAATTGGTAAGTTAAATAATTTTAATTTGTCCTTTTAATTGTGAGGTTATGTTTACATAACAAAAACATGAAAATAAGTTAAACAAAGTTTAGCTTTATAGATATAATTTGGAAATATTTACGTTACAACATAATCAACAGATTATGCGATAAATAATTCTTTTAGCTATAATAATTTTTCATATATCTTTTCCAAATATTCGTATTTCATTTGGTAATTGTAATTTTGTATGCTATTATGCAAAATACTAACAGTAGAAATAAACTTCTTCAATTTCTGTTTAAAAATTATATTTCATTCGTCTTCTTTAAAACAGTAAACAATTTTTAATTTGAATTAAAAAAGAAAAGTGTCATTTTAAACTTAATAAAAGAAACTTTAAAAAAATTTCAAATTGTAGTGAACTCCGCGGTTAAGTATGGAGTATATATCTGATAAACGACCGCCTTGATTTTTTCTTTTGACAAAAATGTTCACTACGTTCCTCACAGCTATGTCTTCAATATCAAATCGAATATTGCCCTTAAGTGCGTCAATTTAGCTCGAAAAGAAAATATAATAATAAAGATCATTTATCAAAGCTATTTATCGGATATTGTGTTACTACTTACATGTCAATTTCTATTAAGGTTACGTAAGGCATAGTATGAAAGAACTAGCGTATACTCTATAGACAAACATGTCATTAAATTTTTAATTAAATATTGATATGAAAAAATTAACTCATACACCAGGAATCGAACCTCGGACCTCTGCATTATGATGATTAAGTATATATGAATAATAATATGGGGAATAGCAACTTGATGTTGACAACAAAGTAATACTGTCAATGATATGAAAAAATTGAAACATATACCAGAGTCATAGTTGGTGTAACGGTTAGCACACGACTCGATTCCAGAGTTCCGAGGTTCGATGATTCCTGGTGTATGAGTTAATTTTTACATGTCAATATTTAATTAAAAATGTTTCCTTTATCTACAATTTGTATACCCGATCTATATACAGAGTTGTTCAACAGATAGGCAAACCCAGATTTATTCCTACCAGGCGAAGCAAACACAAAATCTGATATGGGTTTCTTTTGTAATTTTTTCCGGGGATTAGAATGAGCTAACCAGATTTGAGGTACTTTTAAGCCAATGAGACGAATCAAGGTCAAGTCTGAAATCTTATATGGAACCTCTCTCCCCATTTTTTATGAGGGAGTATTATAGGAGCAAGACATTTTATGAAGATTAATTCCCTTAGTATTTTTCTAACATCACTTTGTACCGGAGATAATTGACCGCAAAAGTGTCTAAAAAAACAGTATTTTCTTGACTATTTTTATTCGGGACGAAGATAATAACATGAAAATTTGCACATTTTATGAGCACATAACAAGTCGCTTAACTTTTGAACAACTCTGTATAATACATTCAATGGTTTATTAAGTTTGGTCCCGACTTTATAACGGTTGAAAATATTGATAGCGAAATAAAATTTTTGATATGGGTGTTTTTAAAACTACCCAATTTGTCCATGTCCGTATATCCGTCCGCCTGTCTGTCCTTAATTCGAATACAAACAGAAATAACGAGCTAAGATATTGCTACAAATTGGGTCCAAGTTCGTGAATCTGCCAAATCGGATCGTGTTTTTCCAGCAGAAGGGAAATATCTTTGAAACCGTAAAAAATTTAAAGACAAAAAATTTTCTTTTTTTAAAGCCTAAAATTGTTGGTACTTCTATATGCCACAATAGCCATGTCCTTTTTTCAAAATTTTATAGTCATTTTACGCCTTATTCATTCCGTATCTGGGAAAAGGTTTCGAATAAAAGTAGTTAATATATTTATTATGAACAACATCGTGCAAAATGAGCGCTGCTTTGGGATCCATGCCCATAGTACTATTTACTATACTATTTAATGTGCTGCTCCAGAAAAAATTGAGAATTATATTATATATTATATATTATATATTATATATTATATATTATATATTATATATTATATATTATCTATTATCTATTATATATTATCTATTATATATTATCTATTATCTATTATATATTATATATTATCTATTATATATTATATATTATCTATTATATATTATCTATTATATATTATCTATTATATATTATATATTATATATTATATATTATATATTATATATTATATATTATATATTATATATTATATATTATATATTATATATTATATATTATATATTATATATTATATATTATATATTATATATTATATATTATATATTATATATTATATATTATATATTATATATTATATATTATATATTATATATTATATATTATATATTATATATTATATATTATATATTATATATTATATATTATATATTATATATTATATATTATATATTATATATTATATATTATATATTATATATTATATATTATATATTATATATTATATATTATATATTATATATTATATATTATATATTATATATTATATATTATATATTATATATTATATATTATATATTATATATTATATATTATATATTATATATTATATATTATATATTATATATTATATATTATATATTATATATTATATATTATATATTATATATTATATATTATATATTATATATTATATATTATATATTATATATTATATATTATATATTATATATTATATATTATATATTATATATTATATATTATATATTATATATTATATATTATATATTATATATTATATATTATATATTATATATTATATATTATATATTATATATTATATATTATATATTATATATTATATATTATATATTATATATTATATATTATATATTATATATTATATATTATATATTATATATTATATATTATATATTATATATTATATATTATATATTATATATTATATATTATATATTATATATTATATATTATATATTATATATTATATATTATATATTATATATTATATATTATATATTATATATTATATATTATATATTATATATTATATATTATATATTATATATTATATATTATATATTATATATTATATATTATATATTATATATTATATATTATATATTATATATTATATATTATATATTATATATTATATATTATATATTATATATTATATATTATATATTATATATTATATATTATATATTATATATTATATATTATATATTATATATTATATATTATATATTATATATTATATATTATATATTATATATTATATATTATATATTATATATTATATATTATATATTATATATTATATATTATATATTATATATTATATATTATATATTATATATTATATATTATATATTATATATTATATATTATATATTATATATTATATATTATATATTATATATTATATATTATATATTATATATTATATATTATATATTATATATTATATATTATATATTATATATTATATATTATATATTATATATTATATATTATATATTATATATTATATATTATATATTATATATTATATATTATATATTATATATTATATATTATATATTATATATTATATATTATATATTATATATTATATATTATATATTATATATTATATATTATATATTATATATTATATATTATATATTATATATTATATATTATATATTATATATTATATATTATATATTATATATTATATATTATATATTATATATTATATATTATATATTATATATTATATATTATATATTATATATTATATATTATATATTATATATTATATATTATATATTATATATTATATATTATATATTATATATTATATATTATATATTATATATTATATATTATATATTATATATTATATATTATATATTATATATTATATATTATATATTATATATTATATATTATATATTATATATTATATATTATATATTATATATTATATATTATATATTATATATTATATATTATATATTATATATTATATATTATATATTATATATTATATATTATATATTATATATTATATATTATATATTATATATTATATATTATATATTATATATTATATATTATATATTATATATTATATATTATATATTATATATTATATATTATATATTATATATTATATATTATATATTATATATTATATATTATATATTATATATTATATATTATATATTATATATTATATATTATATATTATATATTATATATTATATATTATATATTATATATTATATATTATATATTATATATTATATATTATATATTATATATTATATATTATATATTATATATTATATATTATATATTATATATTATATATTATATATTATATATTATATATTATATATTATATATTATATATTATATATTATATATTATATATTATATATTATATATTATATATTATATATTATATATTATATATTATATATTATATATTATATATTATATATTATATATTATATATTATATATTATATATTATATATTATATATTATATATTATATATTATATATTATATATTATATATTATATATTATATATTATATATTATATATTATATATTATATATTATATATTATATATTATATATTATATATTATATATTATATATTATATATTATATATTATATATTATATATTATATATTATATATTATATATTATATATTATATATTATATATTATATATTATATATTATATATTATATATTATATATTATATATTATATATTATATATTATATATTATATATTATATATTATATATTATATATTATATATTATATATTATATATTATATATTATATATTATATATTATATATTATATATTATATATTATATATTATATATTATATATTATATATTATATATTATATATTATATATTATATATTATATATTATATATTATATATTATATATTATATATTATATATTATATATTATATATTATATATTATATATTATATATTATATATTATATATTATATATTATATATTATATATTATATATTATATATTATATATTATATATTATATATTATATATTATATATTATATATTATATATTATATATTATATATTATATATTATATATTATATATTATATATTATATATTATATATTATATATTATATATTATATATTATATATTATATATTATATATTATATATTATATATTATATATTATATATTATATATTATATATTATATATTATATATTATATATTATATATTATATATTATATATTATATATTATATATTATATATTATATATTATATATTATATATTATATATTATATATTATATATTATATATTATATATTATATATTATATATTATATATTATATATTATATATTATATATTATATATTATATATTATATATTATATATTATATATTATATATTATATATTATATATTATATATTATATATTATATATTATATATTATATATTATATATTATATATTATATATTATATATTATATATTATATATTATATATTATATATTATATATTATATATTATATATTATATATTATATATTATATATTATATATTATATATTATATATTATATATTATATATTATATATTATATATTATATATTATATATTATATATTATATATTATATATTATATATTATATATTATATATTATATATTATATATTATATATTATATATTATATATTATATATTATATATTATATATTATATATTATATATTATATATTATATATTATATATTATATATTATATATTATATATTATATATTATATATTATATATTATATATTATATATTATATATTATATATTATATATTATATATTATATATTATATATTATATATTATATATTATATATTATATATTATATATTATATATTATATATTATATATTATATATTATATATTATATATTATATATTATATATTATATATTATATATTATATATTATATATTATATATTATATATTATATATTATATATTATATATTATATATTATATATTATATATTATATATTATATATTATATATTATATATTATATATTATATATTATATATTATATATTATATATTATATATTATATATTATATATTATATATTATATATTATATATTATATATTATATATTATATATTATATATTATATATTATATATTATATATTATATATTATATATTATATATTATATATTATATATTATATATTATATATTATATATTATATATTATATATTATATATTATATATTATATATTATATATTATATATTATATATTATATATTATATATTATATATTATATATTATATATTATATATTATATATTATATATTATATATTATATATTATATATTATATATTATATATTATATATTATATATTATATATTATATATTATATATTATATATTATATATTATATATTATATATTATATATTATATATTATATATTATATATTATATATTATATATTATATATTATATATTATATATTATATATTATATATTATATATTATATATTATATATTATATATTATATATTATATATTATATATTATATATTATATATTATATATTATATATATTATATATTATATATTATATATATTATATATTATATATATTATACATTATACAGAGCTCCAGGCTATTGCCAACATATGGGAGAAGCGAGTCTCGTCAGACTGAGGTAGAAGGGGGAGCACAATGGATCATAGGGTCGAAGTGCAATAATTTTTACCCCGATAGCAATCAATCAACCAATACATTATATATTATACATTATATAATATTTTTTTAGTTTTTCAATTGCTATTCTTGACGAATTTTGGCTTGATGCTTATCTTTTGTTTATTTGGTTGAAAACAAAAAAGACACCTTTATCAACTTCATTTCTGAAAATATACCGTCCTCCAGTTCGTTTGTGGACACTATAACTCAAAAACCCTTGTTGCTTGTTAAAAAAAAAAGGAATAATTTTGTATTTAAATTTCTCCAACTGCTTAACAAATTTTGTTATGTGTACGGATGTGGTCTCTAGGACATGTTCAAGAAGTTATCTCTTTTCGTTTGAAAGTTATCGTATTGATGTACATTCGGAAATGCAGTAGAATATTTTATGATTACCTCTACCAAAAATTTTTTTCTTCGATCCATATATAGAATTTACCCTACAGAAGTATATTAACATAAATCGTAAAAAGTCTATAATATTGACTGATAGCAGTTCGTTGTGTTAGCTGAGATGTTAATGCTAATTATTGTAACATTATGATAGTTTTAAATATTGCAAACATTTTGTAATGACTATTATTGTTGTTTCTGTCCATCATAGAATGAATTAATTTTTTTATATGGGAAATATGAAGAACTATTCGTTTATGTAATACTCTATTCTTTGCCAACGTTTCGTTAGTCGTTGCTGACTTCCTCAGGGCTCAAATTACTATGTTTTACATATATGTCAATATCAAATTAATTATTAGAACTATAAGTATTCGGTTTAATTGCTTTAGCCAGCACTCCATAACAGTAAACGTGATAACAATCAAAAATTATTTAACAAACCAATTACACAGTTAATTTTTTTTCTCCTTTTATAAAATACAATCAATTGTCCATCCAACATCGACTGATGAAACGTTGGCAAAGAATTAAAAAAATTTTACATAAACGAATAGTTGTCCATATTTCCCATATAAAAAAATTAATTTTGTAATAACATTGAAATAAGATATGTATGCCGCTTTATAAAAATGGTCTTCTTCGAATATAAAATAGCATAATTTATCCCCAATTCCATTGTATAAATTTTATTTCGAAACGGTAAAAGGTAGGGTTTATCAAAATATATTAACATTTTTTGTAGGAAAATGTTTTTTTTTCGAAAACTTAACAAAATCAGCGGAAATCGAATACAAAAGTTTGAATAACATTTATGGAAGTATGTTTTTACAGTCGATTTGTGTAGTATTCATTCGTGTTCGAATAATACAACTTAGGTGGAATTTAATTCACAACTATCTCTTTATTAAAAATCATTCTATATGTATACACATTATAAATGACGTCCGTTGTATATTAATTATATTAACACATCATTGTAATTTATTTGCTGATGTTGCAGATATTTAAACAATAATAGAAATATATATTATGAAATATGACATACTCCAATTACCTATATTTCTAATAATTCGGTTTTCGGACAAAATTTAGAGGTGGGGGAAGAAATTCAATCGCCAAAAAAATATCATTAAGCTTCATTTGCCTCAATTCCGAAGTGTGAGAAGTCTGAGATGTTTCCAAAAAGCCACAAAAACCTTAAAAATAAATTTCGGGAACAGTAAGGAGTTCTACGAATATTTAGGATTATTTAATAAACTCGCTCTGCTCGCAAGGGGATACCCCCCTTGACCCCGTGGCTCCGCGTCACAGAAAATAACATTACATGAATTGTTAAAAAAGTTGAAAAATATACTTACCAAAAAGTACCTACCATTAGATAAGTACTAGGGGGGAGGGGGGAGTTTTTTGGTAGCGGAATTTTTATGAGGGGAATTTAGATTAGTTTTTTTGGGGATATGGGTTTATGATGGGGGGTTTGGGGGAGGGAGGGACTGCGCATAGATAGGTCCCACATTACCATTATCTGCCCCTTGATGAAAAAAATTAGGTTTTTCGAATTAACTGATTAATTTGCAGTAATTGAATGCAAAAACTGCATCTTTCTAGCATGTAAAGTAGTAATTGGGTTATTTTTGCTGGCGTTTTTTCCATTTTTAAGGGGGTGGCGATGAAAAAATTAAAGTTTATCCAATAACCTCATTAGTTTGAAGAAATTCTCCACCAAATGCAAAAAAACCGATCTTTCTACCATGAATAGAAGTTAAAAGAGTAGCTTACGGGGTTGTTTTCCCATTTTGTGATGAAAATTTTTAAGTTATTCTAATTACCTTCTTAATTTGTAGCTATTTAGCGTCGAATGCAAAAAACTGCATCTTTTTAGCATGTATAGAATAAAAGGGGTGTTTTTCCCATTTGCGAATGGTTGGAAAAATTAACGTTTTTAAAATAATCTTTTTATTATAATCCTGTTCCACGTTGAATAAAAAAACCCGATCTTTTTAACATGAATAGAAGCGAAAAGGGCAGTTTTAGGGGTGTTTTTCCTCTTTGGGGGGGGGGGGGATTACGATGTAGGTTATGAAACTTTTCGAAGTTTTCTGTTAATTTGACTTGGTGAAAATCCTATCTTTCTAGCATGAATAGAAGTTAAAAGGGCTTTGAAGCTTTTCCCATTTTTTAGATGGAAGCCATGGAAATTTTTATGTTTTCTGAATTACCTTCTTAATTTGCAGCTATTTAGCAACGAACGCAAAAAATTGCATCTTTCTAGCATGTATAGAAGAAAAGGTGTGGTTTTAGGGGTGCTTTTCCCATTTTCGAAGGGTTGTGACTGAAAAATTTTCGTTTTGAAAATAATCCTGTTATTTTAAGTCTGTTCCACGTCGAATAGAAAAATTCCAATCTTTCTAATATGAATAGATGTAAAAAAGGCATTTTTAGGGGTGTTTTTCCCATTTTCGGGGGAAATGCGAAACGAAGTTTTTCAAAGTATTCTGTTAATTTGACTTTATTTTAGGTCGATTGGTGAAAATCCCATCTTTCTAGCATGTATAGAACAGAAAAACGTAATTTGGGGGGGGGGGGTGTTTTTCTACTTTCCGGAGGGTTGCAATGAAAAAATTGAAGTTTTTCGAATATCCTTCTTAATTTGTAGCTATTTAGCGTCGAATGCAAAAAACCGCATCTTTCTAGCATGTATAGTAGAATAGGGTTGGTTTTAGGGTTGGCTTTGTTCCACGTCGAAAGGAAAAAACCCGATCTTTATATCATGAATAGAAGTGAAAAGGGCTTTTAGGGATGTTTTTCCCATTTTCGGGGAGGTTGCGATGTAGGTAATGAAATTTTTCTAAGTTTTCTGTTAATTTGACTTTATTTCGGGTCGATTGGTGAATACTCCATCTTTCTAGCATATATCGAACAGAAAAACGTAATTTTGGAGTATGTTTTTCCGATTTTCCGGGAGGTTGCAATAAAAAAATTGAAGTTTTCCGATTTTTCTTATCGGTTTGAAGCAATTTCGCGTCGATTGCAAAATACCACATCTTTCTAGCATGTCTAGAAGTGGGTTAGGTTTTGTATAGATCAGTAAGTGTCAGTGTGTCAGCTTCCTCATGAATTATTTTTAAAATATGTAAGGACCAATGTATACAAAAACTTGACAAATTATATACTAAAACCTTCCTCGAGAACCACTCTATCCATTGGTGAAAACAGCATGAAAATCGGTGCAGTAGTTTTTGAGTATGTCGCGAACAGACATACAGACGCGGCGGAGGACTTTGTTTTATAATGTGTAGTGATTAGATTAAGAAGAAGAGGATCACACCTTCGGGTGATGAGAAATCTTCTTAATATCTATCAAGTCAATACCTTAAGGTAGTGAAATTCGTATGATGTACAAACTGAGTGTGATGGCCAATTAGCTTCGTCGATTGTGCTAAGTCAGTTGAGGTCGACTACGTGATCTTACTACGACAACGTCATAGTGTTCTATCAGCTTATTTTCACATTTATTTTAACTTTGGAAATTATTTAATGCAATTTGTTCACGAAAGTATCTATATACACAAATTCAGAAAACAAATCATGAATTTAGATAATGGACCTACTTCAAATAGACCTTTTCATTTCAAAATACGAGTTGTTTTTGTTTCGGGCAGAATGTCAAATAAATCCATGTGACGAAATGAGTAAACAGTACTTCATGTCCAGGTTCATCTTATTCTAGAGTGCCCGAAAATTGCATGCACATAAAATCCTATGAAAAGGTATACTCGGTCCATTTAACTAAAATTGTAAAATTAAATTACTTCCAAAATTTAAAAAAAAATTCAAAATCAGTTAATAATAACAATAAATGAGTGGCCAACGTCGATTTGCTAAGCAAGAAACCGATCAACCATCACACTTAGTCTGTTGTTCGTACATCATACGATTTTAACATGTCTTCCCGGAAATTGGGCAAAATTTTCAATATTTAATTTCAAAAACGTCTTACTTTGATTGTATTTGGTAATCTTTTTACGATAAAAGCATATTTGGGCGTACAAAAATCAGCAAAATTTTATGTCTTAAAATAGGTAGGAAAATATAGCTAAAAGGGATAGGTGATCCCAATACATATTTTTAGAGTGAATTAAACGATCCACAAATTGGGTTCCGTACTCTTTTTTCACTAACCCACCCATTTAAAAGATATTAGACGTGTAACTTTGAGGAATAAAAAAAAACTTTTTTTCACTTCTAAATTTTATTAGAAAATTTAAAATTTAGCATTAGAAAAAGAGTAATACGTATTTCCTTAGAAAATTAGCTGATTTACAAAAATGGTCTCTTTTGTTAAAGCCATAAAAGATAATCGCAAACAAAGTTCAACTCATATCGATTTTAACCTCTTTTTAAAACCTTTAATATAATAACCTTTTTAATATAATTTTTCAGTTGAATTTTGATTCAATTAGCTTTTAAGCGCCTACAATTACCGATTCCACAAAAGAGACCAGTTTTCTAAATCCATTAATTTCTTCCATACATTTAGATTAGTCATTTTCTAATGCTTACCAATCAGCGAGGTATAATATTTAGAAGCATAAACCATTGCTTTTTTAAATTATGCATTAAGTTTGACCTCCAATGTCATTTGAATAAAATGAGTAAATGAAAAAAGTGTATGAAACCTTTTTTATAGATCATTTAATTCCCTATAAAATAATATATCGCTTTTTTATTTATTTTTTATCAATGAGTTATAAAATTAAGAAGAAACAAAATGTTTTTTTATATTTTCTTCAAATTTTGATCTACAGAATCATTTGAATGGTTGGGTAAATGAAAACGTGTAAGAGACCTACAAAAATATGTATTGGGATTTCCTATGTGTTTCCTTATTTTGCGCATGTGACTGAAGTGAAAATGGAAAACAGCAAGGAGGATAATTTTTATATAATATTATTAAGAACTCATATTTAGCACGGCCTCATTTGAGGTGACCAGGAACCAATTTTTCAAAGTACCCAGTAAAAATTACATATGTCGATACCCACTCATTGAATGCCCATGCATTGAATGGGATTTATCTAGGACAGGAGGTTTATTTATCCCTCTAAAACAAAGAACAATTTATTGTTAATTAGTGCATTTAATTATCTGAAGCACAGTACGATCATTGCATAATTACTTTTTTTTAATTTTAAAGTATTGTTCTGCTAGATCAACCATCAGCTAGCAGAGCATGTGGTTACACAGTACAACAAAGAGCAATTAATTTTCTATTAGAGCATTTAATTAGCTTAATAATTTGATATTAAGTACAATACAACCAATTAATTTTTTAAATATGGCTCTGCTGGTTAAGCTAGCAGAGCATGAATAATTTGATATTAAACACAATATAATTAATTGATTTTTAAAATATTGCTCTGCTAGCTTAACATTAAGCTAGCAGAGCATGCGGTTACACGATACAACAAAGAGCAGTGAATTTTTAATTAGGGCGTTTAATTAGCTTAATAATTTGATATTAAATACAATATAATTAATTGATTTTTTAAACATGGCTTTGCTCGTTAAGCTAACAGAGCATGCGGTTACACAGTACAACAAAGAGCATTAAATTTTTTTTTAGAGCATTTATTTAGCTTAATACTTTGAGATCAAAAACAATATAATTACTTGATTTTTAAAATATTGCTCTGCTAGCTTAACATTAAGCTAGCAGAGCATGCGGTTACACGATACAACAAAGAGCAATGAATTTTTAATTAGGGCATTTAATTAGCCTAAAAATTTGATATTAAATGCAATATAATTAATTGATTTTATAAACATGGCTCTGTTGGTTAAGCTAGCAGAGCATGCGGTTACACAGTACAACATAGAACATTTAATTTTTAATTAGGGCATTTAATTAGCGTCTAATTATGACACTATTATCATTGTGTTCTGCTCAGGTTGCTCTGCTGGCTTAATGGACATACATTTGTGTTAACTGTTTTAATAAAAATATTATCTTATTAAATAACCATAAGGTTAGCAAAAAATTAATAATTCCAAACGAGTTTCTTTTAGAATTTTTTTTTTTTTTTCTGGGCGCCTTTAAAATCGAAGCATTAGATAGAAAAAAATACTAGTCACATTTATTCAAGTGCCATTTTATTAATTACAAAGATTTTAAAAGATATAATGGGATAAACATAATAATATAATTTGTGTTTTTGCAAAAATAAAAAATTTTTATCCAGTGTTCATTTGAAAAGTTGCCACCTAAATATTAAAACTCGGCCTGTGACACTACCGTGCTCTAGATTTAAAATATGCATTTTAGAAAATAATGTTTCAAACAACAATTACACATTAAATTTCGATTTTTGCCCCAATTTCCTAGATCCAAATTTTTATATTTTATAAATACGTATTTCGACTACAAAGTAGTCATCATCAGTATGAATTAGCTAATTGTAATTATTCTCCGAGGAGATGTTACTTGTTGCTAATTTGGTGACGGTCTGCACCATAGTTACAATAATAATTACAATTAGCTAATTCATACTGATGATGACTACTTTGTAGTCGAAATACGTATTTATAAAACACAAAAATATTGATCTAAGAAATTGGGACAAATATCGAAAAATCCTAGAGTTCTCTTTAATATTATTTATAACAATTACACAGTTTAAAGGGGGAAACGTAATGCAATCATTTTATTTTTGTTCCATGCATCCGAGCTGCGTGAAATATCTTATTTTTTAAACGGTGCAGGATAGGGAAAATCTTTAAATACACAAAATTTTTATCTCATAAAAAAATTTTTGTTTGACACTTTTTTTCATACATCCCATATTTTCTGTGTAAATGTGGCGTAAATTTTGTATATACGCTATATACAAAATATATATACTTTGTATTGACTGCATGAAAAAAAGACTCCCTATTTTGCACCGTTTAAAAGATGAGTTATACAACGCGGGCACAGATGCATGGAACTAAAATATAATTATAGCATTATGTTTACCCCATTAAACTGCAACTTTTTTTTTTCTAACATTTTTTTCTAAAATGAATATTTTAAAAATAAAGTGGTAATTTTTTAAATGATCACACATAAATTACGGATTCGTGCTACGTGTTATACCTATATCTTAAATAGTGCGAAATTTTGCATATACAAAATAAAAACAAACTACTATAAAACAAACAATTTTTGTTTGAAACTTTTTTCATACATCCCATAGTTTTGGTCTAAATACGAGGCGGTGCGTGAATGTGGCGTAAATTTTGTATTTACGTCAGAAAAATCGTGGATGCATAAAAAAAAAACTTCAAACAAAAGTCTTTTGTTTTATGAGATAAATATATTTTTGTAATTTTCTCTATCTTGTTTCGTTTAAAAGGTAAGATAAGATATACCACGCTGACACGGATACTTGGAACAAAAATATAATTATTGCATTATGTTTCCCACTTTAAACTGTGCAACTTTTGTTTGAAACAAAATATATTTAGGTGGTAACTTTTCAAATGAACACACGGTATTAAGTAACGTAGGGCCCAAATTTTATAAACATTGTCGTGTTGGTATTCTGAAAATCATAACCAGTTTTCGCTAATTTCAAAATTACCCATTATCTACGTAAAAACAATCTTTAAAACATACTCCCATTCATGTACAAGTACAGTGAATCTAAACATATTGATTCTATAATTACATGAAAAACACTTACATTTTAAAGGTTTTAAAAATTGTGAAAAGTAACACACTTTTATCACCCTCCTCTAACATTTGAAATTAGCCAGAGAGGTTTGGTGGCAAAACAAGTTACTAGGCTACTAATTAAAATCGTTCCTGTTAGATTTTTGTACGCTGTTTGAACATGTATTAAGTGGGTTCATATTACCGTAACTGCAGTAGTTACTTTTTACAAGTAAAGCGTAGGCTAGGAACTATAGTTTATAAAATCTCATTTTAAATATTGTAATTCGAGACATGTACTTTTTATTTAATTTATTATTTTTGTTAAAAAATTTAACGTGATTCTTTTTTAATTTTAGATTACTACATTTGAACGTCAAATATTTGATTTTCTTGGTTTTATGTGGGCACCGATCTTGATCAATTTCTTTCACATAATATTCATTATTTTTGGATTATTTGGAGGTTTTCAACATCAATTTAAATATCTTACTAGTGTAAGTGTTTATGATTTATTTGCTGATTTTATGAGTGTGAATTTTATATGTTGTCTTAGTTGATAATTACACAGTACGTACGTAAATCACAATATACTCCAGTCTAAGTAATATGATAAGATTTGTGTGCAATCGTAAAGAAGGTTGATCCTCAAATGGGCGGACCATTTTGGGATACGGCATTTTCTTTCTATTAGTTTTTTTTTGTATGAATGTGATAGTTAAATATTAATGTTACGCTTTTATCGCCAAGAATTTTCAACCTTCCTCTAATTTAAAATCCTCGAAATAACCTTGAAGTACTTTTTAACGCTAAAATTTAAGTTTTTTTGTGAGTAGTATTTTATTAACCTTATAACATTTACAAATGTGTACAAGTCTTTAAAATACGTTTAGGACCCCTCAAACTCACATAAAACTGTAAAAAAAACCTTATTGACAAAAATTCGCCGTTTTTCGTATAAAAAAAAAATTAGTCGCATGTATTTTTTGTGCTCTTTTTCAATTTTCATGGTAAAAACATAATTTACTTCTGGCTCCCTCGAGTGATATCTCGTTAAAAAAGAATTTTAAAATCATAATCAAATTTCTTTAGATAGATAGATACATCTTGGGGTCTAAAAAGCATTGCACTTCGACCTTATGAACTTTGAACCTTAATCGAACTTTTTCCCAGTGATCACGGTGTTTCGCATTTGACCACTCGTCGATCACCTGTTTACATGCAGTCCTTGGAATTCTTAAAATAGGCTCTGGGCCTATGAAAGGCTTTCCGACTCCCTTCTTTGCTAGGACATTTGCTTTTTCGTTTCCTTCGAAAACACTTTGACTGGGCACCTAGATCAATTTAACATTGTTCCGTTTTCGGCACCGTAATTTTGGGACATTCATTCCTATACCAACTGTCCATATAGGAGTATTACATATATGAGTAAACCTGACTACAAACAACATACTTCTTGTTATATTGGTTATAATTTATATTATGATAAATACTCATAAGTCATCATTGCATATTATAATCTCAAAAGCTTTCGTCGATTTATTTGCTTTCAAAAAACTTTTATCTAATCTTTATGGGAAACTATTCATGGAAGACGGATTTGTCAAAATCAAAAGTACAAATCTACCAAAAATTGATACGTTGATGGTGGCAAAGTTAACTGAGCGGCGATTACCATAAATCCCTCAAAGATCGAATGGGCAATAAACTCATTCGACCCCTATAAAGCACCGGGGCCAGACGTGATATACCCAGTGCTTTTACAATAAGGAGCAGAGTATCTTTTAACTCTGCTTGGTCACATATTCAGGGCAAGCCTAGCTACAGGTTATATCCCAACAGTATGGAAGCCAGTAAGAGTGACCTTACCAAAACCGGATAGGCTCAATCATTCCAACCGAATATACAGGATTGAGGAGGGATTCGCAAGGAAGCAGACCACCATGTGCATGTTTCTTGACATTTAGGAGGCATTTGATAATGCCTCTTACAATTCCTTGATTAACTCTGTAAGTCAGCACGGAGTAGAAGACACCTTCTGCAGGTGGATAAACTCTATGTTGATAGGTAGAAGAATACAAACTTCCCTTCTTGAAGAGTCTGTCACTGTGAGAGCCGCCAAAGGATGTCCACAGGGTGGTGTCTTATCCCCACTCCTGTGGAGTCTGACAGTGAACAGCTTACTGACGAACCTCTACCAAGGAGGATACTACACACAGGGATATGCGGACGTCATTGTAATTGCAATCCAAGGACTCTGTGAAAGCACAATCTAAGAATCACACAGGAATGGTGTATCAACGAGGGATTAAAAATAAACCCTGGTTAAAAATAAACCACACTAATTTCATTCACACACAAAAGGAAGGTGGATAAAATAAAACCACCCATCCACTTTGGTGAAAGATTACAGATCGCAAGGGAAACCAAATTCTTAGGAGTGATGCTTGACTCTAAAGTAACATGGAACCCTCATCTGGAATACATTAAAAATAAGAGAAAATCTTGTCTCATGCTTTGCAAGAGAGCATGTGCAAAAATCTGGGGTCCATAACCCAAAATGATCCACTGTTTGTACACAACAGTAGTTAGGCAAATTATAACCTATGCTGCTCTAGTTTGGTGGCCAAAGGTTAATCAAATAACAGCATGTACAAAGCTGTCCAGGATCCAAAGACTGGCCTGTATTTATAGATCTGGAAATTTAATTTTTTGTCATATAAAACCTGGAAAAGTCAGGGAATTTTATTTTGCTATTTTTGTGGCCACCCTGATTATGAAATTTAATATGAAAATAACTTATGTATATTTATTAGATCATGGTACTTATAACTATGACATTTGATATTCTTTGATTAACTAAGTCTCGGAGTCAACAAAAATTCATTTTATGATATTTGATATTGTTTTGATAAGGTGACGGTCACGTTTTAACCCATCATGGCCGGTCACCGTTTTCGTGCGTTTATAAAAACCTAAACATAAAAATAATTTTTGTGAAACGACTTTTTAAATAGTGCATATTCAATTTTTTACATCTTATTAGCACATTAAGCCGCTTCCTAAACTACGTAGTGGATGGATGTGCAATGAAAAACTACGCTGGGCCGCAAGGGAGAGATCAAGGTTATGTATTTCCTATTGTAAGTGATCTTCATGAATTTCTTGTTTCACCGTTCATGATTCAGATGTATTTGATCAATACATACTTTAGTTTAAAAAACTACATTATATTCTATGGGGGGCGGTTGAAGAAAATGCTATGGTTGTCTAAATGGAGGGGGGAGGGTACAACGGGGCCAAAATAGTGTTACGTAGTTTATGAACGATCCCTTACTAACAATATAAAACCCATTTCAATAATGGTTCAACTAGCCTATTGTTGTATTAATTGTTATATCCTACGTTTTTAGTATGTATGTTGACAATAACGGTGATAAATTATTGGAAACTCCTTTTTCCCGTTTTTCCTCCTCTGAGTTGTATCAAAAGATCTTAAATCATTTATATTTGCTATATTCAAATGTGAAATAATTTTTGTATATATTTTTTTTTTTAGTATTGTGTTTGGAATGTGAATGCTCTAGCTTGGAATATTTTTGTAATCTGTTTTTATTTAGATGTAGGAATCTTAGATAAGGTTTGTAAATTTTAATTTTTTTTAATTTTAAAATGCAGAACTGATATTTTTACTAACCAATATATATTACTCAGTACCTACTATTAAAACCATGCAAAAGGTCTGGAATGTAATGTTTTTCATCTTAACTTTTATTGGGACCAGTAATAAAAACCAGTTGGAAAAATATCCCATTTTCCTTGTCATTCGGTTTTCGAAAATAAGTATTTTCTAAGGAATAACTTTGTAGTTTAAAATTTTATTCTATCTTTTACTTTTTTTCGAAACTTGAACTTGCATTTCAGCCAATCAATGCGGTCACATCTCTTTTCGTTTCTAAAATAAATCAATTTGAAATTTGTTAAAAATGTCAATTTCGTAGAATGTATTACATCATATCTCCACAACCATTGACTTTATCAAAAAATATAAAGGATCAAGTTTATTCAACTTGTTATATGTTTTCGATAATTCTCATTGTTGTGGAGATATTTGAGAAAAGCGAAATCTTCGTCGTTTTTAAGGTGACGGGAATCAAATATCAAAAAGAACTGTGCGAAATATGTCTTTAATCCAGCGGGTATCAATCTTTTCACGAACTGTCCTGATTATAATATCTACTAGTACCTAATACTAATATCTTTAATTTTTTAGAATAGTGACACTTTAAATTTGGGAACTGGAAGTGTAAGTTGGTGGGAAGCTAATGGATATGGTTGCAAACCATACTATTTACCAAATATTACAAATGAAGATATATATCGACCTGTTCGACCTGATTATGTGACTGGATGTTTATTAGATTATACAACAGTTGAAATAATTCATGCTGCGATACAAGTTCATTTAGGAGTAAGTATATTTTTATAACGGGTATATGTAGGGTATATGTCATCTTCGCAGGTATGAGTAAAATCTTCGCATTTGACAAGTTCACAATTCAAAGTTCATCTTCGAGGAATAAAAAATAAAAAGACTACAAACAAAAGACATTGTAAATATAAAAATGATTTACAATAAGACGAAAAACATACTATTGAACATACATTGAATCGAAACTATTGAACACATACTATTGAATCGAAATTATTTTAATTTATTTATTTATTCAAATGAAATAAAAAGCAAGTAATGTAACAACTAACTTAGTTAATTGTTTGAATACCCAGTATATACTGAGTTGTATATCAATAATTTAATTGTTAAATGACAAATTATGAGAAAAATATTGAATTCATGAAAAAATTTTTCAAACAAAAGTTGTTTATTTTAAAGAGAAGAATATTTTTTGTTATATCTCTTACGGTTTCAAAGATAGGCTGTTTTGCCCATTTTTATCCTTACTTATCCTTACTTTTTTTTCTCTAGAACACAGAAAAAAAATTTCAGCTCGTTATCTCTTTTCGTTCTTGAGTTATCTTGTTTCAGACAGACGGACATGCGGAAATGGACTAATTAGGTCATTTTATGAACACCTATAACAACAATTTTTTTCTGCGATCAATATTTTCAAGCGTTACAAAGTCGGAATTAAACTTAATATACCCTGTATATTTACATAATACTGGGTATAATAACTCTTTAGAGATATACAAAAGTTTGAATAATATAAGATGAAGTTTATTTAATTTTTATATTTAATTATACTTTACTGCAATGTGCGTCGGGGAATATCTGCCCTTGCGTCTGGGAATATCTGCCCGTGCATCTGCCAGTAGACATGTTAACTCAAAAATGAAGAGATTACTAGCTGAAATTTTTTTGAGGATTCTAGAGCTAAAAAGTGGAGTAAAGTTTGTGATTGAGTAATATTGAACCGAGCATCCCCACATCTGTCTTTGAAACTGTCAGCGATATAGGCGCGTATTCATAGTTCAGTCTTGAGCAACTGCTTAAGCTTATCTTCATGAAGACCGTCTTATTTGTTTTAAGACATGATGATTTCATAGATATACGTTAAGATCATCTTTGGTAAGACGATGGTTTCAGGCATAGTCTTATTTGGTTTGAGATCGTCTTAAATTGTGTTCGTCTATTTTCGTAATAATTCGCATGTAACCGATGATATGATTGGCTAAAAAATGAATCATATTCTTGTCAGTCATAAATAAACAATCATACTTCATAAAACAAAAAAGGAGAGAATTCAAAAAGTTGTCTTCAGATAAAAAATTGAAAATTATGACGGGCAGGGTAAAAGTAAAAATTATACCTCGGTAGAAAAAAAGTATTTTCTGCAAATTTTAAAACAATGCTCACATATCATCGAGAATAACATTCGCTTAAATATATTAAAACAATATTTTTTCAACTTGTGAATAATTATTTTCACAATAATTTCATTTCAGATACATTGTTTATACAAATTTTTCATTTATTAATTTAAAATTCCAAATCACTTAAAACTAAATCTGTTTAAGAAAGGTCCATTCATTTTTTTTAAGTACATTATATTTATAAATTCAGTAGAGACAAATTTGCCATTTCAATTAACAACTTTTCATCACTTAAAATGTTATCTATTTAATAAAAAGTAGAAAAACATGTGTATTAAATATGAAAAATTTATATAGCCTTAAAAGCCTTATGCATTAAAGGTTGCCAATTTGGATAAGTACAGGCATTTCTTCATCTTTTTTTCGTCTGAGCCATTATGTCTGATAGATTTTCATTGAATATCAAGGGCATATTATGTAATACAGCACAGGCTACAATAATTGTGGTTGAACAAAGTTTAGTTGTCAGTCCTCTTGATAAACAAGGAAATCGTCGTTTAATTATATATGATTATGCATAATCATCTATATATAATCAGATCCAAAAATTGGCCAGATCTAGTCATACATAATTAGATCTGATCATACATGAACAGATTATGTTTATATATAATCATATATGATCGTTTATATATAATCATATATGATCGTTTATATATAATCTTATATATCCATATATATAGTCGGATCCAAAAATTGGCCAGGTCTAATTGTATCTCATTATATATAACCATGTCTAATTAATTATGGTCAGGTAGCTATATCGGAATAGGTAATTTAAGAAAAAAAAGTATTTTCCTTAGTTCATAAAATTCAATATTTATTGATTTGTTATTATATAACAACAAGAACAAACATAAAAAAACGTAATTTTCATAACGAATTACAAAATATTTTAAATTTATCTAATATTATTCTTTGTTTCTTTTAATTGCTGATTATTTTTTTGCTTATTGAACTCATTAGTTCGCTTTAATTCACCAACTCGCTGCGACATAGCTCTCTCAACTTCGCTTCTGGTTTGAGGAACTGCTTGCGAGTTTTCCAACCCTTTAAAGAAGCCTGCTGTAAGGCTAAACCTAAAACAGATTAAAAAAAGATATCAATATAATTTTTTGTAAATTAAAGAGTATTATTGGAAACGCATATAAAATAATGAAATGACTTTTTAGATAAAAGAAAAATAAATAATTTAAAGATGTATGAAAATAATATCGTATATTAATTTTACCATGGTCTGTCTTGTGGTTTTTCAAGTTCTATAAATATAAAACAAATATTTGAAATTTTCGTAAAATACTTAATAAGTATATATATATATATATATATATATATATATATATTATATAAATATTTTGTTTCATACAAACAAAAGGAAATCTTTCGAAATTTTATATAAAATATGAGCAAATATACCTGTTTTAAATCATCTTTTGGTTTTTTTAGATTTAAAAAGTCAAGATTTTCATACGACTCTGATGAATATTTTTTATTAACTTTTGTTGAAATTTTGAAACCTTGTATGAATTAATCGGATATGAGTACAATCAATTGCCCCTCAACCTCAGGTATTCCAAAAAGCCTCTGATTTGCTGATCTAACTTCTTGAGTTTAAATCATTAAGCAAGCTTGCAAGTAAAACGCTTACACGAAAACAATTCTAGAAACTGTTGGTTGTGATAATATCCTATTATCACCCAAAATAAGCTGTAAAATTTTTCTTTTCTTTTTATTAAAAAATATATGTACTGCAGATAAACGAGATTATTTAAAAGTAATGAAAGTTTATTGTTAAAAATAAATGTTGAATAGAATCGCAAACATATTAATAATTGAAACCCTGGTGGAATAGCTAATCCACGACGATTGACTTTAGCTAGATTCTGTTCTATTAGTGGTAATATTCCAAATTTAATACTGATTTTGTCGAATGTATATCTTTTTTTAAATTTGATGTCTGAATAAAAATCAAAATGATTTTGTATATCTCGAATGTAACGTTTAGGAATAAGTATAAATATGTCTTCATCGTCAGAATAAAAATCGATATCAATATTATCAATATTGATATTATGTAAATCCAAAAAATTAATTATCTTCACTACTTTTTTACAGTAAAATTATTTAAGATCGTCTTAAGTCTACTAAAATGTTGACTTAAATAAAAACCTCTTTTTTTAATAAACAATAAGGTTAACTTCAATAATAAGATGGTTTTATTTGACTGTGAATACATAAACAGTTTTCAATTCTTAAGATCGTCTTAAGCTATGTCTATGAATATTTATCCAACCACACAATCTTAGCTAAGATCAAACTTTTAAGCTAGCCTTAAGATTGCGTTTATGAATCTAAACGCTGTCTTAAGATCATGTTTAAGATGATCTTACGTTTAAGACCGGACTGTGAATACCGGCCATAGTGCTAGAGTTCCCAATATTTTTGTAATTTAAAATTTCCTGTATCTTTCCGTTGTAGGATGCATGAAACAAAGTTTCAAATTAAATTTGTTTTTATGAATTCTTATTAAATATGGTTCTTATAAAAAAAACTTTTGTTTGAAACTTTTTTTCTTGCACCCTATATTTCTTGCGTAAATACAAAATTTACACCACATTCACGCCATATTTACACCAAAACTATGAGACAAGTTTGAGATTGAGTGTGAAAAAAAGTTTCAAACAAAAGTTGTTTGTTTTTATGAGATAAACAGTTTTTATATTGAAGGATTTTCTCTAACTTGCACCGTTTAAAAATTTTCTCTATCTTGCACGATAAATTATATCATGCAGACACGGATACATGCAACTTTTGTTTGAAATATTTTTTTCTAAAATGGATATTTAAAAAAATATTTAGGTGGAAACTTTTCAAATGAACACACTGTATATATAATGTTTTAGAATGTACTCTTTAATACCTGTTATTTAATTTCCAGCACAACATACTCATACATGTATGCTAAAATTTTACTTTTTCTAGTTATTTAAAAAAAAATGCACCATTGTTTGAATATACTTAAGTCTAAAATTTGGACTATTTTCCTATGAAAGTTCAAAAATAACAAGGAATGTTACAATTAACTGGAATGATTGTATGTGTATTCACATGTATGCTTCTGCAACCTATAAGTAATTATAGATATTTGAACAAAAATTGTGGCAAAATTATTCAGTAACAAGAGTTGTTTTGTTTTTAAAAAGGGAACATTTTGTGTATTTCAAATTTCTTGTACGATTTAAAGATTCGATTTAGGTCATATATAACGAATCGGCAACAATGTGTTAAACTCAGGTATATGGAAAATAATAGAGAAATAGCAACATTATCCAATTACCAACCTCCGACTTGAGCCGTTCCCTAGGGATCTGCCTTGGCCCTCTACTATTTATTATATACACAAACGATTTCCTCTATGTATCTGCAACAAAATGATCCTATTTGCAGACGATGCAACCGTACTTTTCCATGAAAAAAAACAGGGGACAATATTTGATTAGACATAACCGAAACTTTTGATTTATTGTTATTATTATTTATTTCACCATAAGATACATAAGTACATAGGTATAGTCAATATAAAAAAATTAAACCAATTAAGTTAAGCTGTATGGGCAATTCATTACAATGTGCTTTTTCAGCTCACGTTTAAATTTCGGCATGCTCTCTATGTTTTTTAACTCTCCAGGAAGATTATTGTACAATTCACTTCTAATAATTTCTGGAGAGTTTTTGAATTTTTGCAATCTATAGTTTGTAATATGCAAATCATTATTATGTCGAGTGTTATAATCATGAATTTCATTACTTAGTTGTAATATTTTTTAATGAATATAAACAGCTCATAGTAATATATGCCATAAAATGTTAGTAAATTATTCCGTTTAAAATGTTAAACACATTATTCTCGATACCCAAGATTAAACATGAACCGAATAATTATTTTTTATTGAATAAATATTCGTGAACAATCTGAACATTGTCCCCATAATATTACAAAATACTATATGATGGAAGCATATACAAACGCATAATACACAGACAAGAAAGCTTCAGTGTTATGAGTTTGTTTTAATTTTTTTATTAAAAATAAGCCGTACTTAACTTTTTACACACTGTCTGTGTCAACATGTCGATGCCATTTCATACCTTCATCCAATATTATATTTATTGATGATGTAATAATAGATGCTTCAATAACTTTATTTTTAAAAAGTAAAAAAGTTGTCTTAGTCATATTTATGATTAAGTGATTATTTCTGCACCAATCAGCAAATTGTTCAATTACATTATTCATTTCATTCATTAAACTATGTAAATTATCTGAAGATAATATCACAGAGATGCCATCTGCATACAGCAATAATTTCCCATGCAGAATATAGAACGGAAGGTCATTTATGTATGTCAAGAACAATAATGGTCCAAGATTTGAGCCCTGTGGAACTCCAATGTTGATATAGAGTGGGCTTGTTAAGTAAATGATATCAAAATAATTCGCTAAATCTAAACATAGATAAAACGCAACTACTATGTATAAGAAACAATATCGAGCCGGTCATAATAGGTTATACGTCTCAAATAACCATTACATCAGATCATGCCAAATTTCTTGGTTTGTATTTAGATAAAAACTTAAATAACAATTATTATTGTTGATCATGTCATTTGAATGAAAATCTCCATCTTGTTAAAAAACTTTAAGTTAAAATTAAGTTATTTACTGTATAAATTAAGGGACATAGTGCCACTGGAAATTGTACTGCAAACATACTACGTGCATATCCATTCCAATATATTAGGTACGGAATATTGTTTTGGAGAAATTATGCTACTATTGATAAAATGTTGAAAATGCAAAAAGAATGTGTGCTAATATTGGTCAATGCCAAGCCAAACGAACATGCTAAACCTACTGTTTAGTAGCTTAAAATTTTGACTATGATTGACATCTACATCTTAGAAAGTGCACTTTTTGTAACAAATTATTTGAAAACCACCTAATACTAGACACAAAAGCACATATAGACAATGGTGTTTTGAACACCGTTGTCTATATATGCAACATTGTTTTAAAAGGCAATAAAGAAGTTTTTAATAGTAAATAACCATTATACCTTTGAATAATTTATGATGAATGTGTTTGCTGATAGAACTCGCTGATTTGGTTGTACGACATATTCTATGTACGAGTATTTGTACGCAATTTTTAAGAATAAATCCATTATTATTATTATAAGAAATTCTGTTTTTGAATAATGTAACAAATTTTAATTATATTTTTCTTTCAAATTATCTTTGTATAACCTTATTTTACATTTGATTTTTAAAGTATGAAGGCTTTTTCAGTAATATAATAAGGGCCTGCCAATACATTCCTAATTTTGTTTTACTATTTTTTTTAGATTATTGGATTAATTGCTGGTATTTGTTGTGGGCGTAAAGTTTTAAGAAATCGAGTAGAAGGTAGTTTTGTTTAACGTATTTACTAGTAAATTATTAAATACTAATACATAAAATATTAATTTATTAAACTTAATATATAAAATCTTAATTTATTAAAGCATTGTTTTTCAAAATAAGATACCTCGCGTACCCTTCAAGCTTTTATTACCTAATCTACGTACCACGTTTTCTTTCAGTAAGTAGCTTTGCATATTTCGCTTTGTGCTGTATTTTATGATTGTTTGAACGCGCACCTTAAAGGAGTAATATTTCTACTTTGAGAAACATTGCATTAATACATTCGCAGTAAGATGATGCTTATTAACTACAAGATATTCGATCAAAATATTATTTTTGCAAGCTTTGGTAATAGAAAAATTAACTATAAAATTTGTAAGTTCTGGAACTCCATTAATCCATCCACACACACACATATACCAATGTCTAGATAAGGTATTTTTGTTATTAGAGAACCCCAAAACGGAAATGTTCAGTGAAAATTCAGGTTCATTTCGGACATCATGCATTTGGTCCTGTCGTCATATACGTACGAAAATTAAAAACAATAGGGAACCTGACGCGAAGCTCAGATGGGAATAGGTCTTATTAAATGCAATAAAAAAATCATTAAAATATTCATTGTAATATTATACTTTTACAATCAAACAAAATATGACACTTAGAATTGGATTATTTCTCTTGCCTTTTAATACATCAGGTTTCCACTTTCGTAAAAATCGGGAAATGTTAGGGAAAACCTGGAAATGTCATAAAATTTTGTTCATGGTCATGAAAAATCTAAATTGACCAACTAAATGTAGTTTTAGAAGAGAAATGATTAGTTATGTAAAATATCAACTAAAATTAAACTCCGTGCGCATTACATTTCACCTCTTCAAATACCTGAGACAAGTATCTTAAATTCATATATGAACAAAATTTAGGTGTAATAATCAAAAAATTGATACCAAAATCGAAAAAATGGTTTATGATCCATCAATTCAAGTCACGAGAAAAGTTCACCGATGATTAAAATAGAAGATCGTTTTTTATACATGAATATCACGTATATCTTTGTTATACATAAATATCACGCGGTGGCACATATTTATAGACCTAGAAATTTAATTTTTTTGTCATGAAAAACCTAAAAAAGTCAGGGAATTTTATTTTGCTATGTTTATTAAATGCATAAATAAAAACTAAACGATGATTTTCTTAAATATGAAAAACCTTGCACTTTTAAGCTATATTTAGAGACTCTTATTGTAAAGCCACAAAAAATTACTAATATCACAAGACATCATAACCCATATAATCCGATCTCTAACCAACACGGCTATGAAAAAAATATCAGATTTTGAAGCAAATAGATCAACTTATAAGGGTTATAGAGCGAATCCGTGCGAGTCTTCAATCTACTGGTATCAATCAGTCTCACAATTTTGATTATTCTTGTAGTATATGTTTTTGTTTACATAAATAAAAAATATAAAGCTTCCATTTCTTTTTTCACATTTAAAAAATATACTACTTATCTTTGTTTATAAATAAATAATATACAGAGAGTTACAAAAGTGAGGAGTTTTATGAAATGTAAGAAAATTAACATTTCAGGTCTGTTCAATTTTTTTGAACGGGAGTGTATATGTGGGTTTCAACATAACTCTAGACTATCTAGAGTAAATAATATTAAATTTGATACACATATGACTTGCAGCCAAGAGAAAAATACTAGAATGTCGAAATCACAGTTTTCGGTGACGCTGAAACTAATAGAGACACAGCCTATGCCGTTTAACCAATATAATTTTATTCCCTATTCCTAAAATCCTGGAAACACTAGATAATCAGCTAATAGAAAATGTATCTCATAACCTATGCATTTATTTCGTATAATATCATTGCAATCGACAATCGAAATACAAAAACTTTACATTTTAGAGTGCAAGATAGACACTTCGTAAAAATATTAACTATTGATGTGTCAATTCATTTCAAATCGACAAATAATGATCGCTGACCAATTTTTTACACAAAATTGTACTACATTTGGGCGATAGACAACCAGCATTAATTCGTTTTTAAATTTTCGATGTTTTTTATCCGCCTTTTTGTATAGGTGCTCCAACTTTATTTTTTGAAAATATTTCAAACCCAAATCATTTGAAAGAGCATTAAATGGGCAAAATTTTTAAACCTGGCAGCTTAAAATCAGCTTCAGATTTATTCACTATGAAGTATCTGAAAAATGACTAACTTATAAAATATTCACAAAACAATCTTTATATGTATGGTACTTACTATTGGGATCTCTGGCAGGGGCGGTGCTTAATATTTCAACTAACTAGCTGTAGTTATTTAGTTATTCACCAGAGTGCGATCACTTGTAAACCAAAGAGTGTGTAACGGGTTGACGCAAGAAACATCAACATACTAGCTCTAGTTTATAATTTACCCACCAGAGAGCATATTCAAGTGCTAAAGTTCCCAATATATATGTGTTTAAAATTTGACCATTGAGACTTTTCTAGTTTGCAATTTTTCAATAGTAAGTATGTAACTCGAAAACTATAGTCTCAATAATAAATATTTAAACACTTATTTTGAGAAAATTTCAGATATTTAAAGCTTGTCTCTTTCGAGATACAGTACAATTTTATACATAATATGATCTATATAAGGTTATATTAAGTTTAGTCCCGACTTTGTAACGATTAAAAATATTGATTGTAGAAAAAATTTTTTGGTATAGATGTTCAAAAAATGAACTAATTAGTCCGTTTCCGCATATCCGCCCAACCGCTGTCAACACGATAACTCACAAACGAAAAGAAATCACGAGCAGAAATTGCATGTGTGTAAATAGGCAAAATTGGTCTGTGCTTAAAATATCCATCATTGAAACCTTAGTGTTTCTTTCGTAAAAATAAACATCTTTTATTTGAAATTTTTTCTCATAAACTCAGTATATATCGGGTATTTAAGCAATTAACTCACTTAGTGGTTATTTTCATCTCTCTAAATATAGTTGTGTAAAATATTATTAAATTTTGTCAGCGATCATTTAGTCTAAAGCTTGTCGATTTGAAGTGGATTGATTCCAATATAAATCTTAATTAATTTACTGAAAATAGTATCTAACCATGAACAAATTACAACAGAAACAAATTTACCATTTCATATTTTAAAAATATCCACCATATAACATACCAAAAATAAAATAAAATTCGTCCATGGGAAATTGAAAAAAGAGGAGTGGTAAGGCGTTAAAATATCATTAATATAATTAATAATATCGAACATTTCTCGAAAACTATGAAGTTTATCGTTAACATTGTGCGAAAAAATATTGAGAAAAAAATCTCTGATAATCTATTACAATTTTAGGACCGACCACGTATGTTACAGATGTAGGAAGATGGTAAACTTGAGTACATTATATACCGAAATTGTTTTTTTTTCAAATTGATTTATATTTAAAGAGAGATATCGGTTAAAAATTTTGAGCATATGTTTGGACTAGATTTTAGCCCAGATTCGAATTAATTTCACCACTACCGCGCTTAAATTTTATTTCGAAAACGGTCAGAGGTAAAACAAAACTTTAATTTGCGAAATTGTTTCTTATAAATATTACACAACTTTTTTGCGAAAAATTTATTTTTATATTTTTTATAACCGAATAGAGACGGCACAAAAGAAGTAAGTTAACAGTCGATTTGGGCCAAATTCAATCGGTTTTCATAAAAATGTTTCAATCAAATGTTGTCGGTATTTTTATAATGTATAATTGGACAATTTAAAGTTTTACTATTGAATTAATATTTTAAGCGCAGTTATTTTTTTAAATATTTTTAATTAATAAATCAAACAAGATACATAAAATATCAGAATTAATCATTTTTGGTTGACATGAAAACAACTAACAAAAATAATAATTTTTTTTTAAATAACAAAACAAAATCAGTTGAATAATTTAATAAAGAACGGGTGTCTTGCATTATTCTAACACACCCCCTCAAGATATACGTTATAATAGTAATTTAAATAGTTTGAAGTCCTAATCCTTGAATACATTCATCATGTAATTCTCTTGGAAGTGCTTTTGTTAAAATATCTGCAACCATGTTTCGCATAATACACACAGTTTTCTGCTTTTGTTGACTTTAGTCCAATACTCTCCAACTTGTTTGATAATTTTTCATGCCATTGTCGAGCAGCTTGCTTGAGACCATAGAAAACTTTCTTTAATTTACAAACATCACCCCCTTCCTCAATACATTTTATCATTTCCATAGCTTTAACTTTCAATTCTTCAGACACCTGACTATCATCAATAATCCACTTCAAGGTTTGATGATGCATATCCGGTATCTCCATAAAAATTGTTTCATTCTATATTCCATTTAGATATGCAGTTACAACATCAAATTGTCTGATTTCTAAATTTAATTCAGCAGATAATGCAATCAACAGTCTCATTGATTCCATTCTTGCAACAGGGGCAAAAGTTTGGTTATAGTCAATACCATATTTCTGATTGTAACCTTTTGCAATAATACGAGCTTTTCTTTTTTGAATAAGTCCATCTGATCCAAATTTATTCGATAAAATCATACGACTTCCAACAAAACTTTGACCTTCAGTTAATTTTACAATTTCCCAGGTATCATTTTTCAATAGACTCATAACTTCAGATTGAATTGCTCTTTTCCATTCAGAACTTTCCGGACAATCATAGCATCATCCAATTGAACTTCAGCTACTCCAACAAATATATTAGTATTACCATCTTCATTAGAATCACATTCAATTCTTTCTTTAATTTCACAATTATTAGCTTTTGAAAATAATTTTCTGGGACGACCTCTCAAACCGGTTTTTATTAATTTTGGTCTTCCAGGTCCTCTTTTATCTTCTTGAGTTTCTTCGAGGAGTTATGAATACATGATTGACCTTCTGATCATTTTCTTCATTTTCTTCTAAATTTCCATTTTCTTCATTATCTTCTACTGGAGTTTCTGTCTTACTATTATCTCCAAGTCCTATTATTAATTCAACCCATGGTTTATCCTTGTTTTCAGAATCATTAATAATCAACTGTTCAATCTTTTGATCCTTTAAAATTGTAGTAACATTATCTTCTATAAATTTCACATCACGAGCAACAATAAATTTTCTTCTTTCTGGTAACCAAATTCGATATCCTTTCGTTTCACGTGGATAACCTACAAATATTCCCTTCATTGACCTATCAGATAATTTACCTTTTGGTGGATCTTTATCTAGAACATAAACAGTTGATCCAAATGCTCGTAAAGAATTTAAAGACATTTTGTCTCTTTTGAACCATCTCTGATAAGGAGTATCCCCATTGATACTTCTTGAAGGACATCTGTTTCTTAAGTGACATGCTGTAGCTACAGCATCAGCCCAAAACATGTCTGATAAATTTGACTGAAGTAACAAACAACGTGCCATTTCAACTAACGTACGATTGAAACGTTCAGCAACACCATTTTGCTGAGGTGTTCTTACAACACTTAATCGTCGTTAAATACCTTGATTACGCAGAAAAGTATCCATCTCAGCATTACAATACTCTTTACCATTATCACTTTGAAGATACTTAATCTTCTTGCCTGTTACACGTTCTGCTTGAGCTTGATACATCTTGAATGCTTCTAGTGCACCACTCTTTTGTTTAAGAAAATATACTTCACACCATCGAGATCGATCATCAATAAATGTGATAAAGTATTTTGCTCCATTCACTGATTGTGTCCTAAACGGTCCAACAATATCTGTATGTACTATTTCAAGAAGTTCTTCACTTTTTCCTTCACTTGCTGAAAACGGGAACCTTGTCATCTTTCCTTGTAAACATACTTCACATCTTGACAAACATGTAAACTGTTCCGAGGTTACTTTATTTGTAGTATTCTGATTAATAACCCGAGCTAGATCATTAGCATTCAGATGACCCATACGACAATGCCACATTAAAACTTCTGAACTAGCTTTATCTTCAACAATACCAGCTTCCTCATTACCTTCTTGTAAATAGTAGAGATTACCACGCCTTTCAGCAACAAATTTAATATTTCCAGTCATGTCCATAATCACCGCTGAATCTTTTCTAAATCTGGTACAAATAATGTATTTGAAAAATCTACTGACCTCAGTTGTTCATCATTACTAATTGACAAATTAACAATACGTTTTCCTTTGATTTCACTACTAGCTTGATTAGCCAAATTTATTCTTCCATTAGTTTTTCCATTAAAAGACTTGAATAATTGTTTATCACCACACAAATGTGTCGTACAGCCACTATCGAGGATCCAAGGTCGACAACTTGGAATACTACCAGCAAATTCAGTATTAAACACTGTAAAAGTATCGTCATCTGCTTGCGCACATTGTTTTTCTTTCTTGAAATATCTATTTTGATTATCTGGTTCATTTCTTCTAAAATTTGGTTTGGATTGTGTTAGACATTCAGGAGACTTATGTCCTTGTTTCCAACATTTAAAACAATATCCTTTAAAATTACTCTTGTAACTCTGTTGATTTTCAGCTCTCACATTTCCAGCTAACTCAACCACTGAATTTGAACCGACTTCACTCTTCTCAAGTATCTTCACTTTAAGAGCTTCAACCTCCAATAGTTCATCACGTGCTTCCATGGCACACTTGAAATCTTCATAGCTATCTGGAAGACTGTAAAATAACATCACAGATAATAAATCTTTATTCACCTCAATGTCCATAGCTCCAAGTCGATCAACTATATCCGAAAACTTGTTTACATGATCCCTGGCATCACCACCTTCAGACATCTTGTGAAGCATAAGTTGCTTAAGTAATAAAGCTTTTCTTGCAGGTCCTTTAGAAGCATAAACTGAAGCAAGTTTTTGCCAAACTTCACGGGAAGTATTACACCCTCGAACATGCTGCAATTCCGTTGAACTAATTGCTAATATCACTTCTGATTTGGCTTTACGATTCAACTTTAATCCACTCATTTTTTGCTTCAATACTCGCTTGATCACCTTCAACAGCAAAAGGAATCGGTTTATCACCACTGACATATTCCCACAAATCATTCTTAATCAATAGTGCCTTGACATGAATTTTCCATGCTTCATCGTTGTCTTTACTCAAAAGCTCAAGTCTAGTAGCACTCACTGACATCATATTAATTTCTTTTTATTCAAAGCCTGGTCCCATAACCTATTGAATTAATATTTTAAGCGCAGTTATTTAAAAAAAATATTTTTAATTAATAAATCAAACAAGATACATAAAATGTCAGAATGAATCATTTTTGGTTGACATGAAAACAACTAACAAAAATAATATTTTTTTTTTTTAAATAACAAAACAAAATCAGTTAAATAATTTAATAAAGAACGGGAGTATTGCATTATTCCAACATTTACTTTACCTCTTATCCTTTTCGTGAATGAAAATTTAGAGCTGAGTGATGGAGTAATAGAAATGGGTGAATGGGTTGACTATTTTAAAGCTATATTTTAGCGGACAGAAATTTTAAACCCGATGTCTCTCTTTGTTTTAGAAATACAGAATTTGTAACAAGAACAAATTTTAGCATTACGAATGTATTACTACCCCTTCGTATTATCTCAACCATTTGATTTATCTTTTACCATTTCTCACTTACTTTTCTTTCATCACTCACTTTTACTATTTATCACTTTACCATTCCTCGTTTTTTAATTTACCCTAGACGGGTTTTGTTGGATTTGTATAGTGCCATATAGTAGACGATTTCAAAATGGAGAATGTTAACAAAAATTGATTCTGTAATTTTTTCAATGTTAAGCTTGTTTTTCAAAATTTTTAGTATCTTACATACCTTCACATTTTAATTTCAGTAGTAACACAAGTATACACTACACGGTGATCCACCAAAAGATAAACATATAATCATCTTAAAAATAAATAAATAATTATATAGAGTGACGGTAAAATAAATTTTTCTAAAGTTTTATTTAGTATACTTCTAATAAAAAAAAGGAAAGAGATATAAATAACTTGAAGATTGTAGAATGCTTCACCATGATTCGTCTAGTGCGGATACCTAGCTTCAAAAAAGTTACACTCCATTGCGAAATAAATAATGCAATTTGCCAAGTATTTTGCTTTTACGTACATACTTCAATATATGTGTGAGAATACATCATGAAACCATTTTTTCCTCAAAATTCAACTCATTTTAAAGGGTAAAAGTCATTTTTCCCTAATAACTCCGTTTTTTGCATCCTAGATAATCTATACATAGTATAATAGATAGTCGCCCTCCGCGTCTGTCTGTTTATCCGCTAACTCCTTCTAAACCACGCAACGGATTTTGAAACAGTTTTCACCATCATGTAGATAATTTTTTCCGGAAGGTTTATATCTATAGTACATCCTAATTAAAATTTCCGTGCGAAGCCGGACCCTCATTAATTTTGCATACAATTTCTTTTTTTACTGCACAGTAAAAAAAGCAACGCACTTTGAAAAATTCATTTAAATTATTTCCTCTGGAATTTTTTTGCATTTCAACTACATTTTTATAAATTTGGATATGTTTTTGTTTATATGGGGGTAAAATTGTAAAAGAAAACCTTTTAATTACGGGGGAAAAAAAATTAAAAAAAGGCAAATTTTCATATTTTTTAAATTAAAAAAAAAAAAACTTTTATTTCGAGATTTTTGGAAGGAATTTAACTTTTAACGGTGAATATTTTGCTCTAATGAGTGCCTCAAGCTTATAGGCACACTTTTAATTAAATTGGCTACGACATCTTTGGTGATTACCTCCCTATCCTGCACTATAGCTATTATAAGCCCCCGTGAGCTACCAAGAGGTTTAATTCATCCTCTAATACGTCGGATAAGCTCATCTCAAAGATATCCTATGGAAGTTCACTCTGTACTACGTGGTAAACATCTCAAAATCAGAATTTCGATCGTTTTATTTTAATGTACACCCTTCGGAATCGTTTTTATGAGACTGCCCAAACCCTTCTTATGGATACTAGTAACTTCTTAATATGGCGGACGCTGCACAAAGTTTTATAAAATGCTGGGTCCAAAAACTAACAAAACAATAGCTTTAGCGAATCTCTAAAAATGTAAAACAAAAGTCTTAAACCCGACTACGACATAAAAACATAAAAGGCACTTAAAATGCATAAGTTTTAATTCAATTTAATTTTTGTTTTTTCATATTTTTATCTAACATTCCTAATGATTCCTTAGGCAAACATCTTCTGGAATCAATGTCGGCTCCAAAAAGTGTGTTTACTACGGAAATATGTATAGAAATGTTTTTGTAGTCAAATTTTATTGATTTATTTTCAACTTAAGCTTTAATTTTTTAGTGGATCACCTGTATAAAATTAGCTCATTGTGTATATATATTTTACTCTTTAATTTTGCTTCCTTTTTTTTTTAATTTACTAACTGCACTTAATTTGTCGCTAAATAGGATTAAAGTCAGATATTAGTGTGATGGTGCGCAATGGTGACTACGTTGGTTTTGGGTTATAGTAACCATTTTAAAAAAATAATCTGCAATGAGAATATTTTCATCACTTTTTATTAGGTCAAACCAGTTCAAGTATTTTATCCAGGAAGTCAACAAAAAAAACATCTCTTTATTCTATAGAATTTAGTTCTGAACGTGATGATTCACATGCATGCGGTAATGAGAGTGATACATTAGACTCAGATATGAACATACCAATGGCATACTTACAAACTACAAAACCAATGACACCACGTCGTGTTAAAAGACGTAGCGTAATGACTCGTGGACACCCACATCATGGTAATTCATTACGTAAACATACACATGGGGGTAGTACACGATCACATAATTCATCAACAAGTGTACGATCTTCACAGCGAAGACAAAATCCTGTTACTCAAATTATTGATCAACAATTACGAAGCAATACATTAACATCAAGTTGGCAGAGAAATGGACACACAAATCCAACATATCAACAATCTTCAATACAATCGTTGAATGAACAAACTGAATATGAGTTGTATAATAATAGACCACCATCTGCTCGATCAAGTTATTCGAACTACCATGGTTCGAGGTATATATCATCTGGTCACTCTTATCAAAATAATCAAGCAACACCTCAAGCACCAATCAAACGTGATCGTCAAAGACAATCATTAAGATCAATGGCATTTTTGAATAGTGGTCCACCTGCGTACACTTTACAAGGATCTAATCAATTAGATTCTGAAACAACTATTTAATTTTGAATTCTACTTTGAATGTTAAGTAGGGACCTATATCTCTAAATGAACCTTTTTCCTGAGCTCAATAGAAGTAGAAAACATTAACATTTTAGATAAAAATATTTGTTAACTGTTATTTAATTGATAGATGTTTAAAATTAATAATTCTAAATGAAAACGATTTGCCAAGTGCAAAATTAAAATTTTCATATTTAAACACTACTAATGCAGCTGCACTAACACGATGGTTAACATGCCGAAATTTTAAATATAACTAAAAAGAGATAAATTGATTGAAAGTTGAGTTTTTGGTAAATTTTCTAATTTATCAAAATACTTTTAATTTCGTTGCAAGTTTAACTCTTTATATAATAGGAGTAGATTTTTAGAGGGCATTTTAATTGAAATTTTATATATACTAACTTTACTGATGTTGCCACAATTAGTTCAGAATTTTCAATAAACCTAATCTTTTTTTCAATTTTCGTTGCAAGTTTATCATCAGTTAAATCAACCCTTTTCCCTCCATATTAATCCATTTATTATACTTGTCAATTTGAATTTTCGAAATTGGTATAAAAAGTATATTGCCTTGTGGATATCGATTGTCCCTGACATAATTTGCAAAATACTAATATTTTTTGTCCGTATAATGATTTTCATAAAACATTCTTTGAAAAATTCTGACAGAAGTCCTAATTGATGCAAGGTTGAGTTTTAACTCTTATCCTATTTACAGGAGTTATCCTAATATTATATGATCAAAAATATCTCCACAAGGTAAAATATTTCAAAATTATCACCACAAACACAAGGTAAAATATTTTATTAATCATGTGTCTTGGAGTATTTTAAATGGTCAAACTTTGAAGTCTTTAAACCATTGCAAATCAAAACGCAACAAACATTCGATGGTGTTTTTAAAATTTTGATTAAAAGGGTTCAAAGAACATTTTCCCACAATGTTTTAAATTGTCACTATGGTGTCTTCTTTAGGCAACACCTGTATTATACTGGGCAATTTCTTTTATAAGGAATTTTACAAGAAATATTCTATGATTTTGCGTTATAATATTTTAGTTTTATTTACTCAATTTCGTGTAATATCAACTCCTAAAGTGTAGTAATATCAACTCCTAACCTTTTTCAATACTTTTGCTGTCGATTTGTGCTGAATCCGTTCAGTTTTTGAAAACATTTCTAATAATATTGTTCATTATAAAAATACTAACAACTGTTTTTCTAAACATTTTATTGGAGAATCGAATAGATGCGGCACAAATCACAATGTAAAATTTGAGGTAAGGACGCCACTTTTGGAATTGATAGTAAAGAATTGTATAATTTTTTTAACAATTTATATTATAGAATCACAAAACATTTGTGTACAAGCAATTGTACAGGCTTGTTCTATCTAAAACAACTATCTTTCAATGAATACAAATATTGCTTGTCTCTATATACTGCCATTTAGTATTTAATTGGTTATACCTCTCCAAGGAAAAAGGTTCATTAAATTTTGATTTAGAAAATTAAAAATGTAATCGAAAGTTTTATAATGAATATTACGTCAAAAGTAAAATCCAACATTTGATTTATGCATATCGATATGCATATAATCTAACAAAAGCCAGTGTCGAAATTTATGCACTGGTGCATACGATCTCTTGTTATAAATATAATTTATTTTCATTAATTACAGACACACACACAAAACTATTTATATATACAATGGACCCGTTTGTGATTTTGTATGGTACAGTTTAATTAAAATTATGGGTGATAATTATTTTCTAACTGTGATTTTTTCGAGTTGAATTTTTTAAACTCTATATGTGGACTTTTTTTACTTTTATATGCATATTTTTTTTATTTTATATTAACGTGCGAAAGTATTTTGCTATTTTTTATACACGTTTTTTTTTTTACTTACTGACATTTCAAGTTTAAATAATTTTAATATTTTTTAGAATATTAATAATTAAATAATTTAAAATGAAAACATATTTTAGGATACTCGTATCGAAAGAAATTCATTATTTTCTTATTTTTTATATTTTAATGTAGTTCACTCATTAGAGTCAAGGCAAAAGTATAAAATATAATATGATTAATTTACTTATTACAACTATGCCTATTGAACATATCTAGTATAACATATATAGTGGTTGAACATTTATGATACAATTAACTGTATGTTCTACTATGCAAGATTTGTTTTGACAGTGATTACCATTAAATATCAATATTTTTAAAATTGCTCTGCCTGTAACCTCTGCCTTAAATGCAACTTTATAAGATGTTTGTTTTTGAAAGAAATGTATAGAAAATTTTTCCAGTTTTATAAAAAAAAAATGGAGTACACGCGAACCATGCATGTTCGTATACCATGCATGTTTCAACTTTGATTGCAAATATCTCGCTTCACAATCAGAAAAACAAATTTATTTTTAATAAATGCAAAACTATCCGATTCTGTCATCAAAAACAAGTTCCCATTTGAAAATCACAAGTTGGCCTTCAAATAAGGAAAGTCGAGTTCTAGTTGAAAATCAAGATCATAAGAAGTTCCCCTCCGAACAAAACAACCTTTATTGGGGTAATTTTCCAAAAACGCTTCTTTCAAGAACTATTCAGGTGCATTGTTTAAAATGAGACATCCGATATATATCTATTTTTTCCCAAAAATTTGATTTTTAATGAAACATTAAAATTAATATATTAAAGTTTCATCAAATTCTTAAGAAAAGTGGGTTTACGAATGAACTACCTTAATCTAATTTAGTAGACTAATAAATTTATAGGTTGATAATTTAATACTCGAAACAATAAATAAATTAATGATATGACCTATACCTGTAAAAAATAAACATTATAATGTTATTACAGCCTTGTATTTTTGCATCATATACTATTTGTAACATGACATATTTAACGTCCATTTAAGATTAAGATATCTCAATAGAGTTAATTTAAACTAAAATAGGTTACATTGCGTATTACTTTAAAAACTCCTGTATGAAATGAATTATTTGTAATTGGTAAAAGCAAATAATGCTGGACATAAAAAATTATAATCGAAAAAGAATCATTCTTATGTAAAAAAAAAAACTGCTATAACATTGTAGTTTTTTCATGTTGTGCGAAGTAATACGTTGTTAAAATCAATTGTTTATTCCACAGCAAAATCGGTTATCATTAATAACGTCAATCGAAAATCTTTAAAAATACTTTCGTAGACAAGATATCTTGTTCGATACATGAAGTTAGTATTACCGATTAGTTCTTCGTTTGAATATATCAAGATCAAATGCACAAAAAATTTCATTTGGTCATTTTAAACATATTTTACAGTGACGTTGATAAATGATTGTTATTTCGGGGATTTATCGAAAAATATTCATTTTCGCTGATAATGCACATTTTCCAGTGGATGAATAGAAAAATATTAAGCACGTCGAATAAAATCCCACAGGCTTCTTATATGTGTTACGTGCTGACGTGTATATTTGCTTTTAATTTCGATTAATTATTTCTTACTACATTTATACTTAATATCATTAAATTGCGTTCTTGTATTACATAAGAAAAAATTTAATTGTATATTTCTTTGTCTTCAAGAAAACAGATTTTTTATATAATAATATTCTCAAGTAATATTAACTTTATTTAAGAAGGGTGCAACCATTTTCGGCTAAATTTTCAAATTCTAAAAATTATTTGAATTTATTTGGATGATCATTGTGGTCCCATTTAATTTGGAGCACCAGAAGTTTCTGAAATTAACTGTAAATTGTGTTCCAGTACATATTAAATGTCGCTTTCGGAACATGTTTCACAAAAACTAACTGAGCAGTCAGCCAATACCGTTGTTTTTTTTTTAATTACGCATAGCAATGTTTTAGAAAAGACAGTGGTATTTTTTTAAATTTAAAATGCAATATGTTGGAAAAATAAAAGAGAGCAAATTTTTTTAAATAATTTTCAAACCACGTGGGTTGAGGAGCTCTTTCCGGACTTGTAAAACTTTGTTTTTTGCTTTAATTTACTTCGTTGTTATCGAAATCATAAAATCAACAGGCAGAGCAATTTTGATTTAGAGGGACCAACCTCGGCAGTCGTATCCCCCTTAATAAAATATATTTAAAAAATCTTTCAAATATTGCGAACAGGTCCATTTTAAAGTAAATTAAGATAGTTGTGTTACAATTGTAATAGCGGCACTATTAATTATAAAGTTGATAGATATTATAGAGAAATAATAATGCTTTATATTTTTATGGGTCTATTCAAGGAACGTTAAATGAATCAATTTTGTAATAATTTAATCACAGAATCAAAACTGTCTAAAGCATTGACAAAATTATGTAATATTAGTTTATGAAATACACGGCTACAATATCAATTTATGTACAATACTAGATATATTTAAAGTTTCATTTTAGACTTTTTATTATTTTACTTTATATTTATATATATATATGTATATATATATATATATATATATATATATATATTTATTAAAATTTGGAGGGGAGCATTTTATGATGATCCATATTTTTTTGACAGAATTGAATTGCTTAGAAAAATTTATCATGTATATATATCATATGTATATATATATATATATATATATATATATATATATATATATATATATATATATATATATATACTATAGAGCTTATTTTCTCAAAAAATGCAGTCTTATCCTTGAAAATTCATTTTTTATCTGAAAAATGATTAATTATTAACCAAAAATATATTTTGTTACTCAGTTTTTATGTTCTTTTTTCCTAAACTATCCGATTCTGTCAACAAAAACAAGTTCCCATTTGAAAATCACAAGTTGGCCTTCAAATAAGGGAAGTCGAGTTCTAGTTGAAAATCAAAATCATAAGAAGTTCCCCTCCGAACAAAACAACTTTTATTCGGGTTAATTTTCCAAAAACGCTTCTTTCAAGAACTATTCATGTGCATTGTTTAAATGAGACATCCGACATATATCTATTTTTTCCCAAAAATTTGATTTTTAATGAAACATTTCGTAATTTGAATAGTAGAATTAAAAGGAAACTTCTCTCTATTTTTTGTATATATATTTTTGTACGTGAGATAGTGTCTTTAATAATAAATAATTTATAAAATTAAAAAAAATTCTTTAAATATTAATAATAATATTGTCCCTATCTAATAATTAACAATAATAATAATTTTACAATAATAATGTCTGAATATTAACTACAAGTCAGAGTCTTTACGATTAACTAGACGACAATTAATCTGACAGAAAATAAGTTTGTAAAAAAATTGCTCATTTAGTGGTCTTTATATTTTTATTTTTCAGTTGAGTTGCCCCCATGAGTGTTGAACAAAAGTTGTTAGTATTTTAATAACGAACAACTTCAATATTCGAAAAATAAATTAATTTGGCGCGAATCGATCAAGAGTAGATCCAAGATTTCGACCTCAATGTGGGAGTTGAAAAATTAACGATTCTGAAAATAGGGGAAGTCTTATTTTTCTACGTATTTACTTTTTAGTAAGTATATATCATTTTCTAAGTAATACTTATTTCAGTATCAAAGCTACGTAAGAAATGGTTATTATTTTTTTATCTGGAACACAAAAAATAAAATCGTAAAACCCATAGTCTTTGCGGAGAAAATTCTCAAAAAGACCGGACAGCAAAATGTCCAGTCGAAAATGGTTAAAAGTATTATTATTTTAGTATTTTCAAAACTTTGATAATTTTTTGTCAGCAAAACTATTACTAGAGTCAAATTTGCTTCAAACTGAAATTTCAAGTTTTTACGTTCCGACTCCTGACGGAACAGGGTCAAAATTGAATTTGTTTATAACAAAAAGGTGTTTTTTGTTAATATCTTTTTTAAAACCAAAAATTTTAACAATGATAAAGAATCTTATTAAATTCTCATTTAGTCATCGACTGAATGAGTGTGACATATGTAATCTTTAGTAATACTAACGTTCTGTCTTCTTTATATGCAACTGTCTATAAATTATAAAATTTTCTAATTAAATAGTTATGAACGTTGTGACGCTCTTGCTTAAAAGGGTGGGTAGTTTTAAAAAATTATGAATTCATGTATTTCAGTAAATAGTCAAGTAAATAGATTTTATTTTTTCTGCAATATAAAAAAAACTAACAACACCAAAATATAATTGGAATTAGTTATTATATAATTTAAGAATATACAAGTAGCTTGTGATTGAATAATAGTAGGGATTTGTTTATCAAGAGCGAGTTAATATTAAAGGAAATTTTTTGGGTAGTAAACCACTTTTAAAAAGGTACGTGAAGAGTTCACTTACAAAAAGTCATTGGAAAGATTCATTAATTAAGAAATAATTCTAAAGGAAATATTCAAAAAAGTAAAAATAATAATCAAAAGTTTAATTCAAAGAAGAATAATCAGTGATTTAAATATAAAATCAAAAGTGAATTGGGTAATTGTAGAATAAAATACCCGACTTAAAAAATAATGTAAAAAAATAATGCATATTTTTGTGCAAATTTTAGTTCATCTAAGCAAAAAATTTTAAATATATATGTAAAATTATTGTTATTTTTGGAGTCGGTGTCAGCATAGAGAAATTCACACAACTTTTGGACACCGCCTCCAAAAATAACAATAATTGTACATATATATTTAAAAATTTTTGCTTAGGTGAACTAAATGGCACAAGAGTATGAAATTATTTTTTTACTTTTTAGTGCATTTTTTGTTATAGAATATTTGATTTTTGAAGTCGGGTATTTTATTTATCTGGATATACTCATATACAGTCGATCAGCCAAGCTGATCGAAACATTTACACCACCTGAACCTTGTATTAGAAAGACTCGAACAGCATGGGTTAACTTGTAAACCAAGCAAATGTGTCATTGAGAGCAACAGAGTGAAATAGAGAGAGGAAGATAAAAATGAAGCTATCAGTAATGATCCTGTACCAAGAACAGAAAGACAACTACGACAATTTTTGGGTTTATGTGGTTGGTACAGAAGCTTCGTGAAGATATATACTGCGAAGATATAGCTGCACCTTGTAACGTTATCTTACAACCATATTGAGTCGGTGTCACCACCTTTAACGTTATCATTATACTTGATAACATCACTTAGGTTTCGTTAAATAAATTTGACTCCTTGTCTAAGATCCGGCATTAGTGAAAACCTTCCCTCATCGGTTAATTGATTGAAATATTGTTGAAAACGCTTATTGCAATATAAACAATTTGGCAATGTAATGTCTGCCAGGGTAGTTCTGCTGCAATTAACATTAATTAATTAATTAAAAATTGATTTTTTTATAATTAAATACCTCACGTGTTAATTGAATTTTGCTTGTTAAATAACATAGTATACGATACAACAAATCTTGTAATAGCAGGCAGCGCTGCTTATTACTGCTACGGTTACCTGCAGCCAGGTATTCAAACTTAAAGTAAACTTAGCTTACTTCCCTCATATGTTAATTGAAAAATATTTAGCTAATTTAAAAGTTTAGAATAATTAGAATACATGCATAACTGACAGCCATCTAAAAATCCATTGAAATCAATTGCAGCCTATATAAGAAAAATTTTAAAAATAGAAATTTAAAAAAAAACCTTGTAGAGAGAGAGAGACTATTGCATTATTCCACGTAACAAACAAGGAAAGTATATGATTCATGCATTTGTAGAGCCTACTCCATTTATAAGTGTATTTATACTAATAGTGGTATTGTGTATAGAGAATGCAGAATTCATGATAAACGGAATTCTACATTCGCATGATCATATACTTTCCTTGTTTGTTACGTTGAATAATGCAATAGTCTCTCTCTCTTAACAAGGTTTTTTTTTTAATTTCTATTTTTTTAAATTTTTCTTAATTTTATCGGATTTTTTTTTTTAATTAAAGGTCCATAAAAAATCTATAAGTTAAAAGAAAATTAAATTTATTTAAGTCATTTCTTAACTGTTTTTTTTTTTTTAATATGTTTATAGCGCGTTATATACAAATTGAAAAATAATGATTGAAAATACAGTTAAAAAAATAATTTTCTTTTTCATTTAAGATATTTTTAAGACCTTTCATTAAAAAAAAATTTATTCATCTAAAATGGAATGCACCCTTTTTATTTATAAAAATCGGTGACTCGGTATTAAATAATTGTCGGGGGCCTAATTTTTTTTAAGGGCTAAAATTGGGCACATTATTTTTAACATATAAAAGGCATACTTTGCCATTGTTAAAAAAAAAATTAAGTAATTTTTAGATTTTTTATTTTAATTAAAAATGTTTGCGTTTTTCGAACTTTGGAAATTTTTTCCTCGAATTCTAATAAACCGATTTTAATGTTTATGGGCTCATTTGTTTTCTTTTTTTATATAGAATTGAATAATATTCTATGTCATTTTTAAAATTTTTAGTTTTAAAAAAGATATTAAGAAAAAACGCTTTTTTGTTACAAAAAAATTAAATTTTGACCCTGTTCCGTCACAAGTCGGACCGTAAAATAATTTATGGTCATATTCAGGACGTCAAGATGAATCGATTAAAAAAAAATTGCGGTTCCGAGCAACCTGCCTGAAACCGGCTTTTTGAACCTAATTTAACTGTAAAGTTATTAAATTTTATAAAACTATGTACATTGTTAAATAAACAAGGACTTATTTGAGCCAAAGATGAAGGTATGTTCAAATGCATTTTGGAAAGTAATAATGAATTATATAAGTAATTTTAGAGAAGCAAAACACATTAATTCATATACTTTTTTAAAAAGGGAGGATGGCTCAGGTGTTCGCGCCATCAAATACCAGTGTGCTTGGTCATGGGGGCTGGTTGTGGTACTGCCTCTGTCAGGTTAGATGTTCAAAATATATGTCGCGCGACCAGCGGATCATGTCCATCGCCATCAACCGTACCATGGTCTGCGAATATTTGGGTGCAATTCCCAGTGACCTCGCGACCCGGCTGTTCTGGGCTAGCCAAGCACCGAGCAAACCGACGACAAATGCATCCAATGAGACCCTTTAGCCCTTCGAGGATATTTCGACAGCAAGTTGGTTATATATATCGAGCTTCCGCTGCCGAGCCACCTCTAGAGCATCTGGGGCACCCTCAAATGGAATGCAAATTGAATCTACCAATAGCCACAGGTCATATCAAAACTACTCATAAATGGTTTATTATGAAATTTACTTAAAACGTATTCGATAGGTAAAGGACATTCTTTATCTGTATACAAATGTTTATTTAGAGTTCGCGCATCTAATACTAATCTAATGCCATTTTTCTTAAGTACTGTTAATAAAGAATTGTTATATTCAGATCTACACCTTTCTATGATACCCCAATCTAACAATCTTTTTCAATGTTCACTGCATTTAACCTAGAGTGTGGAATTGGATAATTTTTCTGTGAAAATGGAATTTCATTTCGCAACTATAATTCACAACAATAATCTTTTACTAATCCGGGTTTAGAAGAAAATACATCATTGTAATGAGCCAATATATTAATGAATTCCAATCTATAATTTTCTAAAATAGTTGAAATTTTATTAACTTTGTCTAATATTTCATTAATTGAAGTTACATGTACATCATCTTCAATTACATTTTTCATAAAATTATAGTGTATTTCCGATGATATAACATTTGTTCCTATACAGAAAATTTTTTGTTAACTATTTAATTTTGTATCATTATTTAATTGAATTTTTTCTACTGAATTTATAGATGATATCAAATGTTTTTTTGTTATCGATCATGAATTCTAAAATTTTTATTGTGAAATCTATTTTTGCTTTATGAAATTTCATCCAATCATAACCAGCTATTACCGAGAAGATAGATAGATTGTAGCGGCTACCCTGGACGGGCTACACTTCGACCATAAGGTCTATTGTGATGCCTAAGGATGTGAGTGGAATGGAAGCAATTTTTGTGTGTAAACTAGGAATTGGTAGGATGTGCGGCTGCAGCCGACTCTGATAGGAACTATGCCGATATTCATCTGGAGTTCGTGAAGGAAATTGCAGAAAACCTTCACAAGCATAGCCGGTTACTTCGTTCTTGTCCATACGCCGACAGTTTAGTCAATTAACCGCTCCCTTTTTTTTGCTTAATAATTGACAAACTTAAAGTAAACTTAGCTTACTTCCCTCATATAACACTACCTGAGTTCATAGTTGAGTTACTGACTTCATGAGATAAATCATCTAATCCACTGTCGTTTGTATTTTCCAAGATATTCTTTTCTTCATCCATTCTGATTGCTATATTTTTGAGTTGATCCAAAATGGTTGAATTACAGTGTTCATCGCGCTTAGTGGCTACAGTCTTAGAAAATCACAAAATACCAAATGTCTAAACTATAACGTTGACACTATCACGTCGGGGTCACCACATTTTCTTTTCTCTTAACTTATATTTTAGATCTTCAGTTTAGTATATATATATATATATATATATATATATATATATATATATATATATATATATATATATATATATATCGATACGTTAACTTTAAGAGAGTTATCATATGTATTACCTTTTGTTAATTTACTTCTAATGAATTTATTCGATAAACATACAGAATTATTTGAAAAAAGTAAATTTTTTCATTGCCACTCCCTTGGAAATGGAAAAAACGCCCCCAAAAACCATCCGTTTACTATTTTACATGCTAGAAAGATGCGGATTTTTGCATTCAACGCAGAATTACTTAATTTTTTTCATCGCTACCCCTCGAAAAAGCTAATGCAAGACCTACCAATGCGCAGTACCCCCCCCCCAAATCTCTCCAAAAATATGGCGCCCCTAAAAACATAACTTCAAAAAAATTCTACCCCAAAACGCCCCCCGCCCATCTTAAATTCTCTAATGATAACTATTTTTTGGTAAGTATTTTTTTCAAAACTTTTTTTACAAAACATTTAATGTTAATTTCTGTGACGCGGAGCCAAGGGGTCAATGGGCGAACTTCCTTGCGAGCAGAGCGAGTATAGATAATAAAATTAGTAGGGTACCTTACGACAATAAAACTCAGCAACACAAAATCAACCCAATTCCAGTAACTAATATGAATTTAGTAACCCATACTGAACAAAATTTTGTTGAAACTAATATTACAAAAGATACACTCTTATATAATTCGAATCATTTTTTAGGGTAAAAGAAACTGGTAATATAATCTCGGATCAAAAGAATACCAGTAACAAATTATTAGAAACGGACAACTCACAAATAGACAGTTATTCACTTGACGATTCTTTTTCGAATGCAATATTTTCGTCTAACCCAATTGAAGATTTAATGCACGATATTTTTTCTAAATCACTCTGTACCGTAATTACCTATAATAAAAGTAACATTTAATAATATTGAAATTCCAGTATTTTTGGATAGCGGATGAGAAATAACTGCAATAGATAAAAAATTTTATAGTAACTTTATCTGGAGTTCGTGAAGGAAATTGCAGAAAACCTTCACAAGCATAGCCGGTTTCTTCGTTCTTGTCCATACGCCGACAGTTTAGTCAATTAACCGCTCCCTTTTTTTGCTTAATAATTGACAAACTGTCGATGTCGGGATTCGAACCCATACCCTCCCAGTTCCAAGTAGGCATAACGCCTTAGACCGCTTGGCTACTTGGACGGTTTATTACCGGGTAACTAAGATCATCAATTACTAAACACTTAAAAACAAATCTGATATCCAAGAAACCATTTCTAAATATATTTGTGTTGATATAGGTTTAGATTTCCTACCAGTAGCAGTGATAACTCTAATTGTAGTCGTTGGAAGTTCTACTATAGCAGGTAACTGGTTATTTTTAAGGATTAATTTTAAGTTACTATAAAATTTTTTATCTATTGCAGTTATTTCTCATCCGCTATCCAAAAATACTGGAATTTCAATATTATTAAATGTTACTTTTATTATAGGTAATTACGGTACAGAGTGATTTAGAAAAAATATCGTGCATTAAATCTTCAATTGGGTTAGACGAAAATATTGCATTCGAAAAAGAATCGTCAAGTGAATAACTGTCTATTTGTGAGTTGTCCGTTTCTAATAATTTGTTACTGGTATTCTTTTGATCCGAGATTATATTACCAGTTTCTTTTACCCTAAAAAATGATTCGAATTATATAAGAGTGTATCTTTTGTAATATTAGTTTCAACAAAATTTTGTTCAGTATGGGTTACTAAATTCATATTAGTTACTGGAATTGGGTTGATTTTGTGTTGCTGAGTTTTATTGTCGTAAGGTACCCTACTAATTTTATTATCTATACTCGCTCTGCTCGCAAGGAAGTTCGCCCATTGACCCCTTGGCTCCGCGTCACAGAAATTAACATTAAATGTTTTGTAAAAAAAGTTTTGAAAAAAATACTTACCAAAAAATAGTTATCATTAGAGAATTTAAGATGGGCGGGGGGCGTTTTGGGGTAGAATTTTTTTGAAGTTATGTTTTTAGGGGCGCCATATTTTTGGAGAGATTTGGGGGGGGGGGTACTGCGCATTGGTAGGTCTTGCATTAGCTTTTTCGAGGGGTAGCGATGAAAAAAATTAAGTAATTCTGCGTTGAATGCAAAAATCCGCATCTTTCTAGCATGTAAAATAGTAAACGGATGGTTTTTGGGGGCGTTTTTTCCATTTCCAAGGGAGTGGCAATGAAAAAATTTACTTTTTTCAAATAATTCTGTATGTTTATCGAATAAATTCATTAGAAGTAAATTAACAAAAGGTAATACATATGATAACTCTCTTAAAGTTAACGTATCGATATATATATATATATATATATATATATATATATATATATATATATATATATATATATATATATATACTAAACTGAAGATCTAAAATATAAGTTAAGAGAAAAGAAAATGTGGTGACCCCGACGTGATAGTGTCAACGTTATAGTTTAGACATTTGGTATTTTGTGATTTTCTAAGACTGTAGCCACTAAGCGCGATGAACACTGTAATTCAACCATTTTGGATCAACTCAAAAATATAGCAATCAGAATGGATGAAGAAAAGAATATCTTGGAAAATACAAACGACAGTGGATTAGATGATTTATCTCATGAAGTCAGTAACTCAACTATGAACTCAGGTAGTGTTATATGAGGGAAGTAAGCTAAGTTTACTTTAAGTTTGTCAATTATTAAGCAAAAAAAAGGGAGCGGTTAATTGACTAAACTGTCGGCGTATGGACAAGAACGAAGTAACCGGCTATGCTTGTGAAGGTTTTCTGCAATTTCCTTCACGAACTCCAGATGAATATCGGCATAGTTCCTATCAGAGTCGGCTGCAGCCGCACATCCTACCAATTCCTAGTTTACACACAAAAATTGCTTCCATTCCACTCACATCCTTAGGCATCACAATAGACCTTATGGTCGAAGTGTAGCCCGTCCAGGGTAGCCGCTACAATCTATCTATCTTCTCGGTAATAGCTGGTTATGATTGGATGAAATTTCATAAAGCAAAAATAGATTTCACAATAAAAATTTTAGAATTCATGATCGATAACAAAAAAACATTTGATATCATCTATAAATTCAGTAGAAAAAATTCAATTAAATAATGATACAAAATTAAATAGTTAACAAAAAATTTTCTGTATAGGAACAAATGTTATATCATCGGAAATACACTATAATTTTATGAAAAATGTAATTGAAGATGATGTACATGTAACTTCAATTAATGAAATATTAGACAAAGTTAATAAAATTTCAACTATTTTAGAAAATTATAGATTGGAATTCATTAATATATTGGCTCATTACAATGATGTATTTTCTTCTAAACCCGGATTAGTAAAAGATTATTGTTGTGAATTATAGTTGCGAAATGAAATTCCATTTTCACAGAAAAATTATCCAATTCCACACTCTAGGTTAAATGCAGTGAACATTGAAAAAGATTGTTAGATTGGGGTATCATAGAAAGGTGTAGATCTGAATATAACAATTCTTTATTAACAGTACTTAAGAAAAATGGCATTAGATTAGTATTAGATGCGCGAACTCTAAATAAACATTTGTATACAGATAAAGAATGTCCTTTACCTATCGAATACGTTTTAAGTAAATTTCATAATAAACCATTTATGAGTAGTTTTGATATGACCTGTGGCTATTGGTAGATTCAATTTGCATTCCATTTGAGGGTGCCCCAGATGCTCTAGAGGTCACTGGGAATTGCACCCAAATATTCGCATACCATGGTACGGTTGATGGCGTTGGACATGATCCGCTGGTCGCGCGACATATATTTTGAACATCTAACCTGACAGAGGCAGTACCACAACCAGCCCCCATGACCAAGGACACTGGTATTTGATGGCGCGAACACCTGAGCCATCCTCCCTTTTTAAAAAAGTATATGAATTAATGTGTTTTGCTTCTCTAAAATTACTTATATAATTCATTATTACTTTCCAAAATGCATTTGAACATACCTTCATCTTTGGCTCAAATAAGTCCTTGTTTATTTAACAATGTACATAGTTTTATAAAATTTAATAACTTAATACAGTTAAATTAGGTTCAAAAAGCCGGTTTCAGGCAGGTTGCTCGGAACCGCAATTTTTTTTTAATCGATTCATCTTGACGTCCTGAATATGACCATAAATTATTTTACGGTCCGACTTGTGACGGAACAGGGTCAAAATTTAATTTGTTTATAACAAAAAAGCGTTTTTTCTTAATATCTTTTTTAAAACTAAAAATTTTAAAAATGACAGAATATTATTCAATTCTATATAAAAAAAGAAAACAAATGAGCCCATAAACATTAAAATCGGTTTATTAGAATTCGAGGAAAAAATTCCCAAAGTTCGAAAAACGCAAACATTTTTAATTAAAATAAAAAATCTAAAAATTACTTAATTTTTTTTTTAACAATGGCAAAGTATGCCTTTTATATGTTAAAAATAATGTGCCCAATTTTAGCCCTTAAAAAAAATTAGGCCCCCGACAATTATTTAATACCGAGTCACCGATTTTTATAAATAAAAAGGGTGCATTCCATTTTAGATGAATAAATTTTTTTTTAATGAAAAGTCTTAAAAATATCTTAAATGAAAAAGAAAATTATTTTTTTAACTGTATTTTTAATCATTATTTTTCATTTTGTATATAACGCGCTATAAACATATTAAAAAAAAAAAAACAGTTAAGAAATGACTTAAATAAATTTAATTTTCTTTTAACTTATAGATTTTTTATGGACCTTTAATTAAAAAAAAAAAAATCCGATAAAATTAAGAAAAATTTAAAAAAATAGAAATTAAAAAAAAAACCTTGTTAAGAGAGAGAGACTATTGCATTATTCAACGTAAGAAACAAGGAAAGTATATGATCATGCGAATGTAGAATTCCGTTTATCATGAATTCTGCATTCTCTATACACAATACCACTATTAGTATAAATACACTTATAAATGGAGTAGGTTCTACAAATGCATGAATCATATACTTTCCTTGTTTGTTACGTGGAATAATGCAATAGTCTCTCTCTCTCTACAAGGTTTTTTTTTTAATTTCTATTTTTAAAATTTTTCTTATATAGGCTGCAATTGATTTCAATGGATTTTAAGATGGCTGTCAGTTATGGATGTATTCTAATTATTCTAAACTTTTAAATTAGCTAAATATTTTTCAATTAACGTATGAGGGAAGTAAGCTAAGTTTACTTTAAGTTTGAATACCTGGCTGCAGGTAACCGTAGCAGTAATAAGCAGAGCTGCCTGCTATTACAAGATTTGTCGTATCGTATACTATGTTATTTAACAAGTAAAATTCAATTAACACGTGAGGTATTTAATTATAAAAAAATCAATTTTTAATTAATTAATTAATGTTAATTGCAGCAGAACTACCCTGGCAGACATTACATTGCCAAATTGTTTATATTGCAATAAGCGTTTTCAACAATATTTCAATCAATTAACCGATGAGGGAAGGTTTTCACTAATGCCGGATCTTAGACCAGGAGTCAAATTTATTTAACGAAACCTAAGTGATGTTATCAAGTATAATGATAACGTTAAAGGTGGTGACACCGACTCAATATGGTTGTAAGATAACGTTACAAGGTGCAGCTATATCTTCGCAGTATATATCTTCACGAAGCTTCTGTACCAACCACATAAACCCAAAAATTGTCGTAGTTGTCTTTCTGTTCTTGGTACAGGATCATTACTGATAGCTTCATTTTTATCTTCCTCTCTCTATTTCACTCTGTTGCTCTCAATGACACATTTGCTTGGTTTACAAGTTAACCCATGCTGTTCGAGTCTTTCTAATACAAGGTTCAGGTGGTGTAAATGTTTCGATCAGCTTAGCTGATCGACTGTATATGAGTATATCATCCAGATAAACTTGACAGAAATCTTCTCTGGAACGTAGCTGGAGCATTCTTCAATCCAAACGGTATGACGCGGAATTGGTAGAGACCTCTTGGGGTGGTGAATGCTGTGTACTCTTTCGATTGTGGAAACATCTAAATTTGCCAATAACCAGTCTGGAGATCCAATGTAGAAAATATTTTGAACCATTTACTTTTCTCAACATCTCTTGCAGATCTGGAATCGGAAATGCATTGCTTTAGGTAAGATCGTTCAACTTTCTATAGTCGACGCACAATCGAAAGGTTCCACCCTTCTTCTTCGGTAATACGATGGGTGCGGTCCTGGACGATGTGGATGGTTCTATAATGCCATCGTCTTCCATCTTTTCAATCAATTCTTCCTTCTGACGCGCTGCTTTTCATTGTTGCCCGCTGCTTTTCACGGGTATGCTCGTAGTTTAGTGGGAAAATTCTTCGTGATTTCAATTTTGTGTGTGATGGTTTTCGTCCTTCCAACTTTGCCGAAAACGCTGGGATGTCGCCGAATGACATCTATTAAGTGTTCTTGGATCTCAAGGAGTTTTTTTGTAACTCACCCAATACATCGTTAAATACTGCCATTTCTCTGTGTGCTTCATTAGGTTTTCTCATAGAAATGCGGGCTCTCGTATCACACCCCAAGTAAATTATACCACTCCGGTAGTCTATACTCACACCATTTTTCAACTCAAACCCCATGCATTTCTTTGTAAAAACTAATCGTTAAAGAAAATTGTCATTTCTTGCGTCTAATTTCTCTCCCCTAAGGATTGACGTTCTAATTAAATGCTTAAACACATATTTCTTTATATCAAATTTCATGTCTCAAACTTTTTAAAAAAATACCCCAATACAAACTTCTACCCCGTTAGGGATTGATTTCCTCTGCACTCTTTAAGGAAAATATCTTTCAAATGTCATGTAATTATCTTCAACGGTTTTAGCTCGACGATGATGAATCGTCAGTCAATTAGGACTTGTTCAATTATATATAGTAAGCATAATTATTCGGTTGTGAAGGAGTATCAACCGTGAAGATAACGTTACAGTAATCGAATTTGGAAAAACGAAAAAATTACAATACAATTTTGCTTTGAAAACGAAGATTTAAAATTTTTGAAACCTTCCAATTCTTAGCAAACATGCGATGTCGAAGTTGATAACTGATACTTGGAGCCGACCATGTCATCGAAGAGAGTGAATATTAATGATATCTAAAAGGGAAAAACTAAACGCAAGAACATTAATTGTGAACAAATTAAAGAATATTAACAGAATAATAGTTTTATATATGGTGGTCCAAATATATGATCCTGCAGAATGAATTTAGAACTAAATGAAGATTATCTAAAAACGGGAATACACACATTATAATGAAACTAAAGAAGACTCCATTCACGTAAAACCAAAATTATCAAATCACCAAATATTGCCCAACTTGTGTTCGATCATTCAATGTATATTAATTGTTCTAACAAAACAAAGAATTTAATAAATTTATAAAAAATTAAATTTTAAAAATGTGATTTTAAAATCATTTAAATAATATGTTGAACATACCTATAAATTTACGATATCCCACAGTCATTCTAAAAAAAGCCTATACATTGCGCGGAACATATTTCATAAAAGGAGTATAAAGGAGTAACGGAATATTGTTGTTACTATGGTTTTAGTTATACCACGGTTGTTACAAATCCCACCAAGATATATAAACAATCATAATTGCGCCATCGAAATAAACAAGTAATATATAATAATTAAAGTTTTCGATATTTCATTTATTTTTAAAAAATGTTTATTTTTAGAAAATTAATGAGGGGTAATTTGATTAAATGTAAGAAAAAATTTGGTTAAAATTTATTTCGTAAGTTTTTCCTTAATATGTTTTTTAAATTTAAAAACGCGGCAGTTTTCAAATATTTGAATCAAAAGAAAAAATAACTTGCTGCGTTATAAAATTTTAAAAACATACTAAGGGAAAACTTTCAACCAAATTTTTTCTTACATTTAATCAATTTACCCGTCATTAATTTTCTTGGTAAATAGTTTACCGAGCTATATAACGTTAATAATAATAATAATTAGGAAGAGGGGTGCCGCAAATGGGTCCCTAGCACCTAGAACAAGGAGCCCTTTATGCCCTCCTTCAGAACAATCTGTCACCCAAAGGCGAGACGTCTCCAGGTAAGAGGTGCTTTTTTGAGCAGATGAAGCTATAGGATTCTGTTGCGGCAAGACGCACAGAAACCCCATGGCTTCTTCGCCGGGATTGCTCCCAGGATTGATGGATCCGGGATTTCGGACCCAAACATTCTATGCCTGCAGGTTTCTGCAAGTGCAAGTGACATGTATGGAGGTTTCATCGTCCTCCATACAGGCCCCACAGGGATTATCAGATATCCCCAAGTTATGAAGGTGGTAGTTCAATCGACAGTGTCCTGTCAAGAGCCCCACCACCCTTCTCAACTGTATTCTATTGAGTTTCAACCGAGCACAGTCGAATCAAGGAGTGGCTACGACAAGATCATCTCGATTACTGGGGCTTTGCGCAGGGCATGAGACAGGCCAAGGTGTGCATAACCACAGCTAGGCCTGTAGCATGCCCTGTGCAAAGTCCCAGTAATCGAGATGAGCTTGTCGTAGCCACTGCTTGATTCGGTAAATTACGGAGCATCTTGCTATGGGAATGACAGGCTCGGGTTAAAGGGGCGTTTGTGATGACCCCTCTCGTGCCAACGAGTCTGCTGCTTCGTTCCCTTTAACGCCAGAGTGACCCGGTACCAAGATCAGTCTGACTGTGTTATTCAGTTCCTCGAAGCATTCATAGACTATCCTCGATTGGAATTTTGACGCCTCAAGGGCCCGAAGTGCTGCCTTACTATCAGAGATGATGCTGATATGTGCCCTACTGTAACTTTTCGTGTTACAGATCAGGAAGGTTATTATTTAAATTACGATATTTGATACCATTTAAAGCGTATACGTATTATAACAAAAACTATATAACAATGAAGCATATACAACAAAGAGTAATTAACTTATATAAACTATATACAATGAGCAACGACTAAATTGTATAACCTTATCAAGCACTATATGCGCGTAAAAATAACAATTATTTTTTTCAAGGTCATGAAAAAATTTTAGCACCCCACATTCCTAATCATGCACTAATCGATTGAGAATAATCCACTGATAATTGGTCAGTTAAAATAAATAATTTGTCAGACCTATTTCCTGGGAAAAATCGATTTCCTGGGAGACCGCCTATATCTATTTTATGAGCTTGAAAAAAATATAAAAACATCGATAAAAAGTTTTCTATCGCTGACCAATTAATGGAACCATTTATGACCAATTAGATGGTATAATTGGTTTTTCGAAATTCCAAGGATGGGGTGCTAGCACCCTGGAGTCGTTTTTAATGTTAAAAAAGGAATAGATAAATTTGGGTTAAAAGCAAATTTAACTTGAGAAACTGAAAAATCAATTACAATACCGGACGTTGCTAAAGTATTTGAACCAAGGATAATATCAAATGGGATTGAATCCGTAATATAGAGTTTGAGTTCCAAGAAAATTGATTGATTTTAAAATGTAAAATGCACGATTTATTAGACGTATTTAAAGAGCAATTATTACAATAACACTGCTTATGCGGAATTGAAGGATTAGCAAAGTACTGGTTTGGAACTACTCTCGAAACATTGTTCGAAAAGGTATCTGGGCAATTATGCCCCGTTAAGGAGCAATTATTAAAATTACTTTAAACCGGTAAGGCTAGTGAAGACTGACTCAAAACATCAGATGGCGACGGACAGACATGAGACGAAATAGAACCTGATAATGGATTTGAATTGGGTTGAATGTGCGTATCAATATTAGGATATACTACTTCTTGAGCTTCCCCAGAAGTTTGAGCTTTACTGGTAGACGGACTGGAACTAGGAATTAGGCAAGTCGGTAGGCAGTTGTCATGGCCTCCGCTTCAATCATTAAATGAATCGGCGGAATACCTAGAAGCGCACCCAGCGCAGCAGAAGGAGTTGTTCCAATGGCTCCAGTGACACTAAGGCATACAACTCTGAGCAGGTGGACCAATTTTTTCATGGCTACGACCAGAGAGGTTCTTGTCCACCATACTACACAGCCAAATGTGAGCATTGGCTTTACGATCATTATAAATAACCAGTACACCATGTGAGGTTGGAGTCCCCAAGACTGTCCAAATGCTCTCCTGCACACCCAGAAGACTATTTGCCTTGGTTCAATTTTGTATCCAGGATGACTCCCAGATGCTTAATCGTTCTGGTTTGTGTAATTTAATTGCCAGATATGCTTATCATCCGTTGAGCAACTCTTCGTCTCTTTGTAAACAGTACACAGCCCGTTTTTTCCGGTCTGACAGAGAGCTCTTTGTCAATGCACCAACGGTCCACGTAGATAGATAGATTGTAGCGGCTGCCCTGGACGGGCTACACCTCGACCATAAGGTCCATTGTGATGCCTAAGGATGCGAGTGGAGTGGAAGGAATTTTTGTGTGTAGCTAGGAATTGGTAGGACGTGTGGCTGAAGCCGACTCTGATAGGAACTATGCCGATATTCATCTGGAGTTCGTGATAAAACCTTCACAAGCATAGCCCGTTACTTCGTTCCTGTCCATACGCCGAGTCAATTAACCGTCCCTTTTTTTTTCTTATTAATTGACAAACTGTCGATGTCGGAATTCGAACAGAGCTCCACGTAACAGAGCGCTTGTTGCATCAAATCATAGATAGTGCCTTCGTTCTTGTCTGTAACAAGTACGGATATGTCATCATCGTAGCCTTGAGCAAATATCCCTGATTCTTTGAGACTGGTTAGTAAGCTATCCACGACGAGGCACCACAGTAATGGTGAAGTAACTCCATCCTGCGGACCCCCTCTACCCACAAAGCCTCTAACCGATTGTCCTCCTAAAATTGTGGTAATGCACCTCACTTCGAGCATGTTGCAGATCCATCTAACCAAGATGTCATCTACCCCGCGCTCAATTAATGCGTATCACCCCAACCGCTGTATTATTGAAGTCTCCCTCGATAATTCTTCCTATCAAGGAAGATCCCTAAGGCCATTGTCATTTCTGAGAGCGCACCTTCTATCGACCCTACTAGTCGATGAAGTGCAGCATCCACTGAAAGGCCGGCTTGGTAAGCAAACTGGTACTCTGATAGCGGTCTCTCTACAAGACACATATCTCGAATATGCCTGTGTATTAGCCCCTCATGACTTTTGAGCAAGAATGGCATTAGGCTTATCGGCCTGCAGTCTTTTCTGTCGCCGTAGCTTTGGGCGTCCAGGTTTAGGTATGAATACCGCGCGGAATTCTTCCTATTTCCTGGGTATGTAGCCCAAAGCTATGCATGTTTTAAAAATCTCCTTGAGCCTTCCAACAATTATATCCAAGCCCTGTTGTAGCAGTGCTGGAAAAATGTCGTCAGTACCCGGAGACTTGTAAGGAGCAAATCCTGCCACAGCCCATCTCACTTTTGTAATGCTTACGATGAGTTTTTCCGTGGCCCAATCCTCCCTGTTTGCCCTTCCTTCATCACGCCTCTGATCACCCGGTTCTTCTATGGTAAAGCCAGGGAAATGCGTGGACAGTAGATACGTCATGGTCTCAGACATTGTAATTAATTGACCTGCCAGTTCTAGGCAACCCAGCTTTGCATTATTATCCTTGGATATTACCTTTTGCACTCTAAAGAGAGCGGGCATCGTGTTAATGTTACCACAAAGCTCTCTCCAAGAGTCTTTTTTCGAATTTTTCACTGACCTTCGATACTCTTGCTGCTTCTCCCTAAAGACTAGCCAGTCCGAAAACAGACCGGTCATTTTCGCATTGTTGAAGGATGATCTAGTGCAGGGATGTCAAAGATACGGCCCGCGATCGCAATGTGTGACAGACAGAAGAATCATGACTTCACTCGATTCCTCTACGGAAGTTTTAAAATGCGCACACTACAACATTTTTAAGTAATTTCAAGGGCCCGCCTACACATTCTAAATTTAATATATGGCCCTCTGCAAAATTGAGTTTGACATCCCTGATCTAGTGTCATAGTGTATCTGGTCATGATGTATCCAAATGCCTATTCCACCACGGAAGATCCCTAGAACCGGTAGTAACACTTGCAGGGCAGTTGTTTTCATACGGCGAAATCATGGCATCCTCAAGTAAACTAACCGCATATTTCACATCTTCCTTCGTGTACAACCTATTCGCACCCCTAGCAAGTAGCCCGGAGAACTCTTGTCTGTAAGCATACCAGTCAGTGCGTCTGGAATAGCGATACGAGGTTACGGTACACGGTTTGGTGTGCATATTAAAAACAATGTCTCTGTGATCAGATAGGGAGAGTTCATTTGAAACTCTCCGCCCCGACAGAAACTGTAACAGCCTCGAGGAGCAGAGAGTAATGTCAATGACCTCTGACCTAATTATGTTAGTAAAGGTTGGAGATTTGCCTCTATTGACAATCTCCGGTGGCCGAAATGAATTCTAGGAGAGCTCGACCCCTAACATTTACGCTAGAACTGCCCCATTGCGTGTGGTGTGAGTTTGCGTCACAGCCAAGCATCAATGGCAGACCCCGAGACTCACAGTATTCGACCACCATTTCCACCTCTATTGGACGAGGAGGTGAATCTGAGTCGTATGAAAAATACGCTGAGCACAGAATATCTCCTCTTGTCCGAGGAGATTAACCGGCACCGAGGCCACTGCAATGTCTTTACCACACAGGTGCGGAATAGATACTGCGTCAAGACCCCTGTACACCAGGCAAGAAAGCTCTGGGATTATTAGTCGTGGAAATAACTTTAACCCACGACCAAATTTGGACCTCTAATGCCGTTCGCAAATACATGTAAGACAGCGTCCGTAGCTATCACTTTAAGTCCATTTGTTAAAGCTTTCAAAACGGGTAACGATGGTCGTGTCCCTGTCTAGGGACTCGTCGATCACCCCTTCAAAGGCACCACGGAGCCGTTCAAGAGCACTTCACTGCAGCTCCTTGTTGAGCCATTGCTATGTACCGGGCCCTTCGCTTTCGCTGTTCGCCTGCGGGACGTTTAGCTTTAAACTGTAGCGCCTGCATATTCACCGAGATTTCGGTGTCTGTTAGGGAATCTGGTTCCACTAATGTGGACCCTAGGTTCATTGGAGAAACTTCACCTTCTCCTGCTGGCCGGGCTTGCGACGTCCCTGCGGGTCCAGCTAAAGCATCAGTAGATGGAGGTGTACAGTTTCCAGTTCCTTCCAACTTGGGATTAATTATTGTGTTATCCATACTTGATCCTGTAATATCTTTGCCGATATTATACAACTAATTCAAATAATTAAATATGATAGTTTAAATTAAAAGAATATAATTTTATTAAACAAAATATTAATTATTTAACAATACATTAACACATAACTTTGTACATTTAAATTATTTAACACAAAAGGTTTCTTCAGTAATCCTTATCCGTAGAGGTTGAAAATACAAGTGGGCTCTTTGACCACATAAAATGGCAGTTCGTACCGTAGACGGATCATTTACAAGACGAGGCCTGAGTGTTACGTGAGCACAATAATTGCACGTAACTGCCCTCTAAAATATGATTACAATACTTAGGCCAGCCATTTATGTATAACTTACACTGCCGCTTTATAGTGCCTTCATACTAATACCAAACTATAATTGTTGAAACTTATTTGAATAAAACCCCGAAAGGGATGAAAATAGAATAGTATAAACGAGCTATAATACGAACTTATAAGTACTTCAACTCTCCAACGGTGTCCGAGTATTTGCCATTACACATAGCTTTTGACAAAAAAGAGTCATTTTTCAACTTCGCCTTATTAACAAGGAGCATATAAGAATATGTACGAGAGGAATCATTTATAAATGGAACGCAAAACTGGAATGCATGGTTTGCAATTTGAAAGAAAATGAAACTATAGAACATTTTCTGTATAGATGTCCAATTCTTAATCCCATTAGAAATCAGTACATAGGGAAGTACATTGACAGTGTTAGTACAATAAATATTACAGCGATGTTACTGCTGGATACGTTAAGCAGAGAAAAAATAAATGATATCTATTATTTTGTAATAAATGCACTGAAATTAAGAAGTTTTGCCCTTTGCGAATAGACGTGCTTCTGTTACTTTTTCTTCTTACTTTTGTTTTTTCATATCCTAACTTTATTTTTACCAAACTTAAATTATTTGACTGCCATATAAAATTTTTCTATTTCTTTTTGTTCTTATTTTTATTTAGAATACAAATCACCTATGTTACTTTTACTATTTTAAATCATAAAAATGAATTTTCATGTTAAGTTTCATGTTTCACATAGCTTCATGTTTCACATTCATGCATTCGTCTTGGACGCTCACACGCTTTGAGCGCTCACGCTTATAAGCACAAATTATTGGTGTTCATGTTGGCCTTAAATAATAATAGTGCCTTCATACAACTATTAAATGGCAATTACTTAAGTATCGTTATTACCAGTCGTACTACGTTGAACTTTTAACTAATAGATGTCGCATATACTACAGATCCCACGAGTGAATAATGTGTATAAAAAAATTTCACCTTTTACACACCCTGAGGCGGTCTGGTGTCAGGGTGGTGATCGCTTAATACTAACTTCCCTTAGTCATGCATCCCATCGGTACAATATCAGATCTAAGGATTAGGGGAGGTGTTTTATAAAGGTCCACATCCTCGCGTACCGGGTGGTTAAGCCAAGCACCCCGACTCTCTTGAACACCCTCAAAACATAACTGCTGCAATGGCAAGAGGTTACCGTGTATATAACGTTAACTCGCTCTGCTTGCTAGGGGGTTCTTCCACCTCCTTGAACCTCAGGGCGGCCTTCGACCCTGGCTTTGCGTCTTAGACAGATTACAAAAACCCGCTACCTTCTAGCATGAATAGAAGTCAATAAGGTAATTTTTTGTGTTATTTTTCATTTTCGGGGATGTTGCGTTGGGAAAATTAATGTTTTCCGATTTTTCATATAAGTTTCAAATTATTCCGCATCGAATGCAAAAACCGCATCTTTCTACCATGTCTAGAAGTGGGTTAGATTTTTTTTTAACAAAATTATTTATAATATATTAAGTAAATCCAAAATTATATCGTTGAAAGGCTATATCGGGGTCAAATAATTTCTTTTTCGAAGAAGTCCAGAAGTCGAAGAAGTCCAGAAAGTCTAGTTTACGAGAGGAGAAAATCGCTTCTGAAAGCTTTTTTCTTAGTTCCAATGTTTTCATCAGTGTTGTCTATTAGCTTGATGATCATTTACTATCTGTAGTATGTTTTGTAAGTAGAGGGGGAGGGAAAGGGGAAGGGTAATACAAGTATATCATGAAATATGAAATTTAGCAAATAAATAATGAAATAACTAAACAGAACATACTGAAAATAACTGAATAACTAAAAAACGTATAAAAGATTTTTTTCTAGCTTTAACCGTTTGGGAGATATATAGATGTATAAGCAGAAGAAGTCCAGATAGTCTATTTTACGAGGGAAGAAAATCGCTTCTGAAAGTTTTTTTGTTTTAGTTCCACTGTTTTTATCAGTGTATATTAGCTTGATGATCATTTACTACCTATAGTATGCTGTATAAATAGAAGGTGAAGGGGCGGGAGGGGGAGTTCATCAATGGGCAAAAAACGGACAATCGCATGTTGCTGTCTATATCATGTCCTCATGTTCTTTTAATCGCATTTATTGTCACACATATTTACTTTTATTCACTCTATAAATTAGGAATGAATTAGGGGCCTTAAGAATACTAGGTTGAGCAATAAGGGATACAGGTGTTCCTAAGTTGTGCTGAGAAGGAGTAAAAAAGGTAGTACAGAGCCACTAAGTGTTAATAAAGTAGATGCGATCGGAGCGGTTCGAGGATGCTGGGTTGGGGAAGACTGGCCGGGGTTCCTCGTTTTATTGAAAGGGGAGGTATCGTTATGGGAGAGGGGAGATAAGAGGCAGCTGTCGAGCCCTTCCGAGTAGACCTTCCACCTTCAGTTTGCTATTTTATTTCTAACGTGTAACCTGTAATCGGAGTTGTTTGAGTCCGTGCATTCCGTCACGACGAACCATTATTGTGTTTTGTGATAGGTTTATTATTTTATTTTGTTTTATTTATTTGTGAAAATGGAAGAGACCTAAAATTAAAAATAGCAGCCTGTTGCGCGCCCCCCCCCCTCCCCACCATATGCGGTTTTTAGATATGTTCAAGAGGAATATGGAATGCGGTTTGCGGCACAAGCTAGCACAACCCTAACAAAATCTAGCACAACTACTTTTTTTCATGCATACCGCCAATCCGACGGAATGGCGGTATAGGGTCTTAAAAGGTTTTTATCGAATTTTCGCTCTATTTTTCGAAATTTCTAAGTGCCACTTACGGCACAACGTAGCACATTCCTGGCACAAACTAGTACAACAATTTTCTTTATTTCAAAAATGGAGGTGTTGCGATTTTTTTTCAATCGCAATTTTCTAAAAAACTAATTGCGGTATCGGAATGCAGGTTGCAGCACAAGCCTAGCACAATCGAGCACAACCATTTTTGTTCATACCGAATAAATGGCGGTGCTAAGATTTTTTTTAACGCGATTTTCTACGAAACTAATTGCAATATCGAATCGCGGTTTGCGGCACAATGCCGCAAACTTTATTCTGCATTCCGACCGCAATTAGTTTCGTGAAAAATCGCGATTGAAAAAAAAATCTTAACATATCATGTTAACATAACATATCCTATGTTAAATTATATTTTGTATTCAATCGCGATTTTTATTAACCCTTATGTTAATGACCGACTTTATCGACGTCTCTTAGCAACCGGGTACCCACAAACCTTAATATTGAAAATTTTGTTTATTTTATTAAAAAACAAATTTTCTAAACATTTTTTTCTTTAAATATGAATAGTTAGTGACAATTTAAAAAAAAAAAAGAAAAAAAAATCATCTAGAATTGTGAATGACATCTGAAACTGGTTTAGGGCACTCCAGGTAGTGGACCCATTTTTATTGTTCGGGACTGAACAGATGCTGTTAGAGTGGGAAAAAATCTCAAGGTTATTTCTTTATTTTCTATCACGCAATAGTTTCGAGTATTTTTTAGTACGTTTTAGATTTTTGGTGGGATAAGACGTGTTTTATTTATGGTGTTTTCTGTAAAGTGAAAAATAAAGCTATGGAACAACTATCGAGAGCTGAATTTGCTAGGTAAATAAACTATACATATATTTAACATTTGTAAATGTTTTAATTGTAATTTTGTGTAATAATATTATTAACGAATTGAATAATATAATAATTAATTATTTAGGTTAAGTGCAATAGAAAGAAATGCTTATTTGAAAGAATTACTTGGGGAAAATGACAGTGATTCGTGTGGGCCGTCTGACAGTGATGACGAAGATTGGATTCCAGCTAATATTTCTAGACGTAAAGTCCCAAATCGAGATGATAATTTAGAACGTGATGAACCAGAAGCTTCTGAAGATACAGGAGAGATTGCTGAAGGAAATTTAGAAGTAGAAGAAGAGGTTGAGAATAGCGAGAGTGAGACTGAAGGGTGTTTAGAAGTAGAAGAGGTTGAGAATAGCGAGAGTGAGGAAGAAGACGATGAAGTAGAAACTTCTGAGCCTGAAGGTAGTAAAATATTTGTTCCTAACAATGATTGAAATAATAATTTTTATTTTTAAATAATTAATCTAAATTATTATTATTATTATTAATTTTAGGACGAGTTCGAGAATCATCTGGGAGTTTTATCGCAAAAGATAAAACAGTATGGAACAAAACTCCACCAACTCAGCATCAGACCGCAGCTCATAATGTTTTACGTCAACGAAGTGGGCCTCATCGCAGTACAGAAATGTTATCAATAAGTAACACTTTCAAGAAAATTTTTAGCTATGACATGGTTGACATAATCGTCCGTCATACGAATAAGAAAGCTGAAGCTACTTATCAAAATTATAATGCTAATCATCCAGACTCTGAGCGCCAATGGAAGCCCGTTACAATACCCGAAATTTATTCATTCTTCGGTATCTTGATTTGTGCTGGCGCAAATAATTCAAATACGGATCATACTTTTGATATGTGGCACTCCAATTCTTATCCACTGTATCGTTCAGCGATGGGAATAAATAGATTCCATAATATTCTGCGTTTTTTGAGATTCGACGACAGTAATACTCGAAGTCAACGTAAAAAAGAAGACAAAGCAGCTCCAATTCGTGATGTGTGGACAATGCTGAATTCAAATCTAGCCAAAATGTACAAACCAACTGCAAACTTGACAATCGATGAACAACTTTATCCATACCGTGGTCGTACTGGATTCACACAATATATACCGTCGAAACCAGCTAAGTATGGTATAAAGATCTGGTGGATTTGTGATGCGGAAAACGCATATCCTTTGCAGGGGATTATGTACACTGGTAAAACAGATAACACTCGGGAAAAAAATCAGGGTGAAAGAGTAGTGAAAGAATTGGCGGCTCCGTACCGAGGTAGTGGTAGAAACATCTGCATGGATAACTTCTTTACTACTCTACCCGTTGCTAAACATTTGTTATCGTGGAATATTACCATTGTTGGCACGATAAAAAAAAATAAACCTTACATCCCTAGTGTTATGGCAGCAAATAAGACACGGGAGCAATATTCGACTGTTTTTGGATTCCACGAAAAGGTTACCATGTGTTCTTATGTTCCGAAAAAAAAAAGCTGTCATTCTATTATCGACAATGCATTCAGATGCATCAGTTAGTGATGATACTAAGCGGAAACCAGAAATTATAAATTTTTATAATAAATATAAAGCTGGCGTCGATACAATGGACCAAATGGTTCGGAGGTATACAAGTCAACGACGATCTTCGAGATGGCCAATGGCAATGTTCTTCAACATGCTAGACATTTCTTCACTTGCATCATATATAATTTATTATGAAAATAATAAAATGATTGCCAAAAAAACGACGGAACGTCGTCAATTTATGTGAAAACTGAGTGAAGAACTGGCATTGCCAATGATTGAATCTCGCACAGCGAATCCACAAGTAATGCGCCACTTCTCAACAAAGATCGCCGTTGAAAGTATTTTAGGTCATGCAGTAGAGGAAACAGCCGAACCAAATCCTGGACCCGTGGTTCCGAAAGATAAAACAGGAAGAAAAAAAGTGACAGGATCTTGCCATATATGCAATGCTTTACCAATAAAAAGACGACGAAAGACTCGCAAGAGCTGTGACAATTGTCACCAGCCAGTATGTGATGAGCATTCAGTTAATATCACAAAATGTCTTAAATGTCATAATTAATGTCACTAATGATAAAAAAAACTGTAATATTTATTTATTTTTTAATAAAAATTAGTTGCATGCATTTATAAAAACTATTTTTAATTTATTTCCTATGCTTTCTACTGTGGGTACCCGGGTACCCGGTTGCTAATGGGGCGATGGCCAAAGTTTAAACTTATTTAAAAAAAAAAAATTTTTTGAAAATAAATTAAATGCACTCACAACTAGCTTGCTTTTAAGTTAAAGATTGACGATCCGAGAGCACAAAAGGAAATATTTTTTTTTTTGAGTTATTCATACTAATACATCGCGTGGGGTACCCGGGTACCCGGTCATTAACATAAGGGTTAAGGGTATTTTCTTACTTATTAAATACTTTCACATAAAGCTAAATATAATTATTATTCATTAAATATTCTTTACATGAAACACAGGTTTATTCTAGCAAACATTTTCATTCTTGATGTCCATTACCGCCTATATGCATCAATAGTACCAAAGCAAAATATACAAACCATGCACTATATATATTATGATTTGTTCCACTATAAATAAACTTAACACTCCTCCTCGAGTTTAATGTTTTAACAAAACTTAAAAGTCGCTTTAGGACCATAATACACAAATCATTTAGTTGATATTTATTTTAATCACTTTTACGAGTCAAATCCAAACAAAAATTTAGTTATACAATATTAAGACAGTGTTTGAATTTAGAACATTTATCAACACTTAATGATTTAGTAAAAATATCACTGTTATTATTAGATTCAACATTGTTTATAGTGAACAAATTTTTATTAACACAGTCTTTTAAATAATGTAATTTTATTTCAATATGTTTTACTCAATGAGTTCACATTATTTTCTGACATCATTATAGCACTTATATTGTCCATTTTTATTATTGGTAAACCACTAAATACAAAATCGGATAATAATCCTTTTACGTTCACCAGCTCTTGAGCTACTGTTGAACCAGCTACATATTCAGCTTCTGCTATAGACATTGCAACGCAACTTTGTTCACGTGATAACCAGCTTACTGGGTTACCTGCATACATTACAACTCCTCCAGTTACGCTCTTTCTAACTTGTCTCCTGCCCAATCTGCATCAGAGTAGGCGATTAACTCTATATCATGTTTATTGTATATCAACTCATTGTGTAGAATTTCTCTTAAATATCGTAAAATCAGGTTTCTTGTTCCGTAAAAATTTTGTTTAATTTAATTTTTTTTTATTCTCTTTAAAAAAACGTGCGTGTCATTCCAATTAGAAAATATTTAGTGAAACCTTTTACTAATATTTTTGTTTTTGTCGCGTATCAGAATCTGTTGCAGGTTCGGGCAGCGCTCCTTTGAAGAAGAAAGTGAGCCAAGATACCGCGACAACATGTGATGAGAGTACACTTTAGTATGTGCATTGTGACAAACAACCATACGCATACAGTATAGCTATGCAGTATAACTGACTGACTTTATTTACATGTGTACTGACTGACTTCATACAGTACCAGGCGGCCAGGCAGTAATAAATAATATTTAACATTGATTCACTATAGGAAAAGTTGTCCAAAACAGTCTGTATATATGTAATATATATATATATATATATATATATATATATATTACATATATATTACATATATATGTATATATATATATATATATATATATATATATATATATATTACATATATATGTATATATATATATATATCTCACGCCAAATCGGACACCATTTAGCTTTTGCATCTCCAATTTTCTCCATAATTTTTTTTCTTTTAGTATCTATTGAGAGAGGCCTCCATGCCAATTTTCAGCTTTTTTATCCAGCCACTTCCGAGATCTGAATTTCTTTTAAAAAACGGTATCTATTTTTCGAATGCCCATAACTTTGCAAAAAATGATACGATTGGGATGTTTTTTTTTTTTAATTTTTCGTTTATAGACGCACTTTTAGAAAAAAAAATAGTACAAAATCATCAAAACCGTATTTCCACAAGATTTTCAAGTTCTAAATATTAAATTTTGATTTTTGAAAAACACGTAGCGATCGTTTTTCTTCAAATTTTTTCTGAAAATACTGTCACTCATGCAACTTTTAAGCCCTGCACGGTAATGGAATAACGTTAAATCACTTCATTGGTCGTGGTCGGCCGAACTAAGAAATTAGTAATCTTAGTAAGATAGTCAGATTATCTTAGAAATATTTTGATCGTTGTGAGGGTCTAGTGAACCGCACTGACATGTATCGTTCATGAATGTACGAGAATCTGAATGATGTGTTTATATAATGTGCTAGAAAAAGATAGAGTTTAAAAGGCGCATTTACAGAAGCGCACAGAATACTCTAGAAAAGAGAAGATTCGAGTGAAGTTTGTTCAATGGTCGTGGTCGGCCGAACTAAGAAGTTAGTAATCTTAGTAAGATAGTCAGATTATCTTACTTAGTCGTCGGCCGGGACACTTTATGCTTACTAAGAAACTTTTCTTATGTCGCCATTTTACTTAGTATCTACGTCACGGGCAGTGTTGCCAGATATCTCGTTTAACGGTAGATCTACCGCTTTTTTAGTATTTCTACCGTTCTACCGTTTTTTTGAAATTTTTTGAGTAAATAAAAAAATTTTTTAATTTGTGTCATTTTTTTCAATTTTTTATAATAATAATTAATTTAAAACTCCCCAGTCGTACAAATACAAAATCAGGCATTACAGACCAAATTTCATTATTTGAAATAATGGAATATGGTTCTGTAATTACTTTAAGGTATTATTTTATAATGGGATTTTAAACAATAAGTAATGCAATATATGACAAATAAAAAGAATTAATATTATTTAATATTTGAAGAAAAAAAATTCTATAATATATTAAATACTAATGTAATATAATTTTAATTATTCTGAATAAAAGTATTTATTTCAAACTACATATTCAAATTGGAATTTTCACTTTTTGAATCTACCGCTTTTTTTCTTAATTTTCCGCTTTTTAAGAAATCGGCTGGGTCATATAGAATTTCCTCCATTAAAATACTCCTTATAAAATTATCATTTTATTAAATTTTTATCTCACTTATTACAATAATAAAAATTGTCAACACAAGAGAAATGTTCTGAATTTGATATATAAACAAACAGGTTATGATCAGTGTCGCCAGTCCGATTTCTTAAAAAGCGGTAGATCCATCAAAATACAGCGGTAGATTCAAAAAGTGAAAATTCCAATTTAAATAGTTTGAAAAAAATACTTTTATTCAGAATAATTAAAATTATATTACATTAGTATTTAATATATTATAGAATTTTTTTTCTTCAAATATTAAATAATATTAATTCTTTTTATTTGTCATATATTGCATTACTTATTGTTTAAAATCCCATTATAAAATAATACCTTAAAGTAATTACAGAACCATATTCTATTATTTCAAATAATGGAATATGGTCTGTAATGACTGATTTTGTATTTGTACGACTGGGGAGTTTTAAATTTATTATTATTATAAAAAATTGAAAAGAATGACACAAATTCAAAAATTTTTTTATTTATTCAAAAAAAAAAGGTAGATATACTAACAAAGCAGTAGATCTACTGTTAAACGAGATATCTGGCAACACTGATTAAGAAGCAAAAGAAAGTGTGTCCAGGCCGAAACTCGCTGACTCAGATGCTCAGAACAAAATTATATTTATTCTGGCTATCTTACTAAGATTTCTTACTTCTTAGTTCGGCCGAACACACACATTGTTTTGTTTTGCAATATCCATTTTTTCTTCTAAAAATATTACATTTCTACTGTAACTAACTTCTTATGTATTAGGATTTATACATTTATATCCTTTTATGTTTGTACCGTATCCAATAAAAATTAATTTTTGCGATTTTGGATCCCACTTTTTTTTGTTTGTTTTGGAATTTGTACCATCACTTTACTTCCAAAAATTCTTAAATGAGACAAATTAGGGATTTTCCCTGACCATGCTTCAAACGGCGTCATGTTGTTTAGAGTAGATGTTGTTGATCTATTAATCAGGTACACAGCTGTGTTTACAACTTCAGCCCAATATTCTTTCGGAAGATTAGCATCAAATAATAAGCACCTTGCTTTTTCAACTATACTTCTATTCATTCGTTGACAAACACCATTTTGTTCTGGCGTATATTCTATGGTAATTTTTTATGATATAGTCCGTTGTTTGATAGGAACGATTTAAATACATTCGATTTAAACATATTCGGTGCCGTTGTCCGATCTTAATATTTTTATTCTTTTTTCTGTTTGTTTTTCCACCATGGTTTTAAATTTCTTGAATATATCTATTACTTCATTTTTATTTATCAAAAAATATACAAACGTTTTACATGAGTAATCATCTACAAATGTAAGAAAATACTTTCTCCGTCCTATAGAAGTTGTTTCCACAGGTCCACAGAGATCTGTATGAACGAGCTCCAATACTTGTTTTGCTCGAATTTCTATCTATTTCTAATTGTCAAAGAGTAAATTACGACTAGCTAATTTATACTGATGATGACTACATTGTAGTCGAAATACGTATTTATAATACAAAAAACTGATCTAGGTAAAGGGGGCGAATTTGAAATTTTGGTATTCTTGTTTGTTTACCTTTTATACATATTTCACAGGTATTCTCAGAGATTGCCTGCTTATCCATTCCTTTTATGATTTTTGAAAGAATATTCATGTTTTTCCGGTTCATGTGACCCAATTTTCTGTGCCATAGAAAATCGTCTGACCTTACTGTATAAACTTTTTGTTGTTCCATATCGCCCGTTTTGACTTTATATATACCATTATCTTCATTTGCTATTGCGACTATTTTCTTGTTTGAGTCTAAAATACGAGCTTTATTCTTATCAAAGTGAATAGTAAAACCTTTCTCTGTTATTTTACTAACTGACAATAAATTGACGGCTGCGTCTGACGAATACATTACATCTTTAATTTTAACTTCATCTTTTGATCCATTTACTTGTAACTGCAGCATTACGTCACCTACAGATTCCACATTTAAATTTGAATTATTGGCTGTGGTTATTTTAACGTTTTTTGGAATTTTTGAGTTGATGTAATTGTTTTTATTATTAGTTAAGTGCGTTGATGCACCCGAATCAAGGTACCAATCATTACCATCCATGTTTTTACTTGTTAGAAACGTTAACCCAATCTTGTTTGAATAATTCTTGAAGTTGCCCTTTGAATTATTTCTTTGTCTTTGTCTACATGTTTTCTGAGTGTGACCTATTTTATTACACCCGAAACAACGAATATTAATTTTCCAACTTCCTTGGTTTTCTTTATTTTTATAATTACTCGCAGATTTTGAATACAATGCAGTATCTTCATTTGGTATAACTTCAACAGGTGATTTGACATCTTGCAGAAGTTTAACTTTTATAGAATCCCCAGATATTGTGACACCTGAACTTTCCAATCCCATTATCATCGGCTTATATTCATTAGGAAGGCCTGCTAATAACAAAGTGCCAACCCATTCATCAGTTACGATAAATTTCATAGCATTTAATTTTATATGCTGTTGTCATAATTATGTCACAATTTTCTTTAATAGATTTATATTTATTCATTTGAGTAGTAATTAATTTTCTTAATAACCCTACCTTTCTTGTGAGTCCTGAATCTTCAAAGGTTCTTTCTAATGATTGCCATGCATCTTTTGCTGTTGTTGCAGCTTTAAGATGTGTTAATTTGTTTTATCAACTGCCAATATTATTTTTGAAAGAGCTTTTTGATCTTTCTCTTTGTCTAATTGTGTTTCATTTTCACATTCTATTACTTCCCATAATTCTTCCATTTGAAGTAATGCTTTCATAGCAAATTTCCAATCACTATAATTTTCTCTCCCTTTTAGTTTTTCTATTATGTTCAAATTGTTGTTTTTGAAGCTCATTTTTTTTATGATGTATTTTTAATGTACCACGTTAAACTTAACAATTTTCTACGAAACTAATTCCGGTATCGAAATGCGGTTTGCAGCACAAGCTAACACAAGCCTAGCACAATCGAGGACAACCATTTTTTTTTCATTCTGACAAAATGGCGGTGCTGCGGTTTTTTTTCAAACGCGATTTTTTACGAAACTAATTACGATATCGAATCGCGGTTTGCCGCACAATCTAGCACCATTTTTTCATTCCGATGAAATGACGATGTTGGACCTGAAAAACGTTTTTTTTTCAAATTTTCGCTTCATTTTTCAAAATTTCTAAGATCGGCTTGCGGCACAACGTAGCACATTCCTAGCACAAAGATTATTTTTTGGTTTTTCAAAATGGCGGTACTAACTTCACACACATCTTTTAATATTGGAAAAATAAAAAAATGTATAAGAAGCACAGTTATACAAAATTAATTTTGATTCGTATCTTTTTGTCTGTATCTTTAATATTACCAGAAATATTAAATATTTACGACTTAAGATTGAAAATTAAAATCCTAAATATCTCTGAATATATCAGAATTTAGAAAAAATGACCTGGAAAAGAACTGCAACTTTACTATTTATACATATTTTGATTTTTCTAATATTAAGAGAGAAATTCTCTATTTGGTGTTTTATTCTTCCTCTAATCCCATTTCCCGTCTACGATTATACCCATTAATTGGCGGTTCAAATGCCGAAAGTATCTATATGACATGAACATTAATTAATAAGATAAAAGATCTATTTCCAAATGAGTGACGTATTTATTATAAAGAAATTCGCTAAATTGACGCAGCTCCTGTGTAACGAGTTTTTTAGTAATTTAGTTAAATCTGCAATTTCTTATTATAGTGTTTTACCTGTAATCAATTTTTAACTTAAATATTGGAAAGGTATACAAAAAAACAATTTAGCAACTTAAATATAAACTCGAATTAAGTACAATTTGTAGTTTGAATATTACACAATGATATTTTCAAAGTTTTTATAGTTTTTCCAAAAATATTAATTAGTAAACTAATCTAACCTCAAAAAACATTATAAACCTTTAAATTTGACGTTTCATTTGACAAATAGATCATCTTCGCATAAACATTAGATTTGTTCAATTTACGAAATTAAAAAACAGATGTCTATAACTACGTTCCACTCAACTACGACAATTGTTATAATTGTACTTAAAATATCATAAATACCGACCACACCATGTGCACAAGGCCTACAGTCTGTAGTGGGTTGAAATGGTTATTTATATAAGTAATGAATTAATTAATTTTTAAAATTTTTTTATTTTAAAAAACAATTCACCTTGGAAATCTTAGGAACATCGATATAATGAATTCTGTGTGAACAATTAGTAATTATATGATTTATTGATTATCAACAAATTAACTCATATCACAATTTCAGTTAGATAGAATTATGCAATGAAACACTTTGGTATCAATTAGAAACTCGTTTGGCAAACATAATATTGAATTTCTCAATTTGTTCAAGTGCAAGTATTATGTCTTTCCGGGCGTAAAACATTATCATTTACATCATAGATTTGGGGTATACTTATCACAGTTTATTTACTCTCTTCAAATGTAACAAATCATTGGCCCTTTAATAAACTAGAGTATGTTTCTATAATCATCTTAGCTGCTGGATGAAGTTTGATTACAATTTTTCTACCTTTCACCTAATTGACCATTGTTTTGAAGAGGAGAAAGTAAGTATTCGTACAACTGATATGTGACACCACCCTAAATATGAATATGAATTCAGGAAACATTTCTTTATATTTTTAATAATTTGTCACTTCTAATCATCGAAAAACTCTCTGATCATGTCACAAAGTCAACTGTAAATTGAGAAAAAAATCGTTGTTAAATGTCATATCGTATTAAAAAATTGAGGCAAGATGGCGCCAACTAGTAACGCCACTATAAATACTCGCTCCAGTGAAAAAGCTAAAAATAAAGAAAATATGTCAAATAATTGCGAATTACTTCGTGATCTATTTTGTGACAGTGATTTTAGTGAAATGTTTCAAAAATTGATTCAAGACGCTGTGAAAACTGCCTTAAATCCTGTTCTTAAAGAGCTGGAAGAGGTTAGAACAGAACTGTCATTTTTTAAGAATTAAAGAGTTGTAAGTGATTGTGTAGTGATAGGTGATCCACAAGTCTCTCTACCCCTGAATGTAGAAAAACCGAAAGTGGTTAACAATAAAAAGGAAAAAATACCAGTTGAAAGCGTCGGACGTACCGATAATCAAGTCGATATTGAAAAAGAAACCGTTGAAGAAGAAAAATTTGTTTTTCCGAAGAAGAAACGCAAACGTCAAGTTGTTGTTGGAAGTGGCGCAGAGGATTCTGGAAATAATGATTTTCAGGCCTCTGACAAAAAAATTTTTGTATATATTACAGATCTCCACTTTCAGACATAAATATATTTTTTAGCAAGTTTCAGCAATTTCTGTCAAAGGTATGTTGTAAAAATAAGATGGTAATCGTTGTGGGTGACTTTAATATTAATATTTTAGACAACAATAATACCACAAAGGAGTTTAAAAATATCTTATTGATGTTTAATTTGAAAGCGGCCATTTCAGAACCTACTAGAGTCACCCAAGTGAGTTCAACATGCATCGACAATATTTTAACCACAAAAAGCTATAAATCCGCGAAGGTCATTGAATCCGATATCTCAGACCACTATGCGCAAATTATGTTCATTGACGGTTTGAAAACTTCATCACCTCAATCAGATGTCGTGAAAAAAGATCGGAGAACATTTTCCGAACTATCAATTGAACATTTCTGTTCAGTCTTATCGAGTCATGACTGGCTATCAGTTTTAGAACACCATGAGTTTGTGCATACATTTAGACTGTTTTATGACACACTTATCTCTGATTTTGAACCTTGTTTTCCGAAATCAAAACCGAGATCTAGTAAACCAAAGCATCCACAGAAGGTCGGTAACTGGTTTGATGGCAATATAAAAATAGAACGGGATAATGTTTACGATTTATTTGTATTAAGTCAAAAATACCCCGAATTGAAAGAAATTTATAAACTAGCAAAGAATAAATACAAGCTGTCAGTACAAACAGCAAAAGCCACTAGTATAAACAATGTAATTAACTTTGCTAGTAACAAGTCAAAAGCAGTTTGGGATATGATAAACACAGAAGTGGCAATAAAAACCGAAAAGAACAGACAAATTGAACTTGTGGTTAACCATTCTACCATTGTCGGCCCTTTTCAGATAGCTGGTGTCCTTAACGAATACTTTGTCGAAACCGTTGTTGATATGACAAAGAATTTGGACCTGAAACCAGCTAGTCTAACGTCCCGTGTATCCAATACACTTTATCTAACCCCCGTCATCCCCCAAGACATAGTGTATATTTTAAATAAAATAAAAAATTCTTATTCCGCTGGAGTTGACGAAATACCTACAATTTTATTAAAAAGGGCTCAAACTCTCTCGATTCCACTTTCCCACTTAATTAATCTTTCGTTTAATGAAGGTATATTCCCTGATCAATTAAAGGTGTCAAAAGTCATACCCGTTCCTAAAAACAACAGTGCCAAAACATGCCAAGAGTATAGACCAATATCAATTCTACCCTCTCTATCAAAAATTTTTGAATATGCTTTTTTCGAACGCTTACGCTCCTTTCTAGAAAAAAATAAGATAATAAATCCTCATCAACACGGATTCTGTAAAAATAAGTCAACGGAAACAGCATTAATGTCTTTTATTGATAACATCGTCTCACTCATCGACCAAGGGCTTATGGCAAGTGCAACTTACTGTGATTTTAGCAAAGCTTTTGATACAATTGATCATGGAATTTTGTTATACAAATTAGAAAAATGTGGTATCAGAGGAAAGGCTTTATCGTGGATTGAGTCCTATTTAAATAATAGGCATCAAATGGTTTGCTGCAGCGGTGTATTATCGGAACCAAAACCTCTTCGAATGGGAATTCCACAAGGATCTATTCTAGGACCCGTCTTGTTTATAATTTACATAAACGACCTTCCTTGGATTCAATGCCCTGCACATAATTTTATAATATATGCTGATGACACAACAATATTGTCATCATCCAAAACTAAAGAGGATCTGGACAGAAATATTAAACTTGGAATCACTGCTATTGAGCAATTTTCTGCTAGTAACGGTTTAGTGCTAAATAAGGAAAAGACAAAATTAATGTACTTTTCCCTTAAAAGTGTAAAATTCGAAACCGCAGTACTTACAGCTGTTGATAGCTTTAAATTGCTCGGTTTAAACATAAGCAGTAACCTTAGTTGGGCCGCGCACACTGCCCTCTTATCCTCTAAACTTGCCAGATTGGCATACCTTCTGAGGAGATTACGTATGGTTTGTAACGATTTATCGGTTTTAATGACTTTTTACTATGCATTTGTTTACCACCCACAACTAAGATATGGAGTCTTATGTTGGGGAAATTCTTCAACAGCAAAAGACGTCTTCATCAAACAGAAGATGATATTGCGATGCATGTTCAACTTAAAACCGAACACGTCATGTGTCACATTCTTTGTGGATAATGGTATCCTCACTTTACCATCAATTTACATTTATTTGGCAGGAATACATGTGAAGGAGAATTTGTCACAGTATTCGAGGATGGGAGATTCTCATAGCTACACAACCAGAAATAAAGACATGCTTTCCATCCCAAAATACCATCTTACAATTTGTGGGTAGAGTTGGCAAATTTTTAGTAGAAAAATTTACAATAACCTCCCCAAGGAGCTGCTGGAAATGCAAAACATGAACATGTTTAAAAAGCACTTAAAAATTTTTTTAATTAGAAACGCCTTTTACTCCATAGATGACCTTTTTGTTTAACACTAAATTGATTTTGATATTATTTTATTTGTTGATTTTGTACTAAGTTTTCTATTAATTTCTAATCTTATTTTATCCATTGTTGACTATTTTTTATTTATTTTAAACTGAGTTGATTTTTAAATTGATTGTTTATATTTTATTGTTAAATATTTCATATTTTATTGTTAAAATTTTTTTTTTTATCCATTGTTGACTATTGTTTTTATTTTATACTGAGTTGATTTTTTTAAATTGTATTTTTATATATTATTGTTAAATATTTCATATTTTATTGTTAAAAATTTTTTTATTTATTTATTGTTGACTACTGTTTTGTTTTTTAAATATGTTTCTGTTACTGTTTTTTTGTTAAAATTACTGTTTCAAGTTGGTTGTTTTTATTTCTGTACTTGCTTTTATGCATGTTTATATTTTTGACGTAGCAAGCATATCTATGTATATCATTTGCGAAATAAATATTATTATTATTATTAAAGTTAAACTGCCAAAAATGAAAATATGAAAATCCATGAGAAATTTAAAAATCACTGATGAAAATACAAATGTAAAAACCATAAGATACTGAATTTTTTCAACACTTACTATACTGAGTTAAAACACTTTCCATACCTGGTTTAATTTGTATTAATAACTTCATCTAAAATTCAAAGAAAAAAAGTTGCAACTACAACCTACCCCACTACTAGGCTGCTAAAGTCAGGCACTAAAATATAAAGAGGGTGTCGTAAATATACGACGGCAGTAACCGGTGATTACTGTCAATGTTGTATGCATACGACGACAGCGTCGATGGTGTTAAGTTAATTAGATGACCATAAAATAATAAAATGTCCATCTTTTCAAATGATTTCGCGACAAGCTCTATATCATATAAATTGTATAATGTAATAATTGATGGGTAATGTAATTGATGGGTTTGATTTAATTTAAATTTTATTTTCTTCTTTTTAAAGCATTTAAATAAAGGCTTGTTTTTAAAAATTTTTTTACATTAATTAATTTTTTATTTTTTGCCGGTTTGATATTGTACAAATTTTAAATTTATATAGTGAATGAAAAACTAACAAAGAATTCTTACGGAATAAATATCTTGAAATATTAATAGCATGGAGACTACACAAGGAGATGGAACTCCAACTAACAAATAATTGACAAAAATAGATGTCAGTAGAGTTCCTTCTACACCGGAAACGGTGGGAGAGTATAAAGCGGGAGTTTGAAAAACATGCCGCATTTATGTAGTATTACAAGTATTTTTCCAATAAAATACTTTTTTTAATAAATGAAATAAAGTAATTAGTTGAAGTAAGTGGTAGTTAAAAATTCGCAAAATAATTACATAATAAAAAACAAAATAATTATAAAACATCGAATAATTAAATAGTAACCTGTAAAGTTGGAATTGTAAAAATGAAAATAAATTAAGTAAAAATAAATTATATTAAAATTATTAAAATCAATTTTAAGATTATTGAATCAGTTATTAAATTAAACTTTTATTTATTAATAATAAGTCTAACAAAATGACAAATATATACTTCACTTCTATTACTTGCTTTCCATTTAAACACACAGCCAATGAGTGAGTGACACACTGTGTGCACACAGCAAAGCACGCTGTATGAGAAAGTGCGATAAATGGAACGTAATTTAATTCTTCACATGATTTACAGATGGTGTTCATAAACATTTTTCACTACACACAATTTTTTCTTGTGTCTCTCTGTGTGCGCACGCTGTTAATGGAACACACACTGGTTACACACTCCGTTGCTGTATGTTAAATGGAAAGCAACCATTTATTATACTATATTCACTTCGGTACGGGTGAACAACTAGCGAAGCTAGTGGCACAAAAAGTAAATATAACTTCTACCATTACGTTGTCATATTTTGTCAATTCTCCCGATTGAGTTCGGTCTCCTTGTGTAGTCTCCATAACTAATAGCTTCAATGTAAAATTATACTCGGGTTTGCTACGGTTGTTAACTGGACTTCTGATGAATTAAAAGCAAATGAAAAATTGAGTGAGTTTTGTCAACTGTTAAATTCCAAGTTTTGTACATAGTTAAATCGCAAATTTATAATTATTATTTGTTCAATTTTATAAGACAGGCATAGGATTATAAATTATGCTTTTCTCTTAAATTAATTTACAGAGTGGTCTATAATCAATAAAATTGAATGTCCACAATCATCAATATTGGGAACAAAATCTTTGGCACGTAGAGTTTTGAAGAAAGTTTTGATTGTGTCAGTGTGCTGCCTAATTAGCGACTGACAAAAATATTGACAGTTGAAAACTCAGCAACATTCTATTAGCTCTATCAATCTTAACCGTTAACAATCTGCAATCAAAATTTCGATTATCCATTGACAGTTAACATTAAGCTTCAATCGATTCCTAGTTTATATTCGCGTCAATGAGCATACATCAATTTTATGAATAGGAATATTGACAATATTGAAGAGACCTATTTGCCTAGCCCGGAGAATAAAAGCGAAAAAATATTCAAACATCTAAATTATAAAATATTGTTTAATTACTCTTGATTATAAAAGCATATATGTATATAACACCTTTATACCTATTTTGCATTTTTTTAAATTTGTGCGTGTGTAAAAAGCCAAATAAGAAGTTCAAGCATTGATAATGAACTCAATATTTGCAGAGTATTGAAACAATTAACTCAGTTGCAATTTTCACTTGTCTTCATAAATAGTTTTGAAATAATTTCAGTGCAAACAATTGTAATTACTGTAGATTACAAAAGCATGCGCATGAGTATATTACATATTTACATAGTACTCTCATATTACTTTGTATTTTTATACATCTGTTCGTCTGTAAAAAGTAAAAGAAACCATTCATGAATTGATAATGAAATTAGTTTATACAGGTACTAAAGCCATTAATTCAGTTGTCATTTACACTTGTTTTTAAATTATTATCATTGCATTTGGTTGGAAAAATTGTTCTATTTCCATAAATAACGTTTATATTGAGACCATATATGGGAGTATTACATATATGATTGGTACCCGATTATACCAACCGTATTAATTTTTACTTGCCAAACCAATATTAGGTTAAATATATTTCAGCCATCATTTGGGGCAGCTACCTTATACACAAACAAGTTCGTACACAAACTATAAATTCGTATCACCCTACGAAGATATACGTAGTAGTGATAAATCTTAGTGGATATTCTATGTGTTTATAAAATCATATGTTTTTAAATTCGCAGTTGTCTTTATTCTCTTATGAATGTTAGATGTTCTAAAAGTTTTGCAAGTGTTTTAAAGTTTTTATAATATAAATACTTAATATAATTACTTTTAAAGTTTATGTAAATAAAATGGCATTATATTTTAATATTAATTTTATGTGAAGGAATAAATCTCATTAATTCATGGTAAGTGAATTTTTTTATTCGTATAAAAATATTTCTGGGTGAGATTTTCATTTCTAATGTTTACAATAAATTAGTGTTCATAATTATATAAATTAATATTTTTTTCTAAAAGAAAAAACGAATATCGTAAAATCTATATTAACATGTATAATATTTCTCACAATCATAATTAACGCTATATAAATCTTTTGCGGGAAATTGTTACCGCCAATACGAGGAAGTTTGCTGTTTTTATAGTTCATTATTTTATTTTCAATCATTAGAAAAGTATATGTAATTAACGAAAATAAATTCAAGATTTGTTTTATAATATTATTCAATAAATTTAACACATACATTTTTATTTCTATCTTATAAATTTGCTAAAACATATACGTGTCTCCGGTAGGAGGTAATTTTTTCGCGCCCTTATTACATCTATATATTGAAATAAAATTGCTAATTTTTTATTTATTTCGATAATTTGTTCATTTCACGAACATTTAATAATCATGTTATGAATTCTGATTGGAAATTTGTAAAATTTTTTGCTTTTTATTTGAGATATTTGCAAATTCACGTTGCCGCGTCAATTTAACTTTGGCGGGATGTGTTCTATTTCTTACTTTCGAGTATTTTCTTATGAATTTTAGATTTGAATTTCTTATAATTATAATTTTTTCAATTTAGGTGCCGTAAATGTGAAAACTTGCAAATTTTTCAAAAGTAGAATGGCTGATCTTGAATCGTAAGTAAATTTCACTGTATTCACAATACTAAAATATTAATTTATTTAATTGTAACTTTTCGTTTTTAAAGGGACACTGGTAATATTTATACAAAAAGGAAACGAACATGCAGTTTGGATTCGGTATGCAATATTTTCTACATTTTATTTCTTAATGCGTAGTTAATAATTTACAAGTACATTCTTTTTAAATTTGATCAAATGGTTATCTTAATATTTACATTAGAAAACTTCTTACGTTTCATCTACGAGTTATTAAGAGTCATATAATTTTTAGTAAAAATATTTTATTTAATTACTAAATTTAATATATCTCAGTATTATTAAATCTAAATTTTCTTAAAACTACATTTTTTCGATTTTAAGTCTTAAATTTAATTTTTATATGTGAGCATGCTGTTGTAAAAGTTCATATGAATATAGATAGAAAAAAGCGTTGTTTACGGGATATAGCTCCGGGATATAGTGGCGATCAAATTCTTCTTCCGTGATTGAATTGAAAGTGCATTATCAGTTTTGGATTTAGGATTGATAACAAACAAAATGTGTTGTTATAACGTAACGAATAGTATTTTCGGACATACCTCGACTACCGAAAACGTACCGCGTTTTATTTTATAGAAAATGTTATGACGCATAATTGAGACGCTGGCTCAATTATGTAGAAGGAAAATATTTTCAGAATGATACTAAATTTGATTAGCATCATGAAGTAAGATGTCAAGAAATCAATTTTTAAAATTTTCGCCTATCTGTATGTTTCCACATCAGGGAAAAGGCTAAATCGATTTTGAGAATTATTCCGGGTATGCAGACTATAAAAATATTTTGTTGAATCCGTATTCATGTGATAGTTGTGCCCTTTCACCAAAATCTACCCTAACAATATTTAAATAAAAATGTTTATCCAATGTGAGAAGGGCGAAGTTTTCACATACAAAAAATAGTGATATCCCAGCAAACACAAAAATGCTCGCCTTCAAAAATAATGAAATCTATGAAGTGTCAAGTTTTTTAGCAAAAGTGAGAAAATGATAAGTATATATTTTATAAGTTTCTCAGGTGCAAGGTGTTTCATATTTTACTTGGCAAGTGGTCAGTTTTTATTACACTTAATATATAAAGAAAAAAACTTGCCGAGTTCTTTTTCTTTTTTAGTTCTTTTCATTAAATATACGGTTTTCAGAATTTTCTGGCTGGTGTTAGTGTAAGATATATCTTCCTACCAAAAATCAACTTTCTAGGATTATTGCACTCTAGAATATTAATGAGTGCGTCAGTCAGTAACCAAAATGTAAATTTTTAGGGTTAAATATCTTAAGACACTATTAAAGCTAGTTGAATGGTGGGTCTCACGCTACGTTTAAAATGTGAGCTTCATAACTTTTTTGATTCCTGAGTTACAGAGCCTAAATATCGTGTCTAACCCTTCCAGTAAAACATAAGGTAGGCTTAAATTCTACCAAATGGCACTTTTTGACTAGACTAGCAGTAATTTTTAACCCGACTTCAAAAAGGAGGATGGTTCTCAATTTGCCTGTATTTTTTTTAATGTGTGTCCCCTCAGAACTCCGTCATTTATGAACCGATTTTGAATTTTTGTTTTTTGTTTTAAAGGGTTTGGTTTCCCATTGGTCCCATTGTCACCAAATCGCATTCTGATGAGGGGATCCCCGGGAAATCGAGGAAAATCCTCATTTTATATGTGATAACCGATTTTTGCGAATTTTTTTTTGAAAGGGTATACTCATTCATAAAGGGAAAATAAGAAAATTTTTTTAAAAACCGACTTCAAAAAAATTTTTTACAAAAAAAAAAAAAACAAAATGCTTGTAAAAATAACTGAAAATCTGTTATAAAAAAATGCATTAAAAATTTAAAAAAAAAAAAAAAACCGTTAAAAAAAAGTGTTATAAAAAATTCACTAAAAATTAGTAGGTCTACCCATATTTAGACAAATAAAATCGGTTATAGAATTTCAAAGTCACTAAAAAGCGATAAATAAAACCTATTTTGACAAAATGGAAACTCGACTTCTAAAATCTTCTATAACATTCTATAACAAAAGATGCACTAAAAAGTAAAAAAATAATTGCATATTCTTGTGCCAATTTTAGTTCACCAAAGCAAAAATTTTTTAAATATATATGTACAATTATTGTTATTTTTGGAGGCGGTGTCCAAAAGTTATGTGAATTTCTCTATGCTGACACCGCCTTCAAAAATAACAATAATTGTACATATATATTTTTGCTTTGGTGAACTAAAATTGGCACAAGAATATGCAATTATTTTTTTACTTTTTAGTGCATCTTTTGTTATAGAATATTTGATTTTAGAAGTCGGGTTTCTATTTTGTCAAAATAGGTTTTATACAAATTTTATGGGAAATTTACATGTTTAATTATTTTTTTGTAAACTTGCACCATCCATTTTTAGTATGGTTTCCCTTCAGTCATATTCTGACGTAGATGACTTGCGTTTACTTAACTTTGATATTTAAGTAATATCACAATCTTTTTAATATAACAATCTTTGACGTCAAATGCTTGTTATGAAAACTCACTTCTAGGATGGGATTCGAAACCACGACTTCTGGCACTATAGACCAGTCTAGTTGTCCAGAAAAATTAACACATCGATTTAAAGAAAAAAAGATTCTGAATGCGAGATGCATTATGCAAGTTATATATTTATCTTCCATGGAAAGTATGGAGTGTGGCCTTTCATTTCATGGTGGGTTAAAATTAGAGGTGCAATGCTTGCCAGTCATTATTAAGCTTAATGAATCAAAAACATCATACAAGTGGTGATTAACTATTAATATGAATGGGCTCATTAACCAATTTCAATATACATTTTGGATCAGAAATACGTAAAAAAATATTGAAGTAGATGCTTTCGTTTCAGAAATAATCGTATGAAAAATAACTAATATCTAATGCTTAAAAATCTATTCCATCTACATCTCAGGAACCATAGACTTTAAAAAAAAATGTTAGCATGATTTTTAATATCGAATTTAATATTTAATTTTGTTAAGAACTTACCTCTTCTTAATTTTAAAATAATGTTGTCATTCAAAGCCAAAGTAGTACTATCCATTTTTTACTTAAGTTCAATGCTGGGGAAGATATTGAAAGAGTTAATCGATTTATTTCTAAAACGAAGTGAGAACGATATCGAATTAAAATTAATTTTCAAGTAATGATAAAGGATAGAGCAGAACTTAAAATTACAAAATTCTTTCTAATAAATTTGCTTTCTAACAATTTCAACTTCAAAATGTAATTTAAATATGTTAATATTTCTTGATCTCATGTCGTTTAGAAAAAATTAGTGTGTAAGAAATAGATTTTCAATTTGAAATTATTTTAGTAAAACTGAATAAAATTTAATCGAAACGCTGAAAAAATTTGAATCCAATATCTCATTGCAAATATGAAGGCCTTATATACAGGAAGTAAACAATTTTTCAGAAATTTGGAATAACCTATACATTTGACGAGTAAACAGCCTTGGCGTGTTGAATCTGTAGTTCACTCACGAATGCCATTATTTTGCTCAAACATTTTTACAACTTCGATTAACTGCGCATAGTTAGCTTCTTTTTATTTTATTACTGTCCGTCTCGTATTTAAACCACAATTTTGTATGTATGAAAAAATATTTCAAACAAAACTTGATTGCTTTTATGAGACCATTTATTGTATTTAAAAGATGGTGGATGCATGAAACCAAAGTTTTATGTAACCTATATATTTTCCTCAAGTCTGTGAAATTACTGATTACGATATACTGCAATAAAATTAACTACTTCCACATCTTCGCAATCATTGACTTTGGTTAAAAAATGTAACAAGAAAGTATCATTTTCATTCAGTCTAATATACTTTATTTTTGTAAATATCCATGTTTGCCATCACGACAGTTACCTTGGGCATAACTAAAGTGACCACATTTTCATTGAGACAGAGCGGGACAATTGGGATGAAATGAGAATTACAATTTAGTTATATATATTTTATTGTATACACTCATATACTTGTACAAAAATGTATTTATTATTAATTATTGGTAACTATAAAAATATTTGTAAAAAATAATTTGAACATCATGATTTTAATCAAATTAAATTTTTTATTTAAAAAAAATTATGATTTTCTTTCACGGTCATATTTTTGATCCGAGTGAATACTTTGCAATAGATTCGGATCATTTATTAAAATGTCGTGAAATATTTCACATGAATTGGTAAATATAATTTTACACTTAATATAGATTTTAAAGTTTTAATGTTCAACTGCGTTTTTTCAGTTGTCCATATTTTATTGATACTAGAAAAAACACGTTCTGTTGCTGTATTTGTTCCTGGAAGGGAGAGCGCGAATTCTACAATTTTCAAAATATTTTGATAAGGAATATTATTCTGTTTAAAATGAAGGAATAACTCCGTCCATTTTTTGTCTGTTTCTACATTTGCAGACAACCAACATTTAATTTTTTCATCTGTAACATATATTTTTATCAATGACACCTCATCAAAAAGATCATTTTCGCAAATATTATTTTTCGGAAAATGGTTACTAATATATTCAAAAGATTTTCCCACATATTCTCATAAAATCTCCTTTTTTAATGTCACCCAATGAAAATTTTTAATATCTTCGAATTGAACTGTCCATTCTTCAAGATATTCCAAGCAGTTATCTTCGAATTGAACTGTCCATTCTTCAAGATATTCCAAGCAGTTATTATAAAAATTTTTGACATGTTTCAGAAAATCAGGTCGTTTAATGGCACTTTGTTCTTCCAACCTAGTGATGTCTTTTCGAATAATTTAAGGAATGTAATCGTTATCAACTCTTTCTCGTAATTTTGTTTTTAAATTATTGATTTCATTTCCGTAATTGAAATTTTGTCCCCTTCAATAATTTTCAAAGCATTGTGAAATAATGTAGCTTGGTTGTGGATGAACTGAAGCTAAATTTGTGATGTGTCATTTTTAAAGAAGAGCTGTAATATTCTTGGACATTTATCTTGTGATAAAAAGTATGATTTTAATCGTATATTTTTAAAATATTTTCTACAGCTGGTGAAAGAGCTATCGTGTTTTGCTGTAACCAAGAATTCTTTTATATTCGATTTCTGCGCTTTCACAAAAATCCTTCAAACTTTCAACACGCACAGTATATATATAAAAATACGAATAAATTTTTGCAATAATATTTTCAACATCAACTGGAAGTAAGTCAGATGCTGTATTATGTAGAATGTGCGCTGCGCAACCTACTCCAATAATATTTTGGTTCAAATGTTTGTTAAGTTTCGTAAAAACGTTATTGATGCCTCTTCTAACTTTTCCACCAAAATTTGCGTTAGTGTTATCCGCACAATAGGTAATAATTTTATTGTTCAAATTATTATTTTTTTAAATAGAATAAAAATTAAAATAAAATTTTAAAATATTGAATCAAAAATTATTTGTGAAGTTTCACCCGGCAATGAAACAAAATCGAATATTCTAATTTTAATTCCTGTTTCTGGATCAAAAAATCTAACAATTGTGGGAAATAATTTTGTTAATCTTTGTAGTTGGAAGCATCAGAATATATGGATATAAATGCGCATTCTTCTGATTCTTTCTGCAATTGTGAAAATGAACGTGGTGAAAAAACATTACAAATAATTGCTTCAGTTTTTGTCCTTGCACATGCAAATTTTTAATCGTATAATGTTTTGATCATTTGCGACGTACAATCCATTGATCTGAAACTTTGATTGTGGTTTATGTTGTGGAAAGCAAATAGCCCTTCCGCTAATATTAGCTGTTTTTCCGTGTTGCCAAAGCTAGCACTGCGAAAAAACTGTTCCATTTTAGACGAGGAAGTGGCATTATTCTAAAATCTTTTGTGTCTCTTTGTCGCTAGATGTTTAGTAATATCGTTTTTTCCACCATGTGAGACCGAAAATTCAGCATTGCTTTTATCACACCGTACCATATAGTCTATTTTGGTTTTTTTTAATAAATGGAATTTCTCTGCTTAGCTCTTCATTAAATTTGCATTTTTTTACTCATTCTGTGGGTAAATACTAGAAATAAATAAAAAATTTACTACACAGGCTAAAAAAGAGTATTAAATTTTACCTTATTGACCGTTACGTTGTGGCGACTGACTATTGCTCTACCTTCTTCAATCATTTGAATGAGTCAAACCGAACGTCAAATTGAAAATAACAAACCGCACTGTCTAACGGCAGTGCGCACTGTTTGCACTTATCTGAATTAAGCCGAGGCGAAACAACAATGATCGAACACCACCGAGTAAATCTAACTCGGTACATTGCCTAATTTAGTTTACTCTGCATGCATTTTATGTGTTTTTTTATAATGTATTTTTTATTTTTTTATATTCACCATAATACTTAATAAATAATAGGTAATATATTTTTACAGTATATTTAAAATAAGAAATGCAGATATTTTCTAAAAAGCGGGAGATTTTTAAAAATCGGCGGGACGCAGGACATTCCACCAAAAAGCGGGACTGTCCCGTCAAAATCGGGACCTCTGGTCACTTTAGACATAACCCACTTAGGGTTGTCCGATTTTATTCTGGCGATCAGTGCGCTTAATACTAAATGTAAATGTAAACATTTAAAGTTTGATCATTTTTCTTTAAAAATTTTAAAGACAGATTTTTTAAGAAAAATGTTTTGAATCACATGCACGGGGGTACGTCACGTAAAGTTTAAGCATAGATCACAGGAAGGGTTAGATACAATATTTAGGCCTCTGTAACTCAGGAATCAAAAAAGCTATGGAGCTCACATTTTAAACGTTTAATAGTTTCTATTTAAGATATTTAACCCTAAAAATTTACATTTTGGTTACTGACTGACGTACTCATCATTAATATTCTAGAGTGCAATAATCCTAGAAAGTTGATTTTTGGTAGGAAGATATATCTTAGACTAACACCAGCCAGAAAATTCTGAAAACCGTATATTTAATGAAAAGAACTAAAAAAGAAAAAGAACTCGGCAAGTTTTTTTCTTTATATATTAAGTGTAATAAAAACTGACCACTTGCCAAGTAAAATATGAAACACCTTGCACCTGAGAAACTTATAAAATATATACTTATCATTTTCTCACTTTTGCTAAAAAACTTGACACTTCATAGATTTCATTATTTTTGAAGGCGAGCATTTTTGTGTTTGCTGGGATATCACTACTTTTTGTATGTGAAAACTTCGCCCTTCTCACATTGGATAAATATTTTTATTTAAATATTGTTAGGGTAGATTTTGGTTGAAAGGACACAACTATCACACGGATACGGCTTCAACAAAATATTTTTATAGTCTGCATACCCGGAATAATTCTCAAAATCGATTTAGCCGTTTCCCTGATGTGGAAACTAACAGATAGGCGAAAATTTTAAAAACTGATTTCTTGACATCTTACTTCATGATGTTAATCAAATTTAGTATCATTCTGAAAATATTTCCCTTTTACATAATTCAGCCAGCTTGTCTACAGTTTTATTATAAGTCTATATTTCATTATCTCTATAATTATATTTATAATTAACTATTTGACAACGATATTATATATAATTGACGTAAAAATTATATATTATATAATTTAATTTCAAATAAGATAATTGATTTTACGTGTGACATAATTGTAACTTGTAAATAGACATTTCGTTCAGAGTTAGGAAATCAGCTGTTCAGATTATAAAAAAAATCATATTGTTAATTTCCTGATATTGTCGAATTTTTGTATTAATGTTCTTTATTTCATATTAGGATCAAGAGAATATACAACCTTCAAAGAAAATTTACTCAGAAAGTGATGATGATGATACTTACTCATCATTATTAGCACACGGATTAAGAACACCTAATTGTCATACATTGGGATTAGGATCACCATTTATGACACCGCGTGGTGCACATCCGCCACCATTGCCTGTATTACCATGGGCAGATAGTGCTGAAATGTGGAAAGTTATGATGAAAGAAGATGAAGATGGTGCAAAACAACGTGTACAAAATGTATTTGAAAATAATCCAGCCTTAATACCTAGAATGCGTGCTATATTGTTAGATTGGTTATCAGAAGTATGCGAAGTATATCGATTACACAGAGAAACATATTTTTTAGCTATAGATTATATTGATAGATATTTATCCAAACGTCATGATGTTCCAAAAACCCAACTTCAATTATTAGGTATGTATTCATTTTACGGGGCTTTCTTAGAATGTCTATTTTTGAAAATACCCAAAGAACAGTCTTTTGTGTAAACAATTTTGCCCAGTAAAGTATCAATATATTTAATTATTTTAATAAATGCCTTTATACTTTTAGGTATTACATGTCTATTCCTGGCAGCGAAAGTTGAAGAAATATATCCTCCAAAATTAGCAGAATTTTCATATGTAACAGATGGCGCATGTACAGACGATAATATATTAACAAAAGAAGTTATTGTATTAAGAGAATTAAATTGGGAATTAACACCAATGACTGTTAATTATTGGCTGTGCTTATATATGCAAATATATATTCATAAGACTGAAATTGAATCATCACATCACACAAATGAGTCGATGGTCCGATGTAAAGAACAAAATGAGAATTCATTTGTTTATCCACAATATTCAGCAATGGATTACGAAACAGCAATACGTATATGTAATTTAGCTGCTTGGGATATTGGGTTGTTTCGATTTTCCTATGCAGTTATTGCCGCTGCATCTGTATATTATGTTTTTAATAGAGAAGTTGCATTAGCTGTATCCAGTTTAATATGGCAAACATTAAAACCTTGTGTAGATTGGATGTATCCATTTGCAATGATTGTAAAAGAAACTACACGACCTGTTATTACAGGTATTGAACCGAAGAAAACAAATTCTCGTACTGGTTTGACAAAAACAATACCAAATATTGTTAACGATGAAACGCATACAATGCAAACGCATAATATTAATTTAGAAATGTTGGTGAGTATTTATAAATAACATTATTTATGTATTTAAATTTTCGAGTCGATTCCATCGTCTCTGATTATATATCGGTTCGTTGATATTAAAAAAATGATAGCGAACTAATCTTACGGAAATTGGATCTTTATAAATTTTTAAATTATATTTTAATTTTGGATTTTTATAAAACTTCGGGAAAATATTTATTGAAATCTTGAACAAAAATTTCAGTGAAATCAAAGTTAAATATGAACTCCTTTCCAACGTGTTTCTTAAGTGTGATATATATTGAGTTCAATAAAAGGAAGATGTCGGGTTCAAAATTGTTGGCATATTGTTGGACTAAAATGTCCATTTAAATTAAAACCCCTAAATTTTATTTCAAAAATACTAAGAGGTAGAGTAAAACTTTAAATTACATTTTTTCTAAAACCGAAAAAATTGAAATCGAATACAAATGTATATCAGGAAGTATGTGGTTACAGTCGATTTCAGTTAAGTTCATACGGATTTCGAAAAAGTTCGAACAAGATTCATTAATATTTTTATTAGGAACAACTTTGAAAATAAATTATATTTTTTATCTTTTATGACGCTAACTTGACAAAAACAATTAAAAATATGTACACAATCAAAAACTAAAATAATACATCTAAATAAAGATAATGAAGTACACATCCCACATATATATCATCTTTGTGGCTACATTGGTATAGCATTAGCCCGGCAAACCAGAGGTCGTAGGCTCGTTTCCTACCAAGATGTGTATGATTTTTCATATCGAGTATTGATGTCAAAATTACCAACGTTTTCGAAATGAAATTCAGAGATGAAACCCGGTAATAATCGGAAAGAGTATCATATTCAATATTATATCCATCGAGACTTTAATTCCAAGTTTTATAAAAATTGATTGAACGCCATTTTTTGTAAAATTTGCCCGAGGTTCTTTATCCTAGAATCTCATATAATTCAAGTATGTTAATAGTACATTAAACAGACGAAAATACAAATAATCTAAGTAAAATGTTAGTAGAGGCAAATGTTGGTGTGACTTATTAAAATTTATTACTTCTAATCTACTTACTATTGACTAGACAAGTGTTCCTTTTCCAAATATTAGTAAGTCGATTATTGTCGACCATTTTTTGTCGAATCCATTTTCGAAAAAAAGTTGTTCGGTTTAAATACTTAGCAAATTTTTGTTCTAAATATGTTTTTGGAAACTTAATGGATTCGACACAAATCCACTGTAAAATTTTGAAAAGAAACGTCACTTTTGGAGTCGATAATACAGACTTTAAGGTAGTATGTTATGTAAAAGTTACGTGTTCGATGTTAAGTTCTCACTGGATCTTGACGTTTTGGAATCACCTGATGCTTAAAATACACTTTCAGTGTTGAGACTGTGTGTATTCATGCCTATATTAAATTTTTGACGAACTGAAAACTTTATAATCAATCTGGAAATGTTAGAAAATTTATATACTGAAAAAGTCACTTGGTATAAATTTGAAGACCAAACATAAAAAATTATTTATTCAATAAAAAAACAACTATGTACTTTAACAGACAATAAAAAATATTTAAAGTTATAAAAATTGATTATTTATTAGATTGATTTGTACGATTTTGCATTGTACTTGGTCGTGGAACTTTGATTGAATTTTTTTTAACTCGTGTATTACATATACACGTATTACATATACGTGTCCGGTCCTGGCAGTGTTTAAGTAAAGTCGAGATTTTAACAGCTCCGAAATTATTTCCAAAAACTTGGAGTTTTTCGAGCAAGTGCGAGTGTTGCAAGTGCATGAGTGAAAAGCAAGTGCAAAAAGTGCAAAGTTAATTTCATGTGTTTTTCCTGTGATTTAAAGATAATTATTTAGCTAGCATAGTAGTGTATTAACAGAGACATAACCTCCGAGAAGTCGATTCGGGTGACATTTCTGTTTACGTGTTTGTTACTGTGTATAGCAATAATCATGGAACAGGGTCGAACTCAAAAATTAAAGATCAATTTTTAATTTGTAAAAGTGTATAGAGTATAAAAAAATTTTTTTTTCTTTTTAAATTTATATTTTGCTAGGAGTTAGTGGGTTTATAAATTGTTAATTTTTTTAAAGTTTAGGTAGTGTTAAGTGTTAAAATTTTATGGTCATCAATTGTTGAAAGTTTATAGATTGCGGATTAAGTTAAAAAGATTGTTAATAATTAAAAGTTTATAGATTGTTAAGTATCAAAAGTTTGCAGTAAGACCGGAATATAAAACAAGATAATCGATATGTCGGATAGTGAAGGATTTACATCTGGAGAGAAAAAAAGATTAAGAGAACAGGATGGTGGATCAGCATTTAAGAGAAGCAAAAATGTGTTACGTTCACCTGCGACAAGCCGTAAAGACGAAGATAGAAGCACACAAGAGATGCTGAAAATGGTGTTAACAGAGGTTGAATAAATAAGGAAAGAAAACAAAGAGTACTGGGAGCAAATGGAAAAGTTGCATGCAGAAGTGCAAGAATTGAGAAAAGAACTGAGTGAAACACAGCAAAAAATCTAGGGAATTATCTAGGGGAAAAGGTGTTTATTGAGAACGATCTAACGGTAAAAGAACGGGAAACCCAGAAGAAGATAAGAGATATAGCCAGGCAAGAAAGGGAAAAAGGCAATAATGTAAAGGTTGGATTCAATAAGATGATAATGAATGGCATAAAATGGGTATGGAGCCGAGAGACGGGCATTCTAGAAATGGAAAAGGTAATTTCAAAAAAGTAGCAAATGAAGAACGAAATTTGGTAGGTCTAAGGGAAACGGATATGGTAAGAAAAAAGGTTAAAAAATTAAAAATGACTGACGAAAATGCGAATAAGAATAGCCCGAACTTAAGGAGCAGTCGAAATGGAGACAGACAAATTGGTGGTTGGTGGCATCATACAATGTAAGAGGTACTTTTGCTGAAGGAGAATTACTGAATCTAACCAGAATAATGAAGGAGTACAAAATAGATATAATGGAAATACAAGAAACAAAACAAAAAGGAAAAAGTATAAATCAAATAGGTGACAACGTGTTTTTCAATAGTGGGGATGAAAACAGAATGTTGGGCACAGGGTTTCTAGTAGGAAACGAAATGAAAAAACAAGTGATTGATTTTAAGCCGGTATCTGGCAGAGCTAGTATGCTCCGTATCAGAAGTAAATATAGAAAGATTAGCGTCCACGCGCCATCAGAGGACAAAGATGAAGAAATTAAAGATGTGTTTTACGAAAAAATAGACCAACTGTATAAAGGTATCCCTAAATACGATATAAAGCTAATCCTAGGGGATTTTAATTCCAAAATAGGAAAGGAAAACATATACAAACCAACAATTAGTAACCATAGCAAACACAATGAAAGTAACGAAAACGGAAGAAAACTTATTGAGCTAGCTATGGAAAAGGGTATGAAAATTGTATTGACATTCTTTCAACATAAAGAAATTCATAAAGGTACATGGGGTAATACCGGGCACTGGAGAGAAAAACCAAATAGTCCACGTTCTGGTAGAGAGTAAGCACTTCAGAAACATTACCGATACAAGGAGTTATAGAGGAGCCGATGCCAACAGTGACCATGTAAGGATAATAACTAAAATGAGAATAAAGAAACCAAATGCAATTAGAAAAGGTAAATCAAAAAGAACATACAATACTAAGAAATTGGAAAATGAAAATAAAATAACAGAATTTCAGCAAATAATTAATGACCGACTACAACGATACGATGAACCTAATAACATTGAACAAGCTTGGGTGAATCTGGGAGAAATTTTGGAGGAAGCTGCACAAACATTAGAAGAAAAAACGAAAACTGAAAAAAGGTTCTGGTTTGATGAGTCTGAAAGCGTCATAAAGGAAAGGAAAGATATTAGAATAAAATGGTTACGGAACAAATCAAAAGAAAATGAAGAAAAGTACAGAACACTGAGAAGAACAGTCAAGAAAAAGTGTAAGCAGAAAAAAAGGTTCTTTTTAGAGAACAAATTAAAAGATATAGAAGATAATTGTTCTAAAAGGCAACCAAGAGAATTCTTTAAAGGCGTAAGGGATTTAAATCAAAACAAAAAATGGAACTCAGTTTTCATTTGGAATGAAGAGGGAAACCTTGTTGGTAGAATTGAGGAAAAATTAAGCCGCTGGGAAAGATATTTTACGGACGTACTAAACGCAAACGAAGAACATAACAATCAAGTTCATGTACCAGACGATCAAGAGGATTTACCGGAGACTTCTAGTTTTATGGAAATAAAAAATATTAATCAGCTAAAAAATAATAAGGCGCCAGGAGAAAATGGTATAACGGCAGAATTGTTAAAGAAAGGAGGTGAATCATTGCAGAATAAAATCTCTGAACTTATATGTGAGGTGTGGAAGCAGGAAAGAATGCCATCGAAATGGAATGGAGCATTGTTATTGCCTGTACATAAAAAGGGACACCGGACAATCTGTCAAAACTATAGAGGTATTGCACTTTTGGACATCACCTACAAAATACTAGCAATAGCAATAAAAGACAGATTAGAAAAGCACATAGAAAATGAAATAGGAGACTATCAGTGTGGTTTCCGGAGAAACAGATCAACCATTGATCAAATTTTTATAATAAAGCAGATACAAGACAGCAGCTATGACCAAAGTCTCCCTCTTCACATGGTGTTCATCGATTTCAAACAAGCATATGACTCCGTTAACAGGCACAATCTTTACGAGGCGATGGTAAATTACCGATACCAAAATAAAAATTCTGGTTGAGGGTTATGTCTCAAGAGGACTGGAGGTCAAAAATGGGCTAAGGCAAGGAGACCCCTTATCTACTCTATTATTTAACATACTGTTAGAGGACGCAATTAGAGAGAGTGGAATAAATAACAAAGGTACCCTATATAATTATCTAAATCAATGCCTAGCTTATGTAGACGACATAACAATCCTTGCAAGAACGAAGGAAAACCTCATAGATGAATCATTAAAGAATCTCGAAAAAGCAGCAAATTCCAAAGGGTTAAAGATTAATGAACAGAAGTCTAAATATATGAAGCTGCGAGCAACAAACACCCCACCGGAAATAGGTAAATTGTTAATAGTAACAATGAATGACGAGACGGTTTATCAGTTCGAACAAGTAGAGAGTTTTAATTATCTAGGCGTTACTTTATCTAGTCAGTGTGACGAATCGTCAGAAATTCGAGAAAGAATTGCTAAAGGTTCAAGAAGCGTTGGAGCACTGAGGCAATTTTTTAACTCCAAGATCATTTCAACGAACACAAAGATTAGAGTATACAAAACAATAATACGTCCAACAGTAATGTATGGCAGGACCAACTGGATAAAGTCAGTGGAAAAATATTTGCGAGAACTGGAAATTGGAAACTGGAAACGAGTAGCCGATAACAGAAGCAGATGGACACATGTCTGCTCGAAAGCCAAGGGCCTTCTAGGCCTGTAGTGCTGATAATATATATTAAATATACGTGACCATCATGAAAAATTGGATACTTAACTTTTCGGAAATAATAAAATTGGGGCTTAAATGATTTTTTTTTTTCAAAAATGGCCTCAACAAATTTTTTATTTTGCTTATATATTACTTTTTTTTGAAATCTATGTTTGAAATTACGTTGGAAAGCCCCAAAAAACTGAAATGAACCTTCACAGGAACTTTCCAGGTCACAAACCTGAAATTGTCATAGAATTTCTTTTAGGTCAGAGTCAAACTGGAAATGTCATGAAATTTGTTTCGTAGCCATGGAAAAACTAATTTTTTTAATTAAACTTATAATGTGGGCACAATCAATATATTACGTCAAATTACATATCATAAAAATATCTCTATATACTTCTAAGTTCGGTTAAATTGGAGTTGGAGGATTTTGTTAAACATGAAAAACACGCGACGACACGTTATACGTTTGGAAATTTATTTTTTTGATCATAGATAATCTGGAGAAGTCTTAGATTTTTTTTGTTCAATTTTTGACGCCACCTTGCTTCAGTAAAATGTCAATTTGGTTCTGAAATATTGAACCAAAAGTTGCATTTTCTATTGGCAATGAGATCTAAGATTTTATCAAGGATCTGAACCTGGTCTGGGGATTCTAATAGAGAAGAGAATTGTACCAATAGATATTTCACGAAGTAACGAGAGGCCGTATATATGTTTTGTAATAAAAAAATGTGTATTACATTGATATCCCCACATACCGCATTCGAGGTATGTTTGAATTTTGCGCGCGTCATAACATCTTTGATGGCGTTGCCACATGTAATTAACTTAGTACATTTTTCGTAATTATTTGTTAATTACTCTTCTTACGCTCGCTGAACCTTGATTTGTGAGTAACCAAAATGTTAGAAATTTTTTTTTCTTTTTGTTGATAACACTTTCATTGTAATCTGAACGGTACAATTTAACTGGTTCATTATCTTATTATAATGTACTAGTATGCTAAGTTTCATTAAATTCTGAACAGTAATTCTATAACCGAGGGTACTACCTTAAATGGAAATTTTTTGTTATATGTTCAATGGTTTTATATTTTTATACCCAGTATATTGTAAATATACAAGGTATATTAAGTTTAGTTCCGACTTTGTAACGCTTGAAAATATTGATCCCAGAAAAAAAATTTTGTTATATGTGTTTATAAAATTACCTAGTCTATTTCCGCATGTCCGTTTGTGATCACGATAACTCAAGAAAGAAAAGAGATAACAAACTGAATTGTTATTATGTGTTCTAGAGCAAAAAAGTAAGGTCAAGTTCGTAAATGGACAAAATCGGATCATGTTTGGGCAAAATGGACAAAACTGTCTATCTTTGAAACCGTAAGAGATATAACAAAAGTTTAAAGACAAAAATCTTCTCTTAAAGTAAACAACTTTGGTTTGAAAAATTTTGCCATAAACTGAGTATTGTTATTCTCAAAATTGAGTATTCTATTCTTCAAATTGAGTATTCTAACAATTAACGGGGTTAGTTGTTACATTACTTGTTATGTCATTATTCTAACTTGAAGTTTATCGATAATTTTATGTTTGAATTTGTATATCAAGCATTTGATGTCAAAAAAATGTTATCAATGTTCAGACATATTACTTAAATGTCAAAGTAAGTTAACGGTAGTCGCTTCCGTTGGTATAACATAACCGAAAGGCAACCATACTAACAATGGAAATAAACAGACGCTAGTTTACAAAAAAAACAATTTGAAAAATATGTTAATAGTAAATAAACAAAATTAATATTACAATGGCATCAAAAAATGATAGTGAAAGATCATATGCATAGTACTACCATAACATCTAAGGTAGCTCAGTTGGTAGAGCATTGGTCTAGAATGCCAGAGGTCGTGGGTTCGATCCCCATCCCTAGATGTGTATGATTTTTCATATCAAGCATTTGATGTCAAAAAAAGAATAGATACTCTTTTAGAGCCCCTTTCTTTAGATTATAGTCTATTATACTTTCTAAAGTTTTAAAAAGAAAAAAAGACTAATTGGTCTGAAAAATTTTGCCTCGCCGTAGTTTCGTTTCACTGGTTTGGGTATAAAGATCACGTCTGCAAATCTCCATATTTCTGGTACGTATTACAGCGCAACACTAGCCCTTAAGATCCCTCACGCCGATGGTAGTAGTAGGAGGCAATTCTTAATCATCGTTGGGTCAATTCCATCTGGGCACGTGGCCTTAAAGGGACTAAACTCTTGAATAGCTCACGCAATAGACCCCGTTGTCACCACCTTGCTGGTCAGTTCCCAGTTAGGCGTAGTTGCCAGATGTGGCAGTGATTCAGGCACAGGGTCGTGCTGCGGAAAGTGTGGCTCCAAGAGTAGTTTATGAGATTTTTACTTCGATAGTGTCCAAGTCCCGTCCTCGCTTTTTTATTGATCCTATCATTTTTGGGTGTTCACTTCGGACTAATAATCTGGCTGACTTAATAATCGTTGAGTGATTTCACCACAGGACTCCCGCCATTTTTCTCGTTTACTCCGTCTTGCTTATTTAATGCAACACAAGTTTTCAAATAGTGAAATGTAAACTTTTTTTTTTGGTACATTTCGTTATAGAAAAACAAATAACGATGGTCCACTTTTACTGAAAATTTGGAAAATCAAAGTAAAAAGTGTAAGAGGTCTATTTTGCAGAACTCTTAATTCCCTACAAAAATATGTATTGGAATTTGCTTTATGTTTATTTATCAGGGAGATATAAAATTCCAGGTACCATCTGGTAAATGGTAAATGCATAGTGTACAATACTGACCAACGCCAGGTAACTAGCTAGTATATTGATAAACTAAAATGAGTCCATATGGACGATCATGTTTCTGTGTCATCTTATTTATCTCTAATAATCTACAAATATTTGTGTATAAAATCATGTCTTACATTATTATATTATTATAAATTTTTGTGTATTTGTGTATAAAATCATGTGTCATACATTATTATCATATATTAATCATACATTAAAATTGCTCTAGTAAAATGTCGTTTTTTACTTAGAACTCTTTAATGCTACACAAGTTTTCAAATAGTGAAATGTAAAATTTTTTTTTTGGTACATTTCGTTATAGAAAAACAAATAACGATGGTTTACTTTTACTGAAAATTATATACTATTAATTTGTATCTTCGGATTAATAACATTGAAAGAAGTTCAAGGTTTGTACAATCCTGAGATACTTGGAAAATCTCTTTAATTTACTTGCAATCCTTGAAAATCTTTTATTTACAAAATTTCTTTAAAAAATCGATAACAAATTTTTTATATTTTATTTTAAACTACGATTGTATAATAAATAAATTGGGCTTAGAACTGAACAAATTGCAATAGAAGAAATTTTAATAACAGGCGTCAATTTTGTGTGTAATAATGGATTTGTTGTAAAGTATATTGATACGCAAAGATATTGTTCAATATCCGATCGCCGGGATATGATCCATTTAATTTTTCGATTTTGCCACCTTATTATCCCTGAATGTTTTGTGTATCCTACTTTTAGATTTATATCATTTTTTTAAACAATACCAATAGTATACAAATTTCACGCGTTAGAGATTTATATGATGGTTAAGTTTTTAGCCCAAAACAAGTATACATAAACCTAGCATGTTTTAAAAATGTTATTTACGATAAAGTGTTTATTTATGTTTAAATTAAATAAACTACTATACAAAACTCGTACGCCCAAAACTAATTTTAAGGTAACTTTTGGCAAAAATTTGTTCTCGATAAAGTTTTCAGAACTGTTAAAAATGTCGGTGATTTGAAATTTTGTTATTTGAACCTCAGTAAGAATGTGTCATAAGTAAACAATTTTGGAGTCACTAAAATCCACCCCGACTATCAAAAGTTACTTTTAATTAATTTGACTCTACATTTTAGTTCAGTTATACTCCCAACAATTTTGAAATCAATATCTTATTTAAAAATATTCGTTCTAAAAATCTTAAAAATCTACTGCCTTCATATTTTCGCAATGGTTGCCCAAAAAGTAAGAGGTCATTTTTATTTAAAATGCAGTTTTATTTAATTTTGTAACTAATATTGTTTTCGATAAACCTCATAGTGTTCGAAATATTTTGACGGAAATTATTTTCTGATCGGAGGCATCATTTACTAAAATTGAATTTGGGGTCTAGTGATGTGTGTTTTGTTTATTCGGCTTTCGGAAAAATGTTTCGAATAATAGTTGTTAGTATATATAATTAACTTTTAATTATCCGATTTTGAAATGATAGCGCGACTTTTGGCACCAAATATACCAAAGGTATTACTTTGAATAATAAAATATGGATTAGGCTGCTGGATTTGACATATTTTCAATTTGTATGAAATTCGAACTCTATCACCCTTACGGTACCCTTTAAAAGAGTTTTTGTGAATTAGATTCATTTGAAAGATGTGAGCAAAAATTTTCATGCTGTTAAACAATCATATTGTCTTCAATCCACTATTAATAAGTATGCGGGAATAATTTCTTTTGTATTTTCATTACAAAATAGTTTTTTTTTAATTCATTATTTTACTATGCACTTGTTAATAAGAATTTGAATAAGACTTCTAAAATGATCTTCTTAAACATGCTTCAAAATGTTGAAGAAACACGAAGACACGGTTTTTCCTGGACTTTCGGAATAATTGATTTTTCGAGGATATCTTGGTATATATCTATTAGATGAATAAAGGAATATTAAAAAGCGTGTTAAATGAAACCACACATAAAAGAAATTTTTTGCCCCGAAACAGGTAAAAATTAATAAAACTACAGACGCCCAATATATTTAAATAGTAACATTTAAGGACAATTCAAAATAAGGACGAATGACCATGTAAATTAATATTGTTATCAAGTTACGTTATTTTCACAACAGTATAACACAGACAATTTTCTTCGTAAAAAAAGTATGCACAATTGCATTCAATGGGTTCTGATTCTTTATTTTCTAAAATGCAGTTACTTAATTAATGCTGAAAGACTTTCCGTTAAACAATTAGAAACGTGACGCTCCCAAGATATGTTCAGCAAATCTTAATATAACATTTTGGCTTCAACTAGTGTGATAATAATTATGATAAAATGTTGCCAAGAAAAATAAATTTTCACAAATCTGGTATAACCTGCCACCCACCGTAGATTTTTAGTCTGTACACTCTTAAAATAATTGAAGCGGTCTAAGGCGTATGTCTACTTGGAACTGAGAGATTATGGGTTCGAATCCCGACATCGGCAGTTTGTCAATTATTAAGAAAAAAAGAAAGAAAAATTGGCGGTTAATTGACTAAACTGTCGGCGTATAAGCAAGAACTATGTAACCGGCTAAGCTTGTGAAGGTTTTCTGCAATTTCCTTCACGAACTCCAAGTGAATATCGGCATATCCTACCAATTCCTAATCTACACACAAAAATTCCTTTCACTCCACTCACATCCTTAGACATCACAATGAACCTTATGTTGAAGTGTAGCCCGTCCAGGGCAGCCGCTACAATCTATCTACTGCTACTCGGTGGGGATATTAATCCTACACGCCTCTCTCTCCATTAAAGTACTAAAGTTATTATATATCACTATGGTAACGAAATTTTTATGCATACTTAATGTTTTATAACGAATCAAAATTAGTCAGAGTTCAAACTTAAATATTGAAATCTTCAAATTTGAAGGGGCACTTTACTCAAGACATTTTTCAGTTTTTTGTAAATCGAAAAAAATCACTCGTGTGAAATTCGACTTATGATGGACGATAAAATTTTAATGTTCCAGCGTTTTTCATTCTTGAGATATCGTATTCACACACACAGACCAACCAATTTCCAAAAATGATAGTTTTGACAACTTAAAACGTAAAAATTCGGTGAAAATTGAACATCAATTTAAGACCCCGAAAAAAAATCCTCTATTACATACAACGATATTGTAGCCAGCATAGAGTAAGTAAAAAAATAGGAATTAATTTAATAAATGGTAAGACATGCTGATTTAACTTCACATTCTCAACATAAAGATAGGTACATGTATTTGTAAGACGTCTGCAAAAATTTCCATGCAAACCCGACTTGATTTTTCAAAATTTTAAAACTAAAAACGTATTTATAGACAGTTGTGAAACAACTATATATGAATTTTGAGGTAGATTTATCCATTGGTACAGAACCAACAGATAAAATTTTGAAGAAACACGAAGACACGGTTTTTCCTGGGCTTTCGGAATAATTGATTTTTCGAGGATATCTTGGTATATATCTATTAGATGAATAAAGGAATATTAAAAAGTGTGTTAAATGAAACCACACATAAAAGAAATTTTTTGCCACGAAACACAAAAATTGATCTCATCTTTTATTTTTGTGATTTTTAGACTAAGCGAAATAGAACCGATATTACAGAGTCGGACTCGAATTAATCTCACAGTAGTTCCATAAGCCCAATCATCGCTCGATAGTAAAAATATAATTTTAACTACTTTAATAAAAACTAATTTTAAGGACGTTCCCAAAGAGCAGTCGTGTTCAACTTAAAAAAAATTCCATTATGTAAACTACAATAGATCAAATGAAATATAGTACACATATATATTGAAGTACAGTGTTATATTTTGCCGCTGTTTGCATGCGCAGAAATTCAAACATACGTTCAGTGCGTCGTTTCTCCGATAGGTTAGCTGTACAATTTCGTGACAATTTCCTGAGACAATATAAGAGTAATTTTAATAAGAGTAATGTTAACAGGAATAAATGTGAATGAAGGAAATTTTAACAAGAGTAATTTCAATATAATTTAAAATTTATTATATTTTAAATCTAGTATATTTTAATTTAGTTAATTTTCTATTTATTTTTATTTTTGTCTATTGATCTCGAATTTCTATTTCTAATTGTCAAAGAGTAAATTACGACTAGCTAATTTATACTGATGATGACTTTATTGTGTCGAAATACGTATTTATAATACAAAAAAACTGATCTAGGCAAAGGGGGCGAATTTGAAATTTTATTTGATCACTATTTTTTTTACGAATCTACCATTCTTCAAACGGGAACTCATTATTTTATTTGCACTATCCAATATAAAATAATAACCTTCAAAAATTTTACAGCATGTACACAGTATAAAAATAATCTAAGTTAGAATGACATGTTGCCGGATCGGAGAAACGACGCAATGAACGTATTTTTGAATTTCTACGTATGCAAGCAGCGGCAAAATATATCACTGATCTATTGTAGTTTACATAATGGAATTTTCTTTTAAATTTAAACATTTAAACAATATTTATAAGATAACTAATACCGCTTGCTTATGTTATTTTTCTTTTAAAAGAATCTAAAAAAAATAACTATTGATATTTAATAAAACGTGTGTGACAACATCAATCGGGGTATGTTTGATATGATAAACATACAAATTTTAACTGTCAATATTTACAAATTTAGTACCGTAAGGACCATTAAAAAATATTCTACATGTGGAAGATACTTTTAACTACATATATTCAAAATTACAGAAGAATCTGAAGAAAACCGATTTTCTTGGGAACGTCCTTAAACATAAAATCTTATAAATAATATCTTTATGAATAGAAACGAAAAATACGATTCATGAAAAAATTATTTATAGGACTATTCCATTAACATAGTGTTAATCATAATTAATATTTTTATTTTTTTTTAAGGAAAGAGCCAAAAATCTTCCACCAAGAACACCATGTAAAGAAAGTTCAATAGAGTCGCCAGTAAAAAATGTTATGTTAACACCACCAAAAAGCGGAAGAAAAGGGGGAAAAAAAGAAAAAAATTTAAATCCACTTTAACAAATTTCAAATAATACGATTATTGATTAGCCAGCCTGTGATGTATATAATTTTCACAAACGTTTATTTAAATTTAAAAAAAAAATTATATTGCGAACTTGAACATTTTCGTCTGAATGTACTGATTTCAGATAAAATTATTTAATCGAATACTGTATAATTTATATAATTAAATACAATACCCATTTATATATTTCATACACAAAATAAATCTAAATTTCATCAATTTGTTGTTTAGTATTTTATAAAATTAGTTCATGAATTTTAACAACCGGCCAATAATAATTGTATTAACCTAAGAAAAACGATCGTGGTATACTTCAGGTTGTTACACTATATAACAGTTAATCTTTACCAATTGCAAATGTGCTAACTTTTGAATTTAAGAGCATTGATATTTTCAATAGAAAATTCTACGTCAAGCTAGAACTTAACAAACGCGGAACTTAGTAATCAATAGTTTAACACGTACATAGATTTGGGTAATTCAAACACTACCCAATAAACAAAAAATTTGGAGATCGGATTATACTCAGCGATAAACCGTACGATTTCACGTATGCTCATTTAAAATCGAATGCTAGCTGCATTTATTTGTAATACTTTTTTTTGGATACAAACCGTGAGTTCAGAAATTTTTTATTTGTACATAAAATACAACATTAAAATAAATAATATTTTTCGTATGGATTCTTCAAAGTGATATCACACGAATGGCAATAGACTGGAAGCAGCAAGGCACTAATAAAATAAGAAGGTCAAAACACACATGGCGACGCACATTAGAATACGAGGCTAATTCCCAAAAATCACATGGCGACAAATCAAAACCTTGACCCAAAACATAACTCGTTTGATGCTTTCGTTCAAGCCCTATGCTCCGACAGGAGTTAAAATACCTGTAAATATACTTCAAATATACTAATTAAAGTTTACCTAAAGGCTTAATCGAAATCTGATCGATTGACTGGTACATTCGCTTATGCTGTTAGCTGAATCGCCACAACCCGAAGGCGTACGTGTGTACGGGTGAATATCATTTATGTGTACTGCTAATCCACAGATTCCTATCTCGAATTGAATTTTCCAAGTCGTGTTCATACATGTATATATATGTATATATACATATATATATATATATATATATATATATATATATATATATATATATATATATATATATATGTAATATGGTAAAACATTCCCAATATCGTGAGGCCATAGCAACATCAAACTTTAACCAACACGGTTGTGAAAAGACGAAACAAAATACTATACTATATCTGAATAAATGAATTGGAGAATCGAATCTTAGCGTTATATCGTATTTAAAGTTTTTCTCTTTCTCTTACTGTTTAAAAGGTAGGCTTTGGACACAGCTGCCCCATGGCATAGATAAATAGCCGGGCGGGATGTTACCAAAATTTCCTAACATACAATTGAGAACCACATCAAAGTCGACTAAGCCCTTTTAACGTTATATGGGTAAAAACATGTAGAAACTTTTGAAACTCGTTTTTTTGGCCCATGTTATCATAATATTTACCAAATATAGTATTATTTTAAACACGTTTTCTATGTACAGAATTTACCCTGTTGTAGTTTTATTATTAATATTTGTAAGTATGAAAAGATTTGTTATAAATAATAAACAAATATTTAAAAAAAAAATTTATTACAACTTTTTTTAAACAAAATTAATTTTTAACTCAAAACAAACTTTAAGCGTAATTAAATTGATAATTTTCTTCTTTTTGATGGAAACGCGTGCATATATTGTCATTAAAGTCTGCGCTACCATTGCCACGCTGACTAAGTATAATATACGCATGCGTTTCTATTAAATGAAGGAAACCATCGAACAGATATTAGTTACGTTTGTAGCGATTCCAACGGTGATACACTGAACCGATTTCGCTCGCGTATATGGCATCTCCTACCCTCTGTTTTGCGTATGCGTATTAAGCGCTGGCGTAAGCGGTTCATTACTATACCATTTGGATCACTTCAAACTGTAAAGAAAACAGTTCGGAGCCATTAGAGGCTACACCATTATACTGTCATAAGGTATATAAAGGTTGCATCCATTTTTCACTTCTGGTGTTTGCAGATGAATAGAATCCGTCATTTCAAAAACCACATCTGATAGAAAATCAGAGCTTTCCAGGAGTCGATAAAACCTGAATTATTCACAAGTACACGAATTTTCAATGATGTTGGCTAAAAGAGTTTGGAGTTAAAAGTTTGTCAATATCAAATTATTTTTATAATTGATGAATAATAATAAAAAATTATAATTGATGAATAATATAAAAAAAAAGACAGTAAAACTGATCTTGTCTTTTATTGTTTTAGCAAGAATTTGAATATGAAACATTAATATTAATCAAAATTTATAAAAATAACACTTAAGGATGTACGAGCGCTGATGTTTAGTCCATTTATAAAATTCTTTAAAATCTTAAATAGTACATTCATAAAAGTTTACAATAATGTTTATTATTTTTTGTCGTAAATTAAAATTTAATTTAGGCCTAACAAAAAAGGTATTTAAGAAAAAAACCTGAGATTTCGGGTAATTAAGCTACCACCGACATAAATAAAATTTACCCGAAATCTCAGTTGTTTTCTTAAATATCTTTTTTTTAGGCCCGTCATACCAGAATTTTATTGGATCAATCTCTTTATTAATATTTCTATTGCGTAGTTTTTTTTTATTCGTCTTCTTTTATTCCAAGTGAAAATTATCAAAATATGTAAAAATGTGGGTTTCTCCATAAGAGCAATGCATTAAAACTCGAACTTTAACATTAAATAATTAATTCAAGACCCCCGTAACCCCCCTGAAACTTTTATAATTGATTTATATGCACTTCAACTACATGTAAACAAAATATCAAGCCCTAATCTTTTTGAAGCTTCAGTGCTCGTACATCCTTAAGCAGGAACATTATTATGTTTTACTATCGTTATGGTACGTAAACATACTCTCCGTCATTCTCATCTGGATTATCTTGAACATTGGCAGTTGGCCAGCTAAATATGTTTTGATAAAATGGCATAAGCTATTCCAGATTGCTATCCTGACTTGCTTTAAAACGTGTAATTTCTTACTATTGATACTTTCGATGCATAGGCTTTAGCTGGTTGAAGTGACACAGGAGTGGGAAGTTTCCACCAAGATAAATGTTAAATGAATCTTTAACGGGTCCCTCAATAAATACCTCGCCTGTGATAGTCCCTTTTTTATAGGAATCACAGTGAAAACTCCTGAATGTCGAAGGAGCAAATGTTTTTTTTTTCTTTTGTAACACTTTTCCCGTACGATTCTGTTAACAAACATGTTTTCTTGTATAAAGTCGGACTATTTCTTAGTCCAAGACATAAGTTTTCAGTTCTTTGACTAAATGCTGAACTGAATTTCGAAACCAAATCAATGTATTACTCTTCTTGTTTTATAGCACCAAAATCGCGATCATTTGGTAAAAATAAATGACCGCGTACGAGAAAATACAGTTAAATTTTTTAAATCGTCTGGAATCAGTCAAAACCAACGTAAATCTCTTAACAACGAGTTGTTTTTATTTTCCCCACGGCAACCATCGGAAAACGTACATTTACTAAATATGTGGTCCAATATTATTTTCAATATAATCCAACAACAGAGCGAACCTAATTTGGCCCTTTGTTAGCAATGCCATCGTGATACATGTAAAATGTCGATTTGCTTGTTTTCAGATCTTTTATAAGAAAACCATCAAGAATAGATATATTAGGAGATCGAACGTAATGTTAAATAATCGGCCACGAATTGGTGTAACTATCTTTTATCAGTAGGGGTCACTCGTGTCAGTGACGTACGGAATTTAAATGTTTAAATGTAGGCGCCAAGAAATCACTTTCACATTCAGTTTATAAGAAATCAATCATAGTTTTATATATAATAAAAAATTGTTTTCGATTATCAAGTAATAATTAAATAAATATTAATAATAGAGAATTCTTAATAATCTGCAATAAATAAAAAGATGAAGAATCATAGTGATAAATTTGCAATTAATAATAATAATAATATACAATATATGTTTACAATAACTGACATATATTAGATAAAGAAAGAAGATGACAAAACCGGTAATTACAGACCATATTCCTTTCGTAAATGCAGACACGCATTCCTAACCTTAAACAACCTTTCACTCATAAATATATACGAGGATATCTATGCTTTCACTGCACAACATCGTCCCATTTTTTTCACATTTGTAAAATTAAACAATTTTTATTTGTATGATGTAATAACCGTTGATTTTAATATGTAATAATAATAATTTCGTACGCGTAGATTCGTACTGCCGCTAGTGGCGAAAATAATAACTATGATTTCTACACGTTTTTGAGGACTCAAAAACAGACGAATTGCCTATGCATGGTGGCCACAAAACTGGAAAACCTGGAAATGTCAGGGGATTTTTAATTTACTTGAAAAGTCCGGGAATTTTACTAAAAATCTGGAGGAAAAAAAAGTTTTAATTTAGTATATTTAGGAATATAAAACTAAGAATTTTTCCGTTTATTTCGAAATGGATTAAAAAATTGGCGCGGATGCGATTGTCATACCATCTAGCGTACTGTATGGTACTATCTATTTTACATATCAGTAAAGTAAAGTTAATGGTACGAAAAACACCAGCTGTTATTCATTTTTAGGGAAATGAATAATATAAATGACTCGCTTCGAAACCGTTTGTCAAATGACCCCGGTTCAGCTTGCATTCAGTTAAAAGTAACAAAGTATGAACCTAATAAAAGTAATTTGGCATCTAATTTTCAACACCAGAAATCAAATCAGATTTTTTCTTTCATTTAAATAAACATAATGTTACAATTGTTGTACAAAATGTATATTTCGTGTTAAAAATTAAGAGTTTTAAGTTAATAAGATTTAGTTTTATTTTTTTTACCCATTAATCAGTAAATCAAGATTCTTTGACGACACGTCATGGCCTCATTAAAAATCTATTTAGCAACAAGTAATATAACAACTAACTGAGTTAATTGTTTGAATACCCAGTATATAACTATATACTGAGTTGTATATCAGTGATTGAATTGTTAACAATTCTGTGTATTCGAATTGTTAACAATTCGCTTTCCGAGGAACATTTAATCCATAAATTATGAGAAAACTATTGAGTTTATGAAAAAAATTTTCAAACAAAAGTTGCTTATTTTAAAGAGAATAATTTTTCTATTTCTTACGGTTTCAAAGACGTGTATTTTTTCCCCTCCTAGCGGGGGAGGGGGGGGCACGTACCGATTTTGCCCATTAACGAACTTAACCTTACTATTTTGCTCCAGATCACACACAAAAATTTTTAGCTCGCTATGTCTTCGTTTTTGAGTTATCGGCTTCACGGGCAATCGGACGGACATGCGGAAATGACCGAATTACGACATTTTAGGCCACCAGCAAAATTTCTTATTTTATAACTCATTTATTTCCAATGTAATATTATTTTACTATAGTTGTCTAATTTCTAAATTTAGTCAGGAAATTTTGAAATTAGATGTCTGGAAAACCTGGAAAAGTCAGGGAATTTTGTTTTAAAGAATCTGTGGTCACCATGCTATGTCGTTCGATCTCCTATTTATCTATTCTTCATGGAATGAATGTACGCGGTATTGTTTGACGAGGATGGAATGTACCGATTTGTGTGGTTTTTAACCAGATTATGGGCCTTTAATGAAGCGTCCGCAACAAAAAAGTGTATTTTGAAAAAACTTGACTTGATCGTTTTTGATATGACCGATTTAATTATACAAAATTCGAAAATCCAACTGGATCGTTCTATGGATCCACAAAGTGGTGACCATTTTTTCAAAGTTTTGCAGTTAATTTGTGCCAAAACAAAAAGAGTTAAATTTGTTCAGTATCTGACAAGAAACAAAGTCATGCACGCGGAAATGTTACAGCATGTGCGCTGTAGCAGCTATTTAAAAATTTTGTTGAAGCATTATTATTCGGCTAATTCAAAACTTCGTTTTTTACGTTTTAACAACACCGTAATCCAAACAATGTTGAACTGAACTGCTTACTCATGCGCATTTGGTATTTACTTTTTGCATACGCGCATTAAGCGCAGGCGTAACTAATTCAGTTCAACACCGTTTGAATCACTTCAACCCGTAAAGAACGTAGCTCTCATGTATGTATACTCCTATACGGACAGTACCTATAAGTGGAAGCTGTTCCAACAAAGTGGGACAGATAGTATCTCGTGCTCTCTATTCGCCGAGCGATCAATTCTGTTCTGCGCATTGCCCGGAATTTCCAGGCATGCGCAGCATGGACAATATGTCTCGGAGGAGAGAGAATAAATATACCAACTGTCCATATAGGAGTATTACATATATGGTAGCTCTGGATACTTAGGTTATAACCAAATCCAACTTAAAATAATGGACAAATTGAATAAATGCCTCTTCAACTAGCCGAGGAACTAAATTTTAAAATTCACTAACTACTTAACGACACTTTTGGCTATCGTTAAGAATAGTTACGACATATGTCGATAAGAGAGATTCTGTAAGCAAAAGTTTACAACATGAGTCGTTGAAAAAAAAGTATCTAAACATTTAAGTGTTTTTAAAATTTTTTTGAAAAAAATCATTTTCAAGCAGGTAAAAAAGTATACGCTATTTAATTTCTGTATATATTTACCGGAAATCCCTTAAACTCGGCCTTGCGCACTTCCGTGCTCTATATAATAGTTCTATGATAACCTTATTTATTTATTATATTATAAAATGGAAGACTGGTTTCTAGCATTAAATTTATATAATTTGAAAAATCAAAAGTAGGCTGGAGTGATTTTCCACATATGCATTTGTCGAATTATATGGTGTCACATTTAGTGAAAACTATACGATAGACTTTGGCCGGTAAAATCTACAGAAATTTCTGTTGAAAAACCAGTCAGTTTTTAATGTTTGAATGCAGTTTTTACAACTTTAACGAGCAGAAACTATTCTGAATGTTTATATATTACAGATTTTAAGGGCTCTGAGTTTGTATGCGACGGGGTGTTACCAACGTCCATGTCTGAGCAATGGGGTTCATCAATGAGCCAGTCTATAGTTAGTAGAATTATCCGATGACTAACCATTGCAATTAATGAAGTAATTATATTAAAATATTGAGAAGGGAATTATTTATACTAAATATAGACAAGGCATTACATTTGAAATTGTATGTACAAAAATAAAAATCTAATCCAATATACTATAAAGCTAGAAGTGAAGCTGACTGACTGATGTATACAAACTCTAAGGTACTTCTAGATATGCTAGAAAGATGTGGTTTTTTGAATTTGACGCAAAATTGCTTGAAACCGACGAGAAAAATAGGAAAACTTCAATTTTTTCATTGCAACCCCGGAAAATTGTAAAAAAACACCCCCCCCCCAAATTTTCGTTTTTCTGTTCTATACATGCTAGAAAGATGGGATTTTCACCAATCGACACGAAATAAAGTCAAATTAACAGAAAACTTTGAAAAATTTCATTACCTACATCGCAACCCCCGAAAATGGGAATAACACCCCAAAAACTGCCTTTTTTACTTCTATTCATGTTAGAAAGATCGGGTTTTTTCCATTCGACGTTGGAACAAGTTCAAAATAACAGAATTATTTGAAAAAAGTAAATTTTTCCATCACAACCCTTCGAAATGGTGAAAAACACCCCTAAAACCACCTTTTTTCTTCTATACATGCTAGAAAGATGCAGTTTTTTAAAATCGACGCTAAATAGCTATAAATTAGGAAGTGAATTCGAAAAACTTAAAATTTTTCATTGCAAACCCCCGAAAAATCGAAAAAACACCCCCAAAAATTTCGTTTTTCAGTTCTATACATGCTAGAGAGATAGATCATTTCCTCAAAAAAATTATTCCCAATACAGTTCTCAAATGTAATTAAAATTCCCCACATTTTGGAGATCTCCCCCGGAGTGGCCATAGTTCGTAAGTTAGGCATTAGTTTTGGAATTCAGATCAGTGAAGTTTCACATACTATATATACAGTATGTGTTGGAAACCATTGCTAATAGAGAATCAATGTTAAATATTACTTACTATAATAACTATACACAATCTATAATAATCACAATCTATAATAACTATATACACAATGGACAAAACCGATTACTCACAAAAAGTTCACAAAATGCTAGACGAAGGCCCTTACAGAACTCAAAGGACCAACTCATTATCGGCATTCATAAAAGAAGTTAAAGATACTTTAGACGAATGTCCAAAAACCATAAATAAACAAACAAAATACCAACTCCAATGTTCAAACCCGGTAACACCAAGATTATATTGCCTTCCAAAAATTCATAAAAACGACGGATCAATGAGACCGATAGTCTCGGGAATCAACTCTCCGACATACAAAATAGCAAAATGGTTAGTTGCAAAATTCCAGGCCTTTAACCAAACAAATTCACTCTCAATTAAAAACAGCACAGAACTAATCGATAAAATCAAAGACCAACCGGTACATGCAAAAGCACTACTAATGTCATTCGACGTCAAAGCTTTATACCCAAGTGTACCAATCCCAGAAACCATAAAGATATTGGAAAAATGGCTAAATACTCAGGGTATACCCAAAGAAGAAATAACAGAATTACTAAAACTAACACGCCTTTGCATGAAACAAAATGTCTTTACCTTTGAAGAAAAATTCTACAGGCAAACATTCGGGACAAGCATGGGTAATCCACTATCACCTTTCCTAAGCAATCTCTTTATGAACGACTTAGAAGAAAAATCCAAGAACAGCTTCGAATACTTTCCGACGGTCTGGTACCGGTATGTTGATGACATTTTTACGATTTTTTATACGGACAAAGAAAATCCGAAAACTTTTCTAGAAAAGCTCATCAAAATGTACCCATCTATAGAGTTCACAACATAAGTCGAAAAGGAAGGCTCGATCCCCTTCTTAGATTTAAAAATCAGCAAGAACAAGGGCACAGAGAAACTAGATTTTGACATATACAGAAAACCGACCCACACAGAAAGATACATCACTTCAGATTCAAACAGTCCACCTCAACACAAACTAGCCATATTTAACTTTCTAATAAATAGACTACTAAAAGTGCCAATGTCGCGAAAAAATTATTTTAAAGAAGCCCGACATATTAAACAAATCGCAATATTTAACGGCTACACTCCACAATTAATAAATAACATGATCCGTAAAATTAAATTTAAAATTCTTAAAAGAAACACTACGACACTAACACCAGAACGGGCCGACAACGAACAAAAGAAATGGTGCAAGCTAACGTACTTCCCACCTTGTAGGAACAAAATTAAAAAAGAAATGGAGGATCATAATATAAAAATAGCTCTCGTGAGCAAATGTAAACTTAAACAGATCCTCGGGAGCCCAAAAGACAAAATAGTAGACGAACAAAAATCGGGAATCTATAGCATAGAGTGTCCTTCGTGTTCACAAACATACATAGGCCAAAGCCGTAGACAAATTGGAACCCGATTCAAAGAACATATGGCTCATACGAAATACGGCAGATTCGAAAAATCCTGTGTAGCTGCACACATTATAGAGAATGACCATAAAATCGACAAATCCAATTTAAAACTTATCAAGGCTGTACAAAATCCCTCAGAGCTGGATGCATACGAAAGCATATACATTCAGAAATTCAAAAGAAATATTATGAATCTAGACAATGGACCGGTACCAAATTCAGATTTAATCAAAATCTTATGGTAAATTCAAGTGCCAATATGTCCATCTCTCTCTAAAGATGTCAAAATACAAAAACGTGTTCACTGCGCAAGGCATAACTCAGCACCAATCACGTGCGGTCTTAGAATAGCATCTAAAGTCGAGCGAACATATATAAGTAGCGTAAAACCACGATAGATTGTGAAACTGTCACCAAATTAGTAACAAGTAACATATCCTGCGACAATATAAGAGTAATTTTAATAAGAGTAAAATTAACAGGAATAAATGTGAAGAAGGAAATTTTAACAAGAGCAATTTCAATATAATTTAAAATTTATTATATTTTAAATCTAGTATATTTTAATCTAGTTAATTTTCTATTTATTTTTATTTTTGTCTATTGATCTCGACTTTATATCTATTTCTAATTGTCAAAGAGTAAAGTACGACTAGCTAATTTATACTGATGATGACTACATTGTAGTCGAAATACGTATTTATAATACAAAAAACTGATCTAGGTAAAGGGGGCAAATTTGAAATTTTACTATACACAATGTCGTGAAAATGTGAAGCTGTTGTATACAGACACCGACAGCCTAATCTATGATATATCCAATACTGACGTCTATGAGGTTATGAAGCAGGATATTAATCGTTTCGATACTGCTGACTATGCACCCGACAACATCTATGGTATACCGCTTCGCAATAAGAAAGTCAAGGACTTAATGTCCGATGAAAATAATGGTAATGTTATGTTGGAGTTTGTCGGATTGCGAAGCAAAATGTATGCAATTCGGGTGCAAAACAAAAAAGAGACTAAACGATCCAAGAGTCTTAAGAAGTCAGCAATTCGAAAACTAACGTTTGACGATTACAAAACATGCCTGAATGAGAATCGGAATTCGTACCACGTTCAACAAAATATTCGATCGAAGCGCCACAAAATTCACACTATTAAACAGCAGAAAGAGGATTTGTCACCATATGACCAGAAGCGGTACATCATGTTGAATTCAACAGAAACATAATCGTGGGGTCAATACAGTATTTTACCATGTTGACATACCTTTTCCAACACCACTGTAGAGAGAGAGAGAGAGAGAGAAAGGGGAAGAGGAGTCGATATTAATAAATGTTTTCGATAAAAAAATTGGTTAGTATTAGATACACAATGCAAGACTTTAGTAATGGTGTTGTAGTAACTATTCAACAGAATTGCAGTCTAAATAAAATTAAACAAATATTATCATATAATTATAAAAAAATGATTAATATGGCTATTAAATGCGGTCGACCAGAAACTTTGAATTACCTTATTACGATGGTTGAGCAAATGGGTTTAACTATTAAATTTTCACCATCTACCAACAGTGAAGACATGCAGATTTGGAAATGGATCTTAGACAATATCGACTCGGGGCAAACGGATGGAATAATGGGTTTATCATTGTTCGAACAATCTTATCACAATGTCTTCACATCAGATGATTTATTTGATTACATTCATGTGAAACAAATTGTTGAAAATTTTTTAATGGAGAAAGATGATGAAAATGATGATGATGATAATGATGACGATGATGATATTTACGAGAGTACCATACAAATACATGAACTTCAAGAAAATTTTTTTTGTATATTTAAAAAAATTTTTACATGTGATAAATATATAGTTTATTTTTGTGTAATTATTTTCTTTTTTAACACTGTTTTTTTTTTTTTAAATAATTAATTACATGTGATAATAAATAGTATATTTTTTTATTATTGTTATCTTTTCATTTCCTAATAAAAATAGTATTATTTTTTAATTGGTATCTTTTTATATACTAATTTTTTAAAAAAACATTATTTTATTATAGATTAATATGCCACACTATGTAGTAAGAAGACTTTTTGCATCGATATATAAGTTATGAGAAGCATCAAATCCTAACCATTTAACTTTAACCTTTGAACCACGTTTAGCTAGCATCTTTTCCACTAAATAAACATTTGGATCGTGAACTTTTTATAGTTCTTCGGCATAAAACCCACCCTTAATATCTTCGTTGTTGTAGTCCTTTAATAAATATATTATTGGATTTGTAAGTTTCACTTCGCGAATGGTAAAAATTTCTAATTACTATACACAATGTTTAATAAAGAAACAAAAATAGTGGGTGTAAGTTGTATAGTCAGGTCTCTTTTGGTGCAATAGTTCCAATTTTGTCCACCAGAGTGTCAAGTGGCGCTGCGATCGCATGCTCAGATGACGTCAGAGTAGTGGTTCAGAACTTTTCTAAGAAACTGGAGGTGCTGCGATCGGTGGTTGTGGTTCGGAACTTTGGTAAGCGTGTGGACGGGGCAGGGGCGTGTGCTCTGAAAAGTTCTGATCTCGGCTAGGTTTGGAGGATGGTATTGGTGGGGCGCTGCGATCGTATTGACGCGAGATTTTATTGGGAGGAGTCAATTGATAACCATTTCAGGTGTTTTGTTGTGACGTAAAGTGGTCGCCTTGAACATGTTAGAACTAGTTATTTCTGTAGTAAGTTTTGTTGAAATTAACTAGAACTGAAATGTACTTACCTAGGTATTTTTATAATAAAAACATTTAAAAAAATTTTATCACGTTTATTTTACATAATACAAAATAAAATAATATGATAAAAGATTAATCTAAAACAAAAAAAAAATGAAAAAAAAACATTAAAATTTAATCACTATAGATGAAATAAAATATTTACTGACTTTTTTTCATTGAAAATGGTCCTCACCAATTTTTTTTACATAATAAAATAATATTTATAAAAGACTTATCTAAAAAAAAAAAAAAAAATTTTTACAATTAAAATTTGGTCACTATAGATTAAATAAAATATTTACTCACAATTTCAACATTATCCTCACCAATAACTATATCATCTATAATTGCTTGTGATAGAGCAAAGGCCCTATCAAAGTAATTTAGTGGCTCTAAAAAAAAAGAAAAACTTCAGTAAAAAAAAAAAAATATAAAAAAATCAATAGACTTACTTTCGCTGATTAAATAGTATATTTGAAGTAGGGCACAGTCCCATGGGAACTGTACCACTTGTATTGTTTCTAACTTAGATGCCAATAAAATTTTGGCTGTGTCAAACCTCAAAATTGTCTATTAATCAAAATTCCAACACAGTTTGTCGTTAGATATGATTTTTTTTGTTGTTATAAAAATGCGATAAATTCTAGGAAATATTAAACATTTATATCAATGGTAAGCATTTTTTAAAACAAAAGTTTACACAATATCCGCTGTCACGCAGACGTGCATTTTATAAATAAGCAATTTGTCATGAAATATGATTTTTTCATTGTTATACAGATAAATTCGAAGGTAAGTATTTTTTTTTGATATTTACAAAAAATATGGTTCTGAATTAAATTTAAATAGAAGTTAATATTATAATATTACATTATTATTACGATGTCCGCTTCACAATTAATGGAGTTTTGGTTCTTGTTTGATCTATTATTGAATAGTTTCGATTGTATTAATAAACCCAGTTTTAAGGAGTTTTTGACATATTTTTATTGCTTCCAAATCTATATTTGAGTGAGAACTCTGATTTTCAAGCAGTAAGCAATAATGGTTTTCTGAAGAAATCTTATAATAATTTTTATATGAATCAAAGTGGATTTCGTGTCTGGTGTCCATGGTGGATGAAAACCACGATCAAACACTGTTCTAAACTTACTTATTCGAATATGATCACCAACTTTAAACATTTGATTTGGTCCCACCATCTTAATGTGATTGAATGAATTATTCAAAACTTATTTTTCATTGTCTTTGTTTTCTTGTGATAGTTTCATTCGAATTGTTCGATGATAAGAGTTATTGTAGCGCTTAATCAATTCCGGTAATATTTTTAACCATTTATAATTACCATACAGACTGAAATGTTTATACATCATCCATTTCAGTGTACGTATAAATCTCTCTACAATGCACGCATTTTTGCTGAATACACAGAATAATGGTTTATGGTGTACTCTGTCTTTAACCTTTTAAATTTTTCATTGTAAAATTCAGTACCATTATCTGTTAATAGGTTTTTCGGTGTATGATCTTTTATAATCCATAGCAGTAACAACATCCACAGCGTTTGTAGACTTTAGTGGAACTGCCCAACTGTACTTGGGAAACAATCGATTACAGTCAATATATATTTAGAGATAAAGAGGTTTTAAAAAACCTCTTTTTAAGAGACCCCTTTTAAAGTGGTTTTTTTATAGAAAAACCTCTTATAAAGTGACCTGTTAATAAACTGCCCTGTTTAAAACTAGTTTTTAACAGACCGGTTTGTAATCAGGTCTGTTTAAAACTGGTCTGTTTACAAACTGGTTTTAAACAGACCTCTTTATAAAAGATTCAGTATATTATATTTTCTTCTCTTAGTTCTGATATGATAGAGTTTATCTCGTTGACTTGACTATTATTTTCGGCTGCTTGTGACGCATACAAAAGGCGTAATCTATCAACCAATTCATCAGCTTCATTCCAATATACATAATTTGTATATTATAAGTTTATTATTAACTGTAGATAACGTTAAACCATCGCCAGAAACGGATAAGTGTTTCTTAATAATATTTTATATTTCAAACTTCTAGAACCTTGAATTTGTCCAGATGAGTCATAATTCCGCTACTTTTTTATGTCAACCAGAACACAATCTAATCCTGTAATGTTATTATATCACAATAAAATTTGATAATTATAATTTTTATCTACTTATTATTTAGTCATTTCCTATACATCCTTTACTGGTTGGTTTCATTAAAAAAAAAAAAAACTGGTATACAAACAGGTCTGTATGTACAGGCAGGTATGCAAACAAGTATAAAAACAGCAAAGCTGTTTCGGAGCAGTTAAAAGCTGTTTCGGAGTAGTTAAAAGCTGTTCCGGACCAGACAAAAGCTGTTTCGGAGCAGTTAAAAGCTGTTTTGGAGCAGTTAAAAGCTGTTTTGGAGCAGTTAAAAGCTGTTTCGGAGCAGTTAAAAGCTGTTTCGGAGCAGTTAAAAGCTGTTTCGGAGCAGTTAAGAGCTGTTTCGGAGCAGTTAAAAGCTGTTCCGAAGCAGTTAAATCCTGTTTCGGAGTAGTTAAATCTTGTTTCGGAGCAGTCAAAAGCTGTTTCGGAGCAGTTAAAAGCTGTTCGGGAACAGTTCCGGAGCAGTACAGAGCGGTTTCGGAACATTTCATTTATCGCATTTTTATAACAACAAAAAAAATCATATCTAACGACAAACTGTGTTGGAATTTTGATTAATAGACAATTTTGAGGTTTGACACAGCCAAAATTTTATTGGCATCTAAGTTAGAAACAATACAAGTGGTACAGTTCCCATGGGACTGTGCCCTACTTCAAATATACTATTTAATCAGCGAAAGTAAGTCTATTGATTTTTTTATATTTTTTTTTTTTTACTGAAGTTTTTCTTTTTTTTTAGAGCCACTAAATTACTTTGATAGGGCCTTTGCTCTATCACAAGCAATTATAGATGATATAGTTATTGGTGAGGATAATGTTGAAATTGTGAGTAAATATTTTATTTAATCTATAGTGACCAAATTTTAATTGTAAAAATTTTTTTTTTTTTTTTTAGATAAATCTTTTATAAATATTATTTTATTATGTAAAAAAAATTGGTGAGGACCATTTTCAATAAAAAAAAGTCAGTAAATATTTTATTTCATCTATAGTGATTAAATTTTAATGTTTTTTTTTTCATTTTTTTTTTGTTTTAGATTAATCTTTTATCATATTATTTTATTTTGTATTATGTAAAATAAACGTGATAAAATTTTTTTAAATGTTTTTATTATAAAAATACCTAGGTAAGTACATTTCAGTTCTAGTTAATTTCAACAAAACTTACTACAGAAATAACTAGTTCTAACATGTTCAAGGCGACCACTTTACGTCACAACAAAACACCTGAAATGGTTATCAATTGACTCCTCCCAATAAAATCTCGCGTCAATACGATCGCAGCGCCCCACCAATACCATCCTCCAAACCTAGCCGAGATCAGAACTTTTCAGAGCACACGCCCCTGCCCCGTCCACACGCTTACCAAAGTTCCGAACCACAACCACCGATCGCAGCACCTCCAGTTTCTTAGAAAAGTTCTGAACCACTACTCTGACGTCATCTGAGCATGCGATCGCAGCGCCACTTGACACTCTGGTGGACAAAATTGGAACTATTGCACCAAAAGAGACCTGACTATACAACTTACACCCACTATTTTTGTTTCTTTATTAAACATTGTGTATAGTAATTAGAAATTTTTACCATTCGCGAAGTGAAACTTACAAATCCAATAATATATTTATTAAAGGACTACAACAACGAAGATATTAAGGGTGGGTTTTATGCCGAAGAACTATAAAAAGTTCACGATCCAAATGTTTATTTAGTGGAAAAGATGCTAGCTAAACGTGGTTCAAAGGTTAAAGTTAAATGGTTAGGATTTGATGCTTCTCATAACTTATATATCGATGCAAAAAGTCTTCTTACTACATAGTGTGGCATATTAATCTATAATAAAATAATGTTTTTTTAAAAAATTAGTATATAAAAAGATACCAATTAAAAAATAATACTATTTTTATTAGGAAATGAAAAGATAACAATAATAAAAAAATATACTATTTATTATCACATGTAATTAATTATTAAAAAAAAAAAAACAGTGTTAAAAAAGAAAATAATTACACAAAAATAAACTATATATTTATCACATGTAAAAATTTTTTTAAATATACAAAAAAAATTTTCTTGAAGTTCATGTATTTGTATGGTACTCTCGTAAATATCATCATCGTCATCATTATCATCATCATCATTTTCATCATCTTTCTCCATTAAAAAATTTTCAACAATTTGTTTCACATGAATGTAATCAAATAAATCATCTGATGTGAAGACATTGTGATAAGATTGTTCGAACAATGATAAACCCATTATTCCATCCGTTTGCCCCGAGTCGATATTGTCTAAGATCCATTTCCAAATCTGCATGTCTTCACTGTTGGTAGATGGTGAAAATTTAATAGTTAAACCCATTTGCTCAACCATCGTAATAAGGTAATTCAAAGTTTCTGGTCGACCGCATTTAATAGCCATATTAATCATTTTTTTATAATTATATGATAATATTTGTTTAATTTTATTTAGACTGCAATTCTGTTGAATAGTTACTACAACACCATTACTAAAGTCTTGCATTGTGTATCTAATACTAACCAATTTTTTTATCGAAAACATTTATTAATATCGACTCCTCTTCCCCTTTCTCTCTCTCTCTCTCTCTCTACAGTGGTGTTGGAAAAGGTATGTCAACATGGTAAAATACTGTATTGACCCCACGATTATGTTTCTGTTGAATTCAACATGATGTACCGCTTCTGGTCATATGGTGACAAATCCTCTTTCTGCTGTTTAATAGTGTGAATTTTGTGGCGCTTCGATCGAATATTTTGTTGAACGTGGTACGAATTCCGATTCTCATTCAGGCATGTTTTGTAATCGTCAAACGTTAGTTTTCGAATTGCTGACTTCTTAAGACTCTTGGATCGTTTAGTCTCTTTTTTGTTTTGCACCCGAATTGCATACATTTTGCTTCGCAATCCGACAAACTCCAACATAACATTACCATTATTTTCATCGGACATTAAGTCCTTGACTTTCTTATTGCGAAGCGGTATACCATAGATGTTGTCGGGTGCATAGTCAGCAGTATCGAAACGATTAATATCCTGCTTCATAACCTCATAGACGTCAGTATTGGATATATCATAGATTAGGCTGTCGGTGTCTGTATACAACAGCTTCACATTTTCACGACATTGTGTATAGTAAAATTTCAAATTTGCCCCCTTTACCTAGATCAGTTTTTTGTATTATAAATACGTATTTCGACTACAATGTAGTCATCATCAGTATAAATTAGCTAGTCGTACTTTACTCTTTGACAATTAGAAATAGATATAAAGTCGAGATCAATAGACAAAAATAAAAATAAATAGAAAATTAACTAGATTAAAATATACTAGATTTAAAATATAATAAATTTTAAATTATATTGAAATTGCTCTTGTTAAAATTTCCTTCTTCACATTTATTCCTGTTAATTTTACTCTTATTAAAATTACTCTTATATTGTCGCAGGATATGTTACTTGTTACTAATTTGGTGACAGTTTCACAATCTATCGTGGTTTTACGCTACTTATATATGTTCGCTCGACTTTAGATGCTATTCTAAGACCGCACGTGATTGGTGCTGAGTTATGCCTTGCGCAGTGAACACGTTTTTGTATTTTGACATCTTTAGAGAGAGATGGACATATTGGCACTTGAATTTACCATAAGATTTTGATTAAATCTGAATTTGGTACCGGTCCATTGTCTAGATTCATAATATTTCTTTTGAATTTCTGAATGTATATGCTTTCGTATGCATCCAGCTCTGAGGGATTTTGTACAGCCCATACCGTGAGTATATGTAGTTGTAATGGAAATCATATACATATGTTTTTGATACTTCCGAGATGGTGAAACCGATGTAAATTGGCTTATTGAAAAATATCTTCGTCTTTTTCAGTTCCACAATACTAACGTCATTATCGAGCACCATCATACTATGAAAATTTGGTTTGGCAATTAATTTCTTCACACCATGTTTTCCATCCCAATTTTTCCGTATGTACTCAACTCGGTATTTTCTCACATTTTCCATGGTCTTACCGAAGATGGCATTAATTATGAGTTTGAATAGGGACTTAAAACTCATTTGATGCATTCTTACGCTATTCGGTATTGAAATCTATATATGGTTTCAACCATGTAGATTGATCAAATTGAAGAGCACGATGGTAGTGTGTCACTTTAACACCAAGTTGTATATACAGTTTTAAATTTCTAAAGTGCACGACATATCTGGTTTTATTGAAGAGAGATGTGAGTTGGTATTTTTGTTTTGATCCAGGATGTCTCTGGACATGGTGGTAAATCGCTAAAGTAATTATGCAAATATTGGGGTATTTCCAGGTCCACTTCAAAAATATAACCGACTTATGAATCATCAGTAATATCCATAACGTTTGGTGGTTGAACCCACTTAAAATTACCAGTAGGAATAAGTTCACTCATTGTAGCACCATAAAGATTCACCACATCATTATACATTACATAATGCTCTTTCTTTGTTTGATCATACCCCTCACTCATATACTTATTTTTAGTTTTTGCATAGCGATTTGAGCATTGACTTACACCACCTCTGACTCCTTTCTCGATAAACAATAAGTCATCAATGTTTGTGAACAATTCCAGTCTGACATTGGTATATTTGAACATGGCTTCCCATGTGTAGCCAGGTAGTGTGTAATAGTGAGCCGGATCAAGACCATAACTACACAAACAAGCTTTACGGAAATTTTCAAAAATGTCCGCCAATAGCAACACATCCGTTTTCATATACTGGTCTGAGTATTCACCTAGTGTATGTAAATTGAATGTGTTCCATACTTGTTTAGCATGGTTATAATCCTGTTCCATTATATGCTCATCTACTAGCATTCTATAGAATGCCTCTTTTGGTGGTAATTGTGTTTCTTAGAGACGTTCCCAACTAGACATGTATTCATATGGAAATACACCTTTTCTTGTCAACAATTGAAATTGTTCATCACTACTGATCTGAAAAAAATAAATAAATATTCATAAATACGGCTCTGTTTTTATTTATTTATTTTTATTATAACTTACTTCTTTATGTAAAACTTTTTGTCATTATCTAAATATTAGGCTAGATTCTCTAAAATGTCTGCTAAAAATCGATAGGAGTCGATGAATCTCAATTGCATGTTCGATACATGTTTGGTGAAACTGATGTATTTTTCCTTGTTGATGGGCAACACATCAACATGACCATCGAATTCTGTCAGCAGAGTTTCAATAATGAAATGTGAATCATATCCTCTTAAATTATGCATCACAACAGGTATAACTTCCGAATCGTTATAATTCAAATTACATGATTGGTGTGCCGGGCCTCTATAGAATCCTGTTCTATGTGAATGATCATGTACGCGGATATGCTCAGGTGTAAAATCTTTATTACAAATATGACATTTCTCTGCTGACATAAAATCCAATTCTTGTTCGATGGTGAGCGGAATCATTGGTTCGATATGCTTCAATCTGTCTTCCACTGTATACGCAACCTGTTGAAGTTCATTAATAAACCATTTCACGCAATCGATACCACGGTACGCCTTATAAAAGGATTGGTTTGGATCATGGGTGCATTGGATATAATACCCCACACTGTAGGGTTCATGTTTTTGAATATTTTGCGAATAAGACCCATGATCCATTTCCATGTTTTCATGATGCTGTGGTATCAATAACGCCTCAAAATCTGCGTATACGATATATGGCACTGATTCCTTTCTTTCAAAGGTTTTAAACTCAATATACCGCTCTTCATCAGTTTCAGGCATTCGTACCCTCACTGCTTCTTTTTCACCACACTCTTCTGAATGCTGCTGGAGTTTGGTTTCTGATGTAAAATAGATGAGACATCGATCACACAAGAAAATTTAACGTGAATTACTCTTTATACCTGATCGACACAACTTTGCCAAATTTTTTATCCAGCAAAAGTGGTGACTATCCCCATTCTCGACAGCCATAGGTGAATGTTTTTCTCCGCAGTGTTTGAACTAAGGCATACAGGGAATATTTCAACAGTTTTGTTGTTGATTTCATAACCGTACACGTTAATCGATAGCTGGGGGTTTATCAAATTTCTTTGTTTGATCTAGAGACATGGGGAATGTCAATCCATCATTTTTTAAATGATGTTTGAAGTGCGGGTACTTTTGCCAGCGTTCAGCATTTTGTTCAACCGGGAATAATGCTGCCATTATTGACCAGAGAAAACAATGTTGATCAGAGTTCTGGACATTGATAACAGCTTTTATGTTTTTTATAGAGGATGGTAGATCACAAAATGTTCCAGTTGTAATCGGAACGTACTTATTCATGTGGATTCGAATATTTACGATCATGTCAAGAGCCCAACCGCTATCTCGTTCCTGAAATTCTTCTAATTTCTTCATCAGATTGTTTTTAACATGATCGTTGTACCACTCCTTTATGTCTGTAATCATATACATTTCTTTGGCTGGTGTTATAAAGGTTTTGACATCCTCCTCTTTGGTAATGGGCTTAATAAAATTACCCGTGAAAACAAGATACACCTGAAATAAAATTAAATATTTAATTAATTTTTTTTAAAATTATAATTATTAAATTTTACTTACTTTGAGTGGATGTTTCACTAACTCACGCCATACGTGTCGTCGAAACATAGGAAATGCCCGGTTGAAAAATACTAATGGATCTTTATAATCCAAATTGGTAATCATACCAGTCTTCACTCTACCCTGGTGATGGGTTTCAATCAACTCCCAGATTAGATGACGATTGTGATTTCTTACAACACCACCACCGTGTTTAATTAGCTTCAGTTTTAGTTGATGAAGTTGCCGTTGGTATGATTTACACAATCCAATATTTGCTTCAAGACGTAGAGGATTTTCCTTCTTCGCTGCTAATAATTGCCAAAATAAACGCAAATTTTGTTTATTTAACAGTATCCATCGATTAGCTTCCTCTACCGTCCGAATCATTTTCATCGCTTGTTCTATTTTCTTTGCCATCTCCATACTACTGCTACCAGGTCCATCACTTATAATTTGTAATTGCGCTCTATCATAGGCATCTATTTTTCTACTTTTATTATTTATTTATTTTTTAAATCAATAATATTTCTTTTAATTTAAAAGAGAATAATATATCAAAACTGAAGTAATTTTTGATATGTTATTTGTAACTTTGTGTATTATCCCTTTGTACTATTATCCCCTCCTAATTTTTATCTATCACATAAACATTTTGTATCATCATCATTTTACTAAAAATCGTTAACGATATTCAAATATAACCATACCACGTGCGAAGGTCATCAATTATCAGATCTGGGATCATATATCAAAGCACACGCAGACAAAAAAAAATTCAAACAAATACATTGTAATATGATCAGATAACTGTATTAAAATCGATAACTGTAAAAAATCATATTTAACGACAAACTGTATTGGAATTTTGATTAATAGACAATTTTTATGTAATATGATATATGATTACAATAAATGAAAATTCAAAGTT